>JAVDPK010001484.1:1233649-1270909 GCA_034780415.1 Cichlasoma orientale
GGGGATACTGTGGATTAAAGGGGGGAGCTGAAAGCGAAGAGCTGTCTGAGGGTGGTGGCTGTGAGGACGCGGGAGGATTTTGTTGAGGTTGGGGAGGTGAAGAAGCAGCTTTAGATTGAGGCTGTGGTTCTGCTTTGCTCTCAGGGATTCCTCCTGGAGCTCTTGCCCACTTGAAGGACATGTTGGATTTATTCTCAGTTTTTATTTTTCCTGGTTTCGGCCTCTTGTCATCTGTAAAATATGCAGTTGGAGGTGCAAATTCGGAATCTCGCACCTCCCGACGCCGACTTTTCCACTCATTAAACATGAACTCTGAAAGGAAACAAAGACAAAAGGTAATGTAAGGGAGGTTACAATCCAGACAATAGGGCTGCCTTGATCTTTAAAACTCCACCTAAAAGTGACATAAAGATGCTGAAACTAAACGCGCCATCTGTAAATCTATTATTGGATGGTGCTGATTTTATTGGAAGATGGTTAATTCAAAAACTAGCCAGGTTTCCATCCAAACAGCCAAGCAAATATCAATGGAGTTTACAGAAAACTGGCAGAAGAAAGACGCAATAAACGTCCACTTCCATCCACTAGTGCTGTGCTAATAATAGGAGCTGGACACATGCAGATGAACAGCTGGTGGTAGTTATTTTCCAGTCAGAATAGGCTGACTGGAATAGGCATAACTTAGGGCACAGCTCAGCTGGAGCTGGAGGTAGTTGGAGGCTTGCCTTTGAAAACACTAATGGTGATTGTATTGAGTCTTTTTTGTTTCACCTTCAGCAGGTTAACTGATGAAACTATCACCACTGCTTCAAAGAGCAAAAGAGCTTTAACAAAGTGCATTACGGTGCAACAACAGTTTTCAGCAATAATGCTCAAATATTACTAAGTGTAATTTTAGTTTTGTGTGAAAATGACTGCTGTGGGCCTGACTGATGGAGCACACTGGAGTAAGCATTGGCTGCCACACACCTCTGCCCTCTACTGGCACCTTACCTGGCTCGTCTTCACCACCTGCTCATATAGGCTGCATGAAGCCAGTAAAAGCTCTTTACATTCCATTTACGCTCCAAATCCTCATTTCATTACTGTTCATAATACAGACCAAACCAATGGAAATACAAATACTGACCACACTGGGGATCTGGCTCTTCGCTATGCATCAAAATTCATGAGATGCTTGGCGTTCCCACTGTTGACTGAATGTGGGTGCTTTTTTTTGTCATATTTTGCTTTTATATGTGCAATATGTGGATCTCAGCAGTAATACAACCTTTGTTTTTCCATACAACCTCATCTCTGTTCGACTCAAGTGTCCCAGTTAAATCATAAGAGAGTGACAGTGACCCAGCATGCACGGCATCGTGGAAGTGAAACCACAGTATCTACATTCAGCTGTCATTAACTTCATTATCTATTCAACTCAGATATTTAAGCACTACAATACTGAAACATCAGAAAACATCCTAAGTGCTGTCTTAATGCTTACCTGATACATACAGTACATTTACCCCCACCCCCAACATGACACTTACCTTTGCCTCTGTCCCACTCTCTGACATGAGGAACTCCTGGTTTGGTGTCTTTCCTCTCCTGGATCTCCACTTCCACCTTCTTCAGTATGCTGACTTCCGAGCACTCCTCTGGTTGAGGGGAGGTACCTGTTCTTTCAACTTCCTCTTCCTCTCCTGAAACAAAGAATTCATTAAAATCCCTCATTAGCACAGATTTGATCATCAAACTGAAGCCTGCAAGCAAACTTTATACACAAAACAACCATGCAAATCCTAACCTTCATCCTCTTCTTCTTTCTCTTCTTCCTCAGTACCATCCAGCTTGGTCTTCTTCATCTTCCTCTGCCTTATCTTGGCTAGTCGAGCCTTCAGGATGGCCTGCCTCTTCTCCTTCAGTCGTTCCCTCTTAGTGCGCTGATCTGTAGTCTGAAGGACAGAACGAGTGCAATCGAGTATTTATGACCTGTTTAGACTCAAAACTGATTTTATTAGCCAGTTTATAAATAGTGCAAAATTATTTTAAACATGTAGCAAAACTCCTAAACGAGTTCTCAGTGAAATTTGAGTAATAACTGATTCAAATGACATTGACAATCTTAGATAAGAAAGAAAATATACTCCGTCTCTATTGTGGCTAAAGCATTAAAAAAAAAAAAAAAAAAAACCTTGGAATAATGAGCGTAGTAATTTAAGACTAATCTTTTCATTCTATTACAAATTCTCTGTGCTGTAAATTGTTAAATGATTCCAATCACTCAAGTCTTTTACATCTGTTTAATAGCTCACCTGATCTCTGAGCATGTCCAGAGTGTCTCTCTGCTTTCGGCGCTGCTCCTCATCCTGAGAGAATGCATAGTAACCCACACCAAGGTCCCGAGCCTCTGAGATGAAGAAGAAAAAGTTCTTTTTTTTTTTTAACAACACAGCATTTGCAAACCTGCAAACCAAACTTCCTCTGCAGTCTATTTCAAAGCATAGCATAAAAAAAAATCTTATTGAACTTATTGAACTAAAATGCTTTTTTGTCTATTATTTGGCAATTAAGTAAAATCCACAAAGATCTAATTTCAGACACGCAAAAACAGCATTTATTCTGCAGCCAACTATAAATTGATCCTTTTGGAGTGTTTAATCATCACAGACCCTTTAATTAACAGTTTATCAGCACAGAGAGGAAAACTATTAGGAAACGTGGCACAGGCTCAGTCCTAATCTCCACCCTAAGCACTGAACACTCACAGACTTAACCACCATCACCTTGTAACTAAGTGTGAGACACTGCAAGGGCTCAAAGCAGTTTGCTTTGACACTAACCCTGTTGTCTGATATCCTCATAGTGAATTGGCCCAATAGGCCTCTTCATGGCCTCCTCTTCCTCTCTCTCCCACTCCTGCCTCTGCAGCTCTCGTCGCATGTCCTCCGAGAGTAAAGTCTTCTCAGATGAAGCTTTTCTGCAGAGCACAGTCATATCCAAAAGAGTTGGAGTTTCCAAAAATACATTAACATCCTTAAAAATCAAACAACAAAAACAAAAAAAAACATCAGACAAACCTTTAAAAGATTCTAATTTAAATAAATAATAATTACCCTTTTCCTTGAAAGTCTTGGTCCATTTTCTTAAAATCTGGCAGGTCTTTCTTCATGCACCTCCGAGATCGCCCCAAAGCATCCACAAAGTCCACCCTGCAGAGAAATAACAGGTTTTTGTTTATTTTTACTACTTGAAAATATAGGGTGAGGAGTGCAGCCATCCAGGAGGGCCTCAGAGTAGAGCTGCTACTCCTAAACATTAAATGCCTCCCGGGCACCTCTTGGGTGAGGTATTCAAGCCATGTCCTACCAGGAAGAGGCTCCGGGGAAGACCCAGGACATGCTGGAGAGATTATATCTCTCCAGCTGGCCTAGGGACGCCTCGGTGTACCCCTGGATAAACTGGAGGAGGTGGCTGGGGAGAGGGAGGTCTGGGTTTCTCTGCTTAGGCTGCTGCCACTGCAACTCGGCCCCGGATAAGCAGAAGAAAATGGATGGATGGATATTTGAAAATATCATGACATATAATACATGTTCATGTGTTTATCTGTAATGTCATAAAGCATTTTTAAGGGCAGTGCTTATACTACAATGTGATCATTGCTCTATCTGTGGGCCAATTCTGATTTTTGGGGAGTAAAAATTGTGATATGCATCTGTTATTGTGGCTGTTATTTACATATCACTGGGCTCATTGTTCGTTAACTTTCCAGGATCATATTTTAGAAACTAATTTGCGAATGCTTATGATGCATGTGCTGCAGACATTTTTCTGGAGAAATTCTCATATTATCAAATATTGGACACAGGCCAAATACTGGTACATATGTGGTGCCAGTATTACTTCTAGCAGCGGTAGATTATTGCTGAATGCAATCAATCACACATTACCATTCTTCGTCTGGGTTCTGAGGAGGAGGGATAGGTGACGAGCTGAGCCTTTCCTCGTCCTCTTTCTCCATCTCCTTCTGGGCAAGTGTTTCTCTCTTTTTGTCAATAATCTTCTGGGTGAAGTCAACGAGGAACAGCCCTTCTGTCTCTTCATCTGATGCATTACACGACAAGTTAAATACAAAGTAAGCATGCTTTGTTGATGTTGTAGCTAGCTAATGATGGCTAATTCACCAACCTGGAAAATCTCCTTTAGTCATCTGTTCATAGAGTCTCGCCTTCTCCTCCAACTTCTGCCTGTTGTGAGAGGAAAAGTAAGGAGTGAGCAGCGTTGGTCTCCTACCTGTTACACGGTAAACCTCCAGCATTACTGAACACTCACCTCGCTGCATCAAGGCTGTTCCGCTCCTCTGCCAACTGTTCTGCATCTTTAGCAGCTCTCGCTGAAACACCAGCGTTTGGTTTACTCCAGATGTTAGGCTTCTGCACAGGAACATGTGGAGAAGGAAATTAGAAACATGAGTCAGTCATTACACACGCGCATAAAAATGTGTCTCGAAATCACTCATGCTGTACCTTATCTTTTGATTTTACTTTGAATCCAGCACCAGAAATTTCTTGTCCAAGTTTCTCTCGTTTGAACTGCTCTTGCTTCCGGTAAAGCTCCGCTTTAAGGTCCACCAGCTGCAAGAAACAAAACATCACCGAAATCTAAGATTTAACTGTTTATTCTCAATCAACTCGGCAACAGATTATATATTTCCTCTACACAGTCTATGCCCGATGTATGTGCTGCTAGCAATAAACCCTGACACAAAGTTAGCGGTGTTTGTCTGTATAATAAAACGTCAGCATCTGCAGTGGGTGTCAAATAATTATTTAAAGAGCTGCCTATACATTTAACTCACCGATGAAGCAGTCACGTCTAAGGATTTCTTCTTTTTATCCATGTTTATCAAATCTTTTCTACACCATAACCTCCAGCTTGTCGCTATTAGCAGTCCGAGTTCTTCGTTGGTGTTTCTGTTGATGGCAGACTGTCGCTTTACAGCCAACTAGTGGCGTATGGCGTACACTGCACCCGTCTGCTCGGTCATGTTTCCAAGTCCAGTTCAAGTGTTCTTGGACAAGTCTTATTTGCAATTTTCAGTTGAAAAGTAACTATAAATTGAACTGAATATTGTCTATATAAAAGAAAAACAGATTTCACAGTATGTAAAAAAAAAGAAGGGTTGTGCGATGGGGGCATGGGGCTATCCACATTTTCTTTATTTGTGATCGTGAGAATTAATGTGCAAGAACATTTAGAAAATTGCTTTAATTGTAACATTGCTGTTGATATTCATCCAAGGTTTGGTCATAAAGGGATGGACATGACAGCAGCTATACTCAGGTAGGTTGCGGGATTTTAACAATGCTAAGTTGGCACTAGGAAGCCCAAAGTGTGCCAAGAAAATTTCATTCACACCATTACACCATCACTAGCAGCCCGAACTGCTAATATAATAAGACAGGATCAATCCACACTTTTGTGTTGTTTGTGCCAAAATTCTGACCCCAACATCCAAATGTTGCAGCAGAAATCAAGATTCATCAGACCAGACGTTTTTCCAATTTTCTGTTGTCCCATTTTGGTGAGCCCGTGTGAACTGTAGTCTCAGTTGACATGAGTGGCAGCCGGTGTGGTCTTCTATTGCTGTAGCTCATCTGCTTCAAGGTTCGACAATGTTGTGCATTCAGAGATTCTCTTCCTCATACCTTTGGTTGTTACAAGTGGTTATTTGAGTTATTGTTCCTGTCTGCCTGAAGCAGTCTGGCCATTCTCCTCTGACCTCTGGCATCAACAAAGCATTTTCACCCAGAGAACCGCCGCTCACTGGATATTTTCTCTTTTTCAGACATTCTCTGTAAACTCTAGAGATGGTTGTGGGGAAATCTCAGCAGATCAGCAGTTTCTGAAATACTCAGACCAGCCCATGTGGTACCAACAACCATGCCACGTGCAAAGTGACTTAAATCACTTTTCGTCCCCAATCTGATGTTTGGTTTGAACTTCAGCAGGTCGTCTTGACCATGTCTACATGCCTAAATGCATTGAGTTGCTGCCACGTGATTGGCTGATTAGATATTTGCGCTGAGTAGTTGAACAAGTGTACCCAATAAAGTGGTGAGTGAGTGCATAGTAAAAAAATATACAGATTACTTTTCTAAATCAAATTTGATCACATTACTTGGAGTATAGTAGCTGATTCAGCTGTATGACCGATCTGAGGTTTTCCATTTCAAATAAACTGCTCTTCACACTGTACATTATGTATGAAGCTTGAGGCTTTATGTACTGCATCAATCATTACGCTGTTGATTAGAAAACTATAAATCTGTTTTGATGCATCACAGGTACACTGATACACAGAACACAAACATTTTATGAACATGTTACATCACACACCATCCTAGTGAATGAAACACCATATGGCTGTGCCAATATCCAATTTATTTATTTCAGACATATTAAAGGAACATTCTTTCAAAAGGAAGAGCATTTTGACTGGTTAACGTAATCATAAAACTGTGCTGACATAAAGTTACTCTTCTGAATAATCAAACATTAGTTGAATGGCTCGATTCATTACAGCTCTTGCCTGAGAGTCCAGTCCGGCAATGTTGCTGCAGATGTGGTCAATAACAGGCTAAATGAGTCTGGTTTATCTCTGTGACTGCAATACTATTCTGTCCAATGCCCACTGATAAGCTGGCCCACAGACCTCATATCAGATCACAACAGAGAAATGCCCACTTTGCTATCAGATTAAACATTTGAACAGTCTTGTGTTACCAAGATATGATCACACAGGATCCTTCTAGTGTGTGTGTGTGTTTTTAAACCAGCATGAAAGAGGATGAAAGGTATATAACGGTATGAAGCCAGTCTCTGAAACAGAAAGTTAGATCGATATTAGAATTGGATTTTTAATAGGCGGTGCCGTCATATTTTGTGCAGCAGATCCAGCAGTGCAGACGTTTTAGTCCAACATGCTTCTGAAAAGGAACACCTGCATTTCGGCTTTCCTCTTGTGTTCTCTGGCCTTGTGGTGCAAGTCGACCAGTGCGGGCTCCAGCTTCCTCAGCCCATCACAGAAACCTGAGGTGAGTCTTAAATGATCAAACACAAAAAGTGGACTTGTATAAAATCTTTATGAAAACTTTACTGAGTTTCTTTTCAGCCTTAGGGTGTAACAAGATTATCTAAACTCATGCCACCCCAGTGAATTTCATATTCTGTCATATTTCTAGATAGTAAATGTGTTAATAACTCTCAGCCACACCAAAGCCTTAAGATGGAGTAAAAATTGGACTGTTAACCACCCAACCGGTGACATCATTCTACACCATACTTTATCCATGACCTTTGAATTAAGGAGGTTTTCTTATGTTAATTAAACCTCGAGTGGAAATGAAATGATTACAATAATGAGGTGCAGTTTTCTATCACAGAACAAGGTGAAGTCCTCCAGAATCGGTCGCCAAGTCATGGAGGAGCCAAATCAACCCACTGAGGACATAACCATCACAGTAAGTGTGTGCCTGTGTGTGGGTGGGGGGTTATAGATCACCACCCAGCAATCAGTCCTGCAGCTTTATGGTCTTTTTCTCCTCTGACCAGTTAAGCGCTCCCTTTGAAATCGGCATCACCTTGAGAGCAGAAGATCTGGAGGACTACAGCGTAGAACTGCAGGAGGTTGTGCAGCGTCTCCTGGGAAACACAGAGACAGCAGGTTTGCCTCTTTTTTTTCTAGTTTGTACATTAAAAAAGTTTCCTTTAAATATTGCAAATATTTTTCTTTTTTTCCAGAGACATCATCTCCTCATTGAAGATCCGAGAGTCTCAGTGCCTCGCATAATCAGCTTCAGTAGTGAGTGATCTGTAAAGTGAAAATGTAGTAGTGGCTGCTGCAAACGGTTGTACTCTTAAGCTTAAACATTGTACCTCAGTCTGTGGTTAAACAACACTAAATAAAAGATAAATGAATGATTCCTAAAACATTAAAGTGTTTACCATGTGATCCTGTGTGTAAAATGTAACATCAATCAACCAAATACCATATTTTCTGGAGCCTTTAGCCTCTTCAGTGTTCAACATGGAGTTGGTTCAGCTGTCGTCATGAATTTCAGTGTGCAGCTGTAGGAAAAATGTCTCCCAAATGTTTAACTCACACTGACATTTTAAATTCATTATTAAAATTCCTGTCAGCAGAGAAATATACTCTGTTTTTCGGCATTAAAAAAAAACCAAAACCCAGTATACACCGGTATAACACATACTGTACCATCTGTATTTTAATAGACCCAGGTTAACCTTACACAATGAAGCATCAATCAACCTCTCTTATTTTTAAGGAGTCTTTAAACCAGAACGTCAGTGATGCAACAGCTCATCTGGCTCACGATTCACGGGTTATTATAATGTGTGAAGTATGGAAAGTAAGTCAAACTTTCCTGGTATTAATTGATTGTATTGCAAAAACTAATCATGGAAATCCTGTAATCATGGATGCTCGCAAACAGTCATCCATCCATTTTCTGATGCTTATTAAGGGCCAGGCCACCCGCGGGGGCAGCAATCTAAGCAGAGAAGCCCAGACCTCCCTTTCCCCAGCCACCTCCTCTAGCTCATCCGGGGGGTACACCGAGGCGCTCCCAGGCCAGCTGAGAGGCATAATCTCTCCAGCAAGTCCTGGCCTTACCCCCCCTTGGGGTCTCCTCGCAATAGGACAAGCCCAGGACACCTCGTCTGCAAGGCAGTGTCGTAATCAGATGCCCAAACCACCTCCGCTGGCTCCTTTCAGTGAGGACGAGCAGCTCCTCTAGTCTGTCCCTCCCGAATGTCTGAACTTCGCACCCTATCTCCAAGGTTGAGAAGTTAAACAGTCATATCCGGATAAAATAATCTTGTTCACCCCCAAGTGAAAGTGTTTCAGTTCAGGAGTAATGATGACATGGTCAGTAGTAATCATGGTAATGAAAAGCATGAAATCATGCAAACACATCAGTATGCTCTAGCACCAATTTGATCAAATTCTGACCAGTACTATAGGAGGAGGAGCAATTCTTGCCAACGGTGGACAGACGACGTTCACCTCACCACAAAGTCATAAACTTTCCTGGTATTGATTGATTGTATTGCTTTGGTTGTAGGAGCTAAAAATATTAAGTGGGAATGGATGCTTAGGATCCTCACACTTAAGGGAGGATTTAACTGTTACCTTTAGAGGTGCAATTAAAAGTTTAAAAATCTTACAAACACAAAATTACCAAGTCAACATACAAGGCTGAAGAACATCCTGTCCAAATCTCAGTAACTGGGTCACGCGTGATTCCGCCTGCGCTCTGATCCTTGCATCTTTCTTCTGATTGACTGTGATGCACAAATATGTACTAGAGTGTGCTCCAACCAAGATTTTTAAAGGCTCTATAATAAGAAATGTACTAGGAAACTGGCAGAATGCAACACAATCTGTTCAACCTCGATATACAAGAGTCTTCTCAGATGACACACTAACCTTTAACGCAGATAATGGTTCTCAAAATAAAAAAAGCCCTCTGACAAATGTGCGTGGGCTGATGGACGGCTCTCACGGCCCCCTCCTTTCCTCGATACAGAATCGGCTTTGTTCACTGCACGTGTTTGCTCCGCTGCAAAACATGATGCTTTACTGTCTGCGTGCGGTCTGCACCTGTGTTCGCACTGATGACTAATTCAACAACACGTGTCTCAGAGATTAAAGAAGAACTATTAAAGACTTTTAATGCATTTCCACTGCATCACAGCAAAGCTGACCACACATCAGTCACACGAGACAAATGTCCAGACAAATCAAAACATGCGAGCAATGTAAAACTACAGAAACACAGCAAAAACAATGGAAACTGATTAGAAATTAATTTGTAATAACAATGGCATAAAAATATATTCAGATAAACACTTTTTTTAGTATCTCCATCAGACAAGAGATATTTTAATTTCAGTCAGCTCTTTTCTCTTTTTCATTTTTCAGGTTGTTTAAAAAGAGATTTCTTCTCCACTCGTCTACATCCGTACATGGAGGACTGACAAATATAAAACAAAAACAGGAAACACCTGTGCTGCACAACAGCGCAACTTGATTCTATCTTTTCTTTCTTATTAGTTTGTAGCATTTTCCCTGAAGGTCATATACCATACAGCTGTTTGGTGTTGTTTCGGATAGTGTCGAGGACGGTGGCCACGTCTTCCCCCTTCAGTAGGCTCAGCTCCCGCAGAGTATGGATGCCCATTCCAGGATGGGAAAATTGGCAGACATTTCTACCTACCTGTGAAAGAGTATGATATTCAGTACCTTAAAATATAACAGACATTCATTCAAACACTGACAGTTTTAGAGTCAAGAGAAATATCAATATGTGGCCAGTTTCTGATTCCACTCTCGCCATCATTCTTTTTTTCCCCAGATCAACAAGAGGCATTAAAAGTAAAACCTAAAAAAGATTTCAACAATCAACATTAAGATTTGAAAACATTATCTGAGATTATATATATATATATATATATATATATATATATATATATATATATATATGAAAAATAATTATGAACTTGAGTTCTCTATTGACTGATGAAAGAGCAGTTGTGACATCGGCGCCACAGTCAGCTTGCGCTGAACTCGATACAATGTGACTTTGTTGTTAGTGCACTCCCCGACAACTTCATTAGGTACACTCGTTCAGCTGCTCACTAACACAAATAACTAATCAGCCAATCACATGGCAACAACTTAACGCATTTAGGCATGTAGACATGGTCAGGGCAACCTGCTGGAGTTCAAACTGAGCATCAGAATGAGGAGGAAAGGCGATTTAAGTGATATTGAACGTGTCACAGTTGTTGGTGTCAGACAGGCTGGTCTGAGTATTTTAGAAAGATAAGATATAACTTTAATGATCCCACAATGGGGAAATTTGCATATTACAGCAGCTCAAGTACAGAGAAGAAGGATGAAATAAAATAAAATCAAATAAAAAGAGACAACACTATATACATAAAAAATATATCAACACACATATACATATACACACACATATACATCAAAACACTATATACCCGCTGATCTGCTGGGATTTTCCAAAACAACTATCTCTACAGTTTACAGAGAACGGACTGGAAAAAAAAAAAGGAAAAAAAATCCAGTGTAGCTGGCGTGATGCTATCAAGCCAGTATGGACCAAAATCTCTGAGGAATATTTCCAGCACCTTGTTGAATCTGTGCCATGAAGAATTAAAACAGTTCTGAAGGCAAAAGCAGGTCCAACCCAGAACTAGCAATGTGTACCTAATGAAGTGTATGATCTAGCTGGTTCAATGACACATTTCTAATATTTTTCAATTTCTAACACTTTGCAATTAACAAATTTAAGAGCTCTCAAAAGAATCCTCTCTTTCATTAATGGCATAAGATGTGCATTTTGGAATCTACACATACCTGTCTTGGCAGGAAATATGGTGCATCTGTTTCCAACACAATGCGATTCAGAGGGATCCGGGCAACGGCATTTCGAGCGTCAGTGGCACTGAAATAGGTGATGAGCGCTGTGAAGCCCACATACATGTTGGGGAATTCTGCCAGGAAGGGCTCAATCACTGCATAACTGTTTGTAAAACAGTGCCTGGAAACCACAAAGTAATTAAGAAATAAAACACTGATTAAATACACAAAAAAATTCAGACTTTAAAGGTTTGTAGAGTTTACAGATCCTCAGGATTTTAGTCCTAAATGATGTGGAAATTAGCAGAATGGCTGTTAATGTGGTGCACTAAATTATTCAGTCACTTAATGTTGTATTTCTGTTCTTCTTCACCACCATTAAAAAAATGAAAACTATTATAAAGTGCAACCACTGATATTACATCTTTAAACTGAACAGGATGAAAAACCTTTTAACATTTTAATGTCTCAAACAAACAATTTTAAGAAGAAGAAATGAGAAAACAAAAATTTAGAGGGTTTTACTCCGCACAGACACACCTGTGAATTTTGTACTCCCTGGGAACACATTTCTTCATGATTGTCAGCAGGTCATCATCTGCATCCCGGCAGTGGATCACCACAGGTTTCTTCATGGCCACAGCCAAACGCAGCTGACGCTCGAACACCTTCACAGAGAGGCAGAGAAACAAGACAAGGAACATTCTTATTATCAAGACCTACACTGCTGAAGACAAACTGAGTTTTAATCAAATGTATTACAAATTAGAGCTTACCTCTTTCTGCCTTGAGGTGTCAGTGGAGTTTTTGTGGGAGTAGTCCAGCCCCATCTCACCAAAGGCCACAGCTTTTGGATGCCTCATCGCCATCAGTATATTGTTCTCCTGAATACTTGAGTAGTTTTTGGCAAAATGCGGGTGGCACCCAAATGCACCCCATACCATGTCTTCAGCCAGCAAACCTTCCCACAGGGCCTCCTTCACCATGATACCTGGGTTGCAGAAGTCTGTAATACAGCCTTGAAACTCTTCGGTAAAGCTGCTCTGGTACAGCCTTCGAAAGTTGCTGAATGTCCCGGAGAAGCCAAGTTTTCCATAGAGCATGTCTAGATGGCAGTGAGTGTCAATGAAGCCAGCCTCACTGTTCCAGTAGGGGTAGCTGGTCCACAAAGGTTCAGCCCCCAAGGACAATCTCTTAGGAGTCCAACGAGGCAAAGAGTAGATGGGGCAACGCATGGAGGAAACGCCATCTGACTGCCTGCGTGAGGTTGTGGAGTCGAAGAAAGGCTTTGATGCTCCTCTATTTGACTGCAATGGCAGAGCAAAGGGATCTGATAAACGGCCCCTAATGTTGGATGAGCAAATATTGTCAGCCTCAATTGTAGATGTATTTAAAAAGCTTGTGTGTGATGTGTGGGGCTGCTTGAACGAGACAAAAACTTTCCGTTGTGCAGGTGAAAAAGGCACCTCCATGTCTTCAGAAGCTTCCTGGAGGGACCCGGTGGTTTCATTAGAGGGTAAACAAGTAAAAGTGGAAGTTGTACTTTCCTCTGTATTGACTAAAGTTTGATGGTCAGTTGAGAAACAAGACAAAGTGTCTGGAATATACTCCAGCGCAGGAGGCAAGGAAACATGGTCTTCGGCTTCCAGTTCATCTTCTGGAGAAAATGACTTGTCTTGGAAGGTTGGCTCCAGAGAAGCAGAGTCCTGACCAACATAGATCCTGGACAAATCCTCTCGTTCAACCACAAAGCTCTGAAAACCAAAATCTCCATTCAGTGTGATAATTTCATGCCTGATACATTTCAAATCCCTTCTGAACAAATACTGAAGCTGCTTTAGAATTCCAAAGAATCAAAAAAGACAGAAAACAACTAAAATATTTTAATTGTATATATACAAACGAGGAAATGCTATATCACTTACCCTTCCATCTGTCTTTGACTCTGAGACATCACCTTTGACGTCTGTGTCTTCCAGCACCTGAAGAACGGACCACTGATCTCCTCCTTTGTTGGTGCTTGTGTCCTCAGGTCTACTGTCACACTTGATCCAGGAGCTGTTAATATCCACAACGGTTCTGTTGAGGTGCACTGGACTGGGAAGTTCAGTCTGCACAGGTGAAGACTGGCTGTTTGTGTCAGTTATGAGGATATTAGTAGAGCTGCAACGTGTTTCTGTGTTTCCAAAGGCTGCCATCAATGCCTTTCTGCAGATAGCCTTTGATCCCTCCTCAGGTGTCCTCTCTTTCTTTTTCAAAATGAAAGAGTGGGATGGAGTTGGTGAAGCTTGCTGGCTGTGTCTGGATTCCAGCTGTACAGTTGAGCTGTTCATAGGTTTGTCCTGTGCCAAATTAAGCATGAATTGATAATGTAGATGCTGGAAAACAACTTGTGAGGCTCAAGCTTGATTAAGAATACATTAGATCTACAGTACATTATATCCCAATGGTAAAGATTTACCTTAGTAGTTTTTAATGGTTCACTGTTCCTGTAAAGCTTCCTTGGCTTAAGTTTGCCTAAAGAGGGCAGATTTTCACAGAGCACCTCAGATTTTCTCTTTGGAGAATCCAGACTCAGTGATCCAAACCTCTCAGATCCTGGTGAATTACTACAGGGAAATATTTTTGAATCATCCTTTTGCATTATATTCCGGCAAGGCGGTGTGACTGAGCCAGTATCTTCACCCCGACGATCTGCTGGTGAAGTGACTGCAGTTCGGAGCCAGCTGAAGGCCACCTTCTTTCTGCTGCTATCCATGTCTAAGATCCTAATTCAAAACACAGAAAAGGAATGAACAGATCGGGATGAGCGTTTAGATTAGGATGAACATGGATTGGCTCTCATGCAATCATGAATTCATAACTCATAATTCATTAACTTTTCCTGGATCATTGTATTAGCCTTTAATGTCATTTGTCAAGAAGTCTTTAACTTTTGATATTAGTAAAAGCAAATATGTGTTAACATTTGTAATGTTTTCTTTACTCTGTGGCCCCAACACTGGGTTACTAATGAGAACTTCTTCCAAATTCATGGGAATCATATCTCCAATCTAACCTGCTCCTTTTATCAATGCTGGCATGTTCTTCCTGGCAGCGTGCAGAACAACCAAACCAAATTCAGCAGTGGAGCTTTTGCACTGAATAACATGCAAACTTTTTTTTTTTTTATTCTTATTTGACTCACTAAAGCTCTTGTGTCGTTGTGAAAACCTTTTTAAGTATACATATTTCCATAGAGAAATCTGATTAGCAACTAATAAGGCGATCAATAAAGAACTGGATCTGTAAACAAAATTATTAATGGCAGTGGCATCTATAAAAATGTATCAATATCAATATTATATTTTCCACTTTGAACCATAACTCTGAGTGGTAACATGCACCACTAACCTGACAGGGATCTAACGGAGTGCGAGTCCCTACCTTAAAGACTGAGATCATCTAAATCCTAACCTCAGCCTACATTATATCAGCTTGTACTTTCCTTACACAAATCAACACGTCAACCCCAATGCTGCAGTCAAAGTAACAACAAAGAGATATTTAAATACACATTTATGAAGAAACAGCTTAGACATAATTTTTTTTTACCATTAACTAACTGGCAATCTGGCCTCAAGTAACTTTGAGTATCTCTACCTCCACAATCATCCCTGTGCCAAAGGGGTCATCCATCACCAGCCTAAATGATTACCATCCTGTGACCCTCACACTGGTAATCATGAAGTATTTTGAGAGGACCCCCCCCCCCTTTCGATACCCATCAGTTTGCATATCGTGCAAACAGATCCACAAAGGATGCCATCGCTGTTGCTCGCCACTCTGTACTGAGCCACTTGGAGCAGCAGCAGAGCTATGCTCGCATGCTTTTTGTGGATTACAGCTCAGCTTTCAATACAATCATCCTGGGCATTCTTACTACCAAACTGCACACCCTAGGCCTCCCCCCCTCACATGTTTGGCACTGAACACCATAAAAACCAAAGAAATCATCATCGACTTCAGGAAACACAGGACTAACCCAGCCCCCCTCTACATCAACGAAGCGGGTCCACGCCTTCAGGTTTCTCCATGTCCTCATCTCTGCTGATCTTTCTTGGTCAGATAACATCACAGCTGTTATCAAGAAGGCTCAGCAGCAACTTCACTTCCTTAGGGTCCTCAGGAAGAACAACTTGGACTCAAACCTGCTGCTGGCCTTCTACCGCTCATCCATTGAGAGCCTGCTGACGTACTGCATCACAGTATGTATATTTAATTTTTTTAGTGTGCTTTATGTACAGTAATGTACAGTTCTGTGTGGATACCTATTTATTCTAATTCCCTATTTTTTTATTTTTTTTTTATTTTTTAGTGCAAAGAAACGTGGAGCATGCACAATTTCGTCGTACCATGTACAATGACAATAAAAGGCTATTCTATTCTATTCTATTCTATGGTACAGCAGCTGCACTGAGGCAGACAGGGGGAGGCAGTCAAGGCAAAGAATTGTTGACCGCCCTCTCGCCTCCATGATTGACATCTACACCTTCCGCTGCCTCAGGAGAGCCCAAAATATCATCAAGGACAGCTCACACCCTGGTTTTGAACTGTTTGTCCTGCTGCCCTCTGGCAGGTGCATCAAAGCCAGAACAGACTCAAGAACAGTTTTTTTGCCAAAGCAATCACCACCCTGAACTTACACATACACCCACTCTAACTGTGTAATACCCACATCTCTGTGCAATATTATATTATTCATAATGAACAATATCTATCACCCCTATAATGTGTAATATCCAATATTCATCCACTAGTGCAATATTCATTCACCAAGTGCAACACTCACCCATCTTCATTATTATATGCATACTTATTTTATTTGTTACAATGTATATGTTTTTATACATTCTATTTTATTTTCTGTATTTTTTTTTAGAAGTTTTAGTTTATATTTTAGAAAGTGTGACTTTCTACTACATGGCACTCTACTATGTGGCCCTCCAATCTCATTGTACATTCTGTATAATGACAAATAAAGGCATTCTCTTCTATTCTATTCTATTTCATTTCTGCAGGCTGAGTAGCCATAAAGCCATCAATTCACCTTGCCAAACTTTTCCTTTGTTTATGGAAGATCTAATTAACTTGAATGGTTAACTGAGGGTCTGTCATATCAGTTTGTAAGTGCTCCGTTTGTAACCGCTCTGCTGGCTGCACCTGGAGGCAATTTTGCGTGATCAAATGATGAACGGGGTGAAAGTAAAACACAACTTTAATGAGCTAAATATATATAAAGTCGTTTAGTGTGTGTTTTTGTAAAGTTGTGGGGCGGAATTAACCGCGTGAGAGGACCTCGGTAGAAAACGCGCCTTGGGGGGTGAAAGCTTGTGGATAAATTAGTGAGTTAGCTAACACCCTGACTACAAAAAAAAAAAAACGTGTTCGCTAATGTCTGCCAACATTATTCATTTGTTCACCTCAGAATGTTCCATTTACAACCCAACTGGATATGCTAAGCTCGGTATGCTCACTTTACACTTAATAAACATGTATATAGCTAAGCTGTTGCACTGAAGGGCTCATTTTAAGCATGATGCTGACGAGTTGTTACCTTGTCGGTCTTCGCGGTGGAAACGGCAGAAGTCAATTAGAGTCCACTGGCAGCTTAAACAGCTCCTACAGAAACCGGTGTCTGAGCAAAAGCACCCAAACGACTTTTTAAGGGACCAAGGTGATACCTGCGAAGTTTGTTTTAAAATTAAACGCTAGGTGGCGGTAATGTTCATAGCAAGAAGAGCGCACGTTCCAGCGATGTAGGAGCGTTCTCTCGTGCCCCGCGAACAGGTAGTGTTAGATCTCGCGAGATTAAAATAAAAACTGTTGTAAAAGTCTAATTTCTCTAGATTTTCCTTCCAAGCAGCCAGACTTCATTTACTTTAAATAATTATTTAAAGTGGTCTCAATCAGTAGTTCTCCGGGTTTTCTGAAGATCTTTCACAGTTTTTCTTTGGCTGGCGTTTCACTCATTTTTAGTCCAGTCCTTGCACCAGACCATTTTCAAGTCAAAGTCAAGTCAAGTCAGCTTCTTTATTGTCAATACCACATATGTTTCAGAGGATTTTTCCCCCTTTGGGGAGCCGATTAACCTATGTCTATGGATGCTTGTTTCTGCCACTGGGAAAAAAATAAATCCCATCCATAAGTCAGAATTTCAGGTTATTATCGCAACATTTTGATTTACTAACTCAAACTTCTGAGAAAATAATTGGAAACTGAGGTAAACGACCTGAAACAAGCTTCCATATATGACTTGTGAATTATTCAAGAATATGATACCAACAATAGTCCACTTTCCCAGAGTAAAAGGCCAAATTAAGGCTAACCAAGTTTTATTTACACACAATTTATTCAACTTTTAATTGTTTCCTACATTTAAAACTTCCAAAAGATGTAAAGCAAGCTCTAAAGAGTGCATGCACTGTATACTGTATATTCATTTTGAGGCATTTCTGAATAAATGAAAGGAAACCAAAGACAAAGTCAAAATAAAAATGATAAACACATTTAAATGAGAAGGGAGCATCCATAATTTTCAGTGTACTTGTGAATGTAATCAAAGGTGAGGCTTAGCTTATTTAAATGAAAAAATTCAATTGTCATTGTCCTTTATGCTCAAACAAAATAAAGATGGGAAATTGATCCTTCAGAAAAAAATTCTCAGCCACGCAATATAGTAGGTCCCTTTTTTGATAATGCACTGCACCACATTACTCCTGCAGCAACAAATGCATTTCCAGAAAGGAAAAAAGTGTTTCTTTACAGATTTTCAGGTAAGTACAAGTTTTTCAAACCAATCTGGGCAGTATCTTCAGGAGGTCTGAGGAACTGTTTCTGTCAGACCTTTGGTAATCCCAGAAAGGTTTTATATGCACCAAAGCTGCATCCTTTACCTAGAGGGATGAAAGAAAAATGTCACTGTAAACCAGTGATTGTGTATCATTGTCTTTCCTAATAACAGCTTGTGATATGCAATGACACCTATTACCATGCCTTTTATGAACATCAAAAGATTATTTCTTATACAATTATCTGCTGTAGTGCAAGAGATTTCATTGTGAGAGTCCCTTGAAAAATTAGATGCATGCAGATTATCAGATCTATGAATGAGGATTTTGGTGCAAAGAGAGATCAAAGCTGGAAAGAAGAAGCGAATGAGGGGTGGTTCTTATAGAATCTTCTTGGTTGCCTCTGAATTAATCTTTAAAATGTCAGTGTTGACTTCTGATCAGAGTGAGTCTAGTCACAGAATTATCAAAAATAATATTGTGCTACACAAATGCCAAAAATGTTGGGACACTGTGTAAAACATAAACAAAAACAGAATTCAGTAATTTTCAAATTTTTCTCCTAAACTTATTTTATTCACAAGAGAACATATAAAACACATTAAATATTTAAAATGAGATATTCTACTATTTATTGAAAAATATTAGCTCATTTTGAATTCGATGACAACAACACTTCACAAAATAGTTGGGACAGAGGTAACAAAAGGCTGGAAAAGTAAGGGGTAGTATAAGGTAACAGCTGGAGGAATATTTTGCAGCTAATTATGTTAATTGGCAAAAGGGAAGTAACATGATTTAGTATAAAAGAGCATCTTAGAGAGGCAGAGTTCCTCAGAAGTAAAGATGGGCAGAGGTTCAGCAATCTACAAAAGCCGTGTCTACAAACTGTGGAACAATTTCCAATGTTCTTCAATGTAAAATCGTGAAGACTTTGAATATTTCATCAGCTATCTCTGAGCGCAAGGGGCAAAACTGAAACAGGAACACTTCCAGAAATCACTGTCTGTGAACACAGTTCACAGTGCCATCCACAAATACAGGCTAAAGCTTTATCGTCCAAAGAAGAAGTCATATGTGAACAGAAACATCATCTTCTCTGGACCAAAAGTCATTTAAAATGGACTGAGCCAAGGGGTACATCGGTGCCTATAGAATTAGCAGCTTGCACGTCTGGAAAGGCACCATCAGAGCTGAGAGAGAGAAGTTTTAGACTAACATTTGTTCCCATCCAAACATCTTTTTCAGGGAAGCTCTTGGATATTTCAATAAGACAATGCTAAACTGCATCTATTACGACATCATGGCTTCATAGTAGAAGAGCCTGGGTGATGAACTGGCCTGCCTGCAGTCCAGACCTTTCACCAACTGAATACATCTGGTGCATCACGTGATGAAAAATATGACAAAGAAGACCCAGGACTGCTGAACAGCTAGAATCCTCCATCAGAGAAGAATGGGACAGCATTCCTCTCCCAAAAGTCCAACAGCTGGCCTCCTCAGTTCCCAGATGTTTACAGACTGTCAATTTTTTGCTGCTATCAAATTCAAAATGGGTCAGTATTTTACTTGAAATGGACCATTTTTCCAGTTTAAATGTTTGATATGTTTTCTTTGCTCTATTGTGAATGAAATTTGAAAATTATTGTGTTTTGTTTTTATTTACATTTACACAGCATCCCAACTTTTTTGGAATTAGGGTTGTCAGTATCACATTAGATGCTCCAGTTTCACGTGCATGAGTGTTGCACGAAGTAGATAGTTATTGTATGTGTGATATTTTGCTTCAATCAGTACTAACATGGTGGGCTCTTCTCCACAAGCCAATAGCAGAAGCCCCTCCTTGCACGTTCATTGAACACATTCCTGTACTGGGGCATGTTTTGAGGTGAGACACTGGTTTTTGGTGAGGCTAGAATGAAAAAACGAAAAATAAAATAAAGACTCAGCATTAAGGCAGATAACTAAATTCAGAAATTACCACCAACTCTGATGTGGTACCTACTGTAGGCTCACACAAGGGAGGGAACATGATCATTACCTGCAGTTTCATCCTGAGTCAGAGGCGGTAACAGGTGGTCAGTGGTGCGGTTTAGAGCAGCATCGCCCCCACGTGACGGATCCACTTAAACACATCAGCCAAATTAGAAATTTCAGACACATTTTTCTTACAGAGGTCAATTTCTTTTATTGGATTATCCCCACAAACCTGATTCTTTTAACAAGGACACTGGAAGCGACACAGAGTAAACTGGTACCTATGTGGGAATAATCATGACATCAACTCACAGTAGTTAACGCTTTATTAATCTGTCTGTGGCTCTGTAAGGAGAGGAGTTCTTGGCCTTTTCCTCTTACCATTGTTTTCATTTTGCTCCAGTGATCTGTCTGTAGGTGTGGAAAGACAACCGGGTGACTCCTCGGCCAAAATGTTTTGCTGGTGGGGAAAATGAAAAGGATGATGAACACTGGGTACCAGCTCCAAAATCGAATTGTTTGCATATGCGAGAGACACGGAGAAAGCTGAGGTCTTACAGCTCTCGCCTGAAATGACACGAGTCCCGTGTTTTTTTCTTTTCCCCTGTCTGCATGGTCCTGATATACTGCACCTTGTTCAACTCTTTTCACGCACGCACAAAGATGTGTTGTGTTGCTTTGTCACTAAGCAACATGTTTGGCAACAGTGCCCCTGCTGTGCAAACAGAAGCGCTTCATGATTTCAGGTTCTGATCTGTTCCTGGAAGAAGACATCCTCGTTCTCTGTCAGTGAGACTATAGAGCAGGAGTGTATGAGTGTTAACATGGGGTTAATCAGGTTGTATTAAGGTTATTATATTACACATGAAGTCTGGGTAGAATCATTAGTATCATAATGAAAATGAAAGTTTTCACAGGACTGCATAAAGACTTCAATTCATTTCAATTCAAATTTATTTATAAAGCACCAATTCACAACAACAGTCACCTCGAGGCGCTTTATATTGTAAAAAAAAAAAAAAAGACCCTACAATAATACAGAGAAAACCCAACAGTCAGACAAGCACTTGGTGACAGTGGGAAGGAAAAACTCTTAACAGGAAAAACCTCCGGCAGAACCAGGCTCTGGAAGGGGCAGTCAGCCTGCTACCAGTTGGGGTGAGGGGCGCAAGAATGAATAAAAGATTAATAATAATAAATGAGAGTGAAATGAGGTGAGTGAAAAATAAATACTACAGGGCATCATGGGAAACCCCAGCAGCCTAGACCTATTGCAGTGTAACTAAAGAAGGGCTCAGGGTCACCTGATCCAGCCCTAACTAAGTGTGATCAAAAAGGTAAGTTTTAAGCCTGATCTTAAAAATAGAGAGGGTGTCCGTCTCCCGAATCCAAACTAGGAGCTGGTTCCACAGAAGAGGGGCCTGAAAGCTGAAGCCTCTGCCTCCCGTTCTACTTTTACAGTAAATACCCTAGGAACCACAAGTAAGTCAGCAGTCTGAGAGCAAAGTGCTCTATTGGGGTGACCTGGTACTTTAAGATGGGACTCGATCATTCAAGACCTTGTATGTGGGGAGAAGGATTTTAAATTAAATTCTGGATTTAACAGGGAGCCAATGAAGAAAAGTCAATATGGCAGAAATATGCTAGCTCTCTCTAGTCCCCGTCAGTGCTCTCACTGCAGCATTTTGGATCAGCTGAAAGCTTTTCAGGGAGCTTTTAGGACAGCCTGATACTGAATTACAATAGTCCAACCTAAAAGTAATAAATGCATGAACTACTTTTTCAGCATCACTCTGAAACAAGATGTTTCTAATTTTAGAAACATTGCAAATACAAGAAAGCAGTTCCACATATTTGGTTAATACGCTCACTTAAGGAGATATCCTGGTGAAAAATGACTCCAAAATTCCTCACAGTGCTACTGAAGGTCAAAATAATGCCATCCAAAGTATCTGGTTAGTCTTGAGAAAAACTAAGTGCACCTCATGCTTCTGTAGTTTGTAAAACCACCGTTATCACCAATAACTTGAAATTATTGTTTTCTGTATGACTTCTGTTGAGCATAACTGCTTTACGTAGAGACTGCACAAATAAATACAAAAATAAACCTTGAAAACCCTTCCAAGGTCTTTAAGGATTCCATGCATTAATAAATGTTGTATATATTTTATTCAATATACAAATACAACTCTTAGATGCAGCAGCAATATGTGATCAAGAAAAAGAATTACAAAGTAGACAAATAACGATAAGCTTCTCAGTCACAGTATTTTATAGGCTCAATTTAAAATATGTTCATTTTCTTGCCCCACATTGGAAATCATCTTCATGACAGTCTCAACAAATGTCTGCTCCTAATTGCCCAACATTTTTTGGTAGATTTAAGAGCTACAATAACAAAATAAGATATTTTTAAAGGGAGTTGTGCAGTTAGGGTAAAATAACCTCATATCAGGCATTACCAATGAGTATATTAACAATATATATATATATATATATGAATTTCTTATTTAATGTGGCTACATACAGAAGATGGGTTTATATTACATATAACGCTGACTAAAAAGGTAAAACCACCTTTTTTCTGCAGAACAACTGACAACAGGCAGAAGATCAAACCAAGATTGATTTGCAAAAAAAAAAAAAAAAAAAATTGTTTATAGACGCTGACCAAGAAGTAATTCCAAGATTTCATCACATCTTTAAAGTTCTTGACTTTAATTTCTGTGAGTGTGTCTCTTGTGTGATAAATATCAATTTTATTTTATACATTACTCCTCTTGGTCTTGGCTGTTCTCTTTCAGATGCTGAGCTACCCGTCGGTTGATGCGTTGGAGATCTTTCAAAACACTGGGTTGATCTTCAAGATCCTCATGGAGACATCGTGCTATTTCCAGGCTCCTGTAGTCCTCTGGTCGTACAAGACGCCGAGTAACCTGAAGAGCGCGATCCTTGAGACTGTAAACTGTGTAAACCAAACAAACACTTGTCAAAAGTGTAGAATCTTTCTTCAACTCATAAATTCAAATACAGGTCAATTTGTCTCGAAATTTACCAAAATTTCTGATGCAAAAAGTTTAAAGTCAATCACATATTATTAGCACCATTGTTCCTTTATTAAAACATCTGCCAAAGTGTTTTGTGTGGTTTCATCTGAAAATTGCTAGAACTGATGGAAAATTAAAAAAAAAAAAAAAATCACAGTAAGATTTCTAGAATATCCAGAGAAACTATTGTATGTGTTGGTTTTAATGAAACTATTCTGTATTCTTTGATCAAGACGCTTTGAGCATTACAAACTAAATGCAATTTGGCCTCACTTAATCATAGCGTAGTAAAAGAAAGAGGTAAAAACAAAGTGACAAAAACCCTGCTTTGTTCAACTGAAACCACCTATATGATCAGCTCACACCAAAAAACTGATATACATCAGCTTAAAAGCCTTTACACAAACATGTATGTGCTCAAATCCAGCTGCCTATGAAACTAACTTACTATATTGCATCATAAATATACTCTAGAAATATTTCTGGTAATATGTCCGATCTCACCTGGTAAACTGATAGTAGCAAATGTCACATATCTACCCCCTGATGGCTTAGGAAGATAGAGCTCTTTGGTGTTAACTTTCAGAGGGTCATCAGTCTCTGCATCTCTGAACATCCACGGGTGACCTGGGAAGCATACAAGCACAAACATTGTTTAAGAGCTGAGCCCTGAGGCCTGTACTACGAAGCAGGATTTTGTCTTATCAAGGTAAATTAAGGGTTAACACTGGGTTTTCTGTGCTATGAAGGTGGTTCACTTCTTACTGAGGTAGATCATCAACATCAGGATATACAAAATCACAGCCTGAGCCTACTGATAAATCAATTCACCACAAAATAGTGTCACCATTCCTGGAAGCAGTCCTGTTACTCTCAGTCTGTATTGTGTGTTTAACCTCTTCATATTTTCCCCAAAGTATAGTTTCATCTTCCTATGTAAAATCAGCCACACTGCTGCTAATAGACTAAACCATATTTGTGACTGGTCTTACACTGCCATCACCACCACCTTCATGTGAACATGCAGGGGAAACCCTTGGTTAACTTTGTGAGTCGATAACCAGTTTCATGTGACCCCTTATCCTGATTTTGGATGTTACAGTAGAGAATCCAGATAAGGGAAAGATACCACAAGCATGCAAAACTTCCTTCATAGTACAGGCCTCTGGTGGTAAAAATCCCCTGACAACTAACACACTGTTTCGCTGAGCTGCAAATCAAAACGTAATGTTTTAAAGGTGACACTTTTTCATGATTAGGCTGACACAATATATTATACTTCTAAGTTCAGTTTCTGAGTCATGGATTATTATTATTATTATAACAAAACTGAGTATTCAATGTACTTTGACAGACAGGCGAAAGCAAAATACTGAAAGACTTAAACAAAGAGACAAACATCAAACATACAATCAATCAGTCAATCAGTCCAAGGTGCAAGAAAGAAAAAACATATCAATAAGAGCTGGCAACATAGATAATAATCAAGACAGTTCAAAGCTGACAACCAGACTGTGAAAGCATCGGCTGTAACGGAACTATATAAAAGCATTGCAAGTCCATAAAAATGTGTTTTGAGAAGTGAGGAGTAAAGCTTAATCCTAGACCAACCACGTTTTCCAGTTTTCCTTTCGTCTGGCCTCTGTCCCGATCTGGGAAAGCTGCGTTCACGTGATGCCTACATTCCAGTAAAGCGCAATGCTCCGTTCCACAAAACACAGCTATAAAATCTAGAAATACTTAAATGAGATCCGTACCTTCACTACAATACTAACGGGGGAAATAAAATTCCGGAGCTGAAGGAAGCTGCTAATTGTTACCGTGATCACTTAGTGCACAAATAACGTGTGAACAGCTGCCTTACCTACGAAAGTGTTCATCCTCCGTCCCGTCCCTGGCTGTATATCATCGTAAGGTTGCGGCTCTCCCCGGTAATCTATCCACAATGGTCGTATAACACGAGGACTGCGGTTACAAAACACCACTTTTACTGGTATCTGACTGTTCAGGGAACGAACCAGAGGGAGAGACTCCTCTCCTTCTTGAGGCATTGGAGCTAAATGACGCTAAATTGTTACCGCAAAGAGTCGTTTCGGGTAGCTAACGCTAGCAAGTAGCTCCCTAAATGTTTGCACCCGTCAACAAAAGCAGTTAATCGAATTTATGACCTTATTACTTAATCTGTCCAATCGCGTACATGGCTTATAGAACAGAAAACTTGCAAACACCGCAGCGAGAAAACTGTTTCTCGACTACTTTGTTTACATTCACTCTTCCGGTTGAAAGTATGGAACGTTCCAAAGACGTCCAACTATTCTATTCTGTGATTGGTCGAGAATACATGACGACATGCAGGGGCTCACAAGAGACGCGTTTTTTACGTGGTGTACGTGGTGCACCTATTTAAAAATAGATTAAAACAGGAGAAATGTTAAGAACTGTTTGACGCTCCCTCACCTACAAAATAAATAAAAGCAGTTTAATATTCATACATTTAGCCACGTAGAAACATTTTAAGATAGCTGTAGCCTACCGTTATACTTTCCGTTTTCTGACTTTAGTTTTACTCAGCAAGAACACATTCTATAGTCGTTTTACCAATTTATCTAGACCCGTATTGCATTTATTATAGGACTGTGCATCTAAATCACATTATAAAATAATAGATAATAATACACAGTAACAATAATAATAATCATATATTCTTTAAGTTGTCTGTTTAGTTGATAATACAAATATAAATATGCCTGTGCATTTTTGAGTTTGAATATTTTTAAGTGCTGGTCCTTTATTGAGTAAAGGATCTATGATAAAGAATTATATCTATTAAAATTAGGTAAAGAGGCCTATCGGTAACACTTGGTAATAAATAACATCAAATAATACTATTTAAGTTATTGAAAGTCGAGTTTTATAATGCTGTAAAAATCCCCTTAGGTGCCTTATATAGCCTAAATAAAAAATCTACCAGTATGATGTCCCGGTGGCTTTGTATTTAATTATTATCAACCCAAGCTTTGTCTTTTCTTGTGTAAGGAATACTAATCAGACTCAATGAATATGAGCTCCACCCAGTTTCATTCTGACATAAAACACTGAGGCACAGTAGAAACCTTCCAGATTAAGCGCAGGCGGCATTTCCAGGCTGAACTCGACTACAGGAATAAAGCTTCCGTTCGCCTTCAATAATATTTGAACTTTATAAAGGTGTGTAGAAATAAAATACCTTCTAGGTACCTTTATGAACAAGACCGTTCTTTTAAAAACTGTTTTATATTGTGAAATGTCCTGTTTTGTTTTAATTCTTACTAAAATAAGATTTGATTTGATTTCAGCTCATTTTCGTCAAGATCGAGGGTCTTAAGCCACAATGAATGACAGCGACTTTGTGGAGGCGCGGGATGTGCCGAGAGATGAGAGTCTGGCCAAGGTGGAGATTGCGCTGCTGAGTGTCATCTTTGTGAGCGCTGCCGTCCTCAACACCAGTCTGCTGCTGGTCCTCTGGAAACAGCGCAAACAGATGTCCAGAATGCGCGTCTTCGTGTTCCACCTGTGCCTGGCGGACCTGGTGGTCACTTTCTTCCAGGTGTGCCCGCAGCTTTTGTGGGACATCACAGACAGGTTCGTCGGACCGGACCTGGTGTGCCGACTTGTGAAGTACTTGCAAGTTCTCGGCATGTTTTCATCAACTTACATGATCGTGGTGATGACAGTTGACAGATACCAAGCTGTCTGCAACCCGATGGTAAAGTTTCAGCGGACACGCGCGAGACTGAATGTTCCCGTGTGCGTCGCGTGGGGGATTTCTCTGCTGGGCAGTTTGCCTCAGGTCTTCATTTTCTCACAGGTGGAGGTTACGCCGGGTGTGTTTGACTGTTGGGCTACATTTGTGCAGCCATGGGGGCTGCAAACTTACATCACCTGGACCACCCTGGTCATTTTTGTTTTACCCGTTATCACAGTAGTTGTTTGCCAAGTGCGGATATGCCGAGCCATCCAGATCAACATTTACCAAAAAACTCAGCAGAAGGGAAGAGTGGGCTTTCCATCCAGAGCCAGCGGTGTGGCCGGCATGTCCAAGGCTAGAGTGAAAACGCTGAAGATGACGGTGGTCATAGTGCTCGCTTATATTGTCTGCTGGGCTCCGTTTTTCACTGTCCAGCTGTGGTCCGCCTGGGACACGCATGCACCTAAAGAAAGTAAGTATCGCATTTATTTAGTGGCTGCTCTTCATAATTAAAGAAAACGAAGCTGCCGTGTAGTTTATGTGCTCTTTCATGTTTTCTAAATACGCAGAGGCTGAGCGTATTTACGCACAGACATGCATTACAAGTTTCTAGGTGGCACATGATATTTATTGGCAAACACGTGACACTTTACACTCCTCTCTTAATTCCAGCTGCCACTTTCACCATCCTGATGTTGCTTGCCAGCCTGAACAGCTGCGCGAATCCCTGCATTTACCTTCTGTTCAGCGGTCAGGTTCCCAAGAGGCTGGTGACACTCCTGTGCAGGAGGCATTCAGGCGGAAAGGACTCAGTGCACGAGGAGGCGACGCTGGTCAGCACTTTGTATATAAGTTTAAAAAATACCCCCGAGTCCAAGTGAGTGTAATACGGCACTGGAAATTGGAAACGCCTGCAGTGCAAACGGTGCAAAGTCTGCGTGCCTGGATACGCTGCCTCTCTGAATTTGGACGACTATTTTAAAGGATTAAAGCAACACACGGTGGATGTTATTTGGCACACAAAATATATAGTGTGTAACAAAGCAGTCAGGAAAGGCAAGAGAGTGAGAACTGAGCTCCAGATGCTGCTGGATAACAGCATCTGGAGTTAGTTGTGAGACCTGCAAGGCAGAGAACCTATAGACTAAATAACTAATGTGGATCATCAAGCTGTTTGGATAAAGAGATTTTTTTTTGGTGATATAAAATATTTCTCACATTTAGTAGAACCTGTGTGAGACAGTCTTTTCAGGCAGATTGGATTCAGTTCTATAGCTAGTGTTTTGCATAATTAAATATACTGCAGTATATAGAATCATTCCTTAAGATGATCTCACAGAAATAGGGTAAATAACATCTACTTATAGCTTTCCAAATAATAGTACAAAGAGTCAGAGCAAGCATACTGTCTTTCAGTGATGTAACAGAGAGGAAACAGAGGCACACTGTATGTTGGACCTAACTGTATTTAAAGATTGTGAAATATGTTTGTCAGTTTTGTAAATGTTCCTGTGGTGTGGATAACTGCTCACTGCTCACAACATCACATACCGGGTGCTTGAATTTGTAAAATATTATTTATGCTATGATGAACTTTGTTTATTTATAGAATAAAATATTGTCACAAATGTGTTGTACCCCTGGTGTATACACGGCACATAAACTATCCTTTGTAATCCCGAACATTCACAAATGATAAAGATCATATTTATGGCAATAAAATGGATGGATAGGTGGATGGATTCCACTGTTAACATTGTGTAATCAAAAGACATCAGGCAGACAAACCTGCAGTGCGTCACGCAGTGTAAGTGCAACATCTGCAGGTCATCAGAGTGAAAACCTTTCGCTTTGAAAGAGCAGCATACCAAAGACCGACACAGCCTGAAAAACATAATGAAGCTGGGAATGTGGCCCATTCATTGTACAAGTCAAGTAGACCACACTGCAGCTCCAACATGTCTGCTGTGACAGTGGAAAAATTGAGCACCAGCTAAGAAAGCAGTCAGTACCGAGCTGAAAGGTTTTGTTGGCTGCTTTGTAACTGTGACGCTTTGACCTCTGCAACAATGTTTCAGGTTTGACTGGAGTCCACAGAGACCAGCAGTGATGTAATTTTATTATCATTTATTACCTAAATTTGTTGCTTGAGAAATTAAAAAGAAACATACACAGCAGACACTGATTGGTGGCCGTTACTCATGCACATATATGCTCATGTGAGGACTAATCAACCAATCAGTGCTCAGAGCGACCAGTAACACCTCGTTGACCTTTGGTTCCACTGGATGTTAATGCAGCCCTGCAGCGATCCTCATCTCTGCAGCACCTCTGTACCGCCGTTCTCTGTAACCCTCGACGCTACTTGAAGCATTCACCATAAATAAGGATAAAAATGTAGCTTTATTTGGAAACATAGTCTTCGTGACTCGCACTGAAGATTAGCTATGAAATCTAGATTCAGCTCATTATGGACTTCAACATCTCCGACGCTGCCTTTTTTCTGTCCCCCTCTTGTTCTACCTACTGTAGATGGATATAGCTCACAGTACCAATGAAAACCGAGAGGAGGAAGCATTTCCGCCCGCTGTCGTGGATCTGATTCGCCCATCTTGTCTGGCTGGTTAAGGTGAGGCTGCTGGAAAGCTGGCGCCTTAATCAGAAAGATCAAACGCCATGGCTAAAGTGAGTGTGGAAACGAGACACAAGGTGGTGAGCCTGCGCCAGCAAGGTCTCTCACAGGTAGAAATCTCGCGGCAGACAGGTGTTTCCAGATGTGCTGTTCAAGCTCTCCTGCAGAAGCACAAAGAAACGGGCACGGTTGAAGATCAGAAACGCAGCGGCCGGCCGAGGAAACTGAGTAAAGCGGACGAACGACTCATTAAGTTGACTTTGCTGCGAAATCGGAAGATGTCCAGCAGCGCCATCACGTCAGAGCTGGCGGTGACCAACGGCACCCAGGTGCACCCTTCTACTGTGCGGAGAAGTCTGGCTAGAAGCGGTCTTAATGGAAGGCGAGGGAGCAAAAAGCAAGTCTTCCTGTGTGATAAAAGCAAAGACAAGACACTCTCAAGTGCACAAAAACACGAAGATTGGGGTGACTGCGAGTTGGGGCAGGAGGTCTGGATTGAAGATTCAGAAGCTGAGATATGTGACTCTAACACAGAGGCAGCAGAGCCACGGGGATGAGACACTTGAAGCAACATGTGAAGCATGCTGGGGCTTCCTGTTATGTTTGGGACTGCATTTCTGCAAATGGGATCAGGCATTTGGTCTGTGTGTGGTCTCCTTAAAGCTCAGAATCACAAGCAGATTCTTATTCATCACAGTATCCTGGTACAAGCATGTCAACAACCTCAGATAATCATAAGGCTCTATTTATATATTATAAGTCAGTTAATGTTCAGTTCATGTCAAACTTCAAAGCTGTCATAGAAGTTCAGCTGCATTTACTCGCTGTTGTTTATTTGAATTTGTTCCAAAAGGGAAAAAAAGATAATCTGAAAAATATTTTTACATTTAAGTAGAAGGTGCAACAAATATGAAAAGTTTGTGTTTTTTTTGTAGAGTTCTCCTTGTTCTGCCTATTAAAAAAGTTTATATTAAAAACAAAAATAAGGGAGGGGCATTGACCAGGTCATACAAACACAGCCTTTTTGTGTAAGTTGATGAACATCCATTTAATCCATATTGCATGCAGATAATTAACCTTTTCATCAGTGGACCCAATTTTTTTAAATTTCTTGCACCAATAACCAGATTTCCGTAGCGACATCAGTAATGTCTGTGATCTTAAAATCAGTGGGTTCAATCAGATTAAAGGGCTTAATGAAATAATATAATTCACCCCCATCTTATCATTTGAAACTCCCAGTAAAAACACAAATCTCAATAAAGGCATAAAGACAAACCATTGCTCCTCTTAGGAGCAATGGAGCCAATGGAGAAGAGAGAAGCTCGTGTGAATCATGATCTTCGTTGTTCCACTCACACTTTTTTAAATGTCCAGGTTAGAAACATGATGAAATAGCAGGATCTCAAAATCAAGATGTGTCACTATATGATTTTTGGACTTCTTGAATTGTTTAGAAATGGCTCCATTAACTTTCTAGAACGGCCTTCCCAAAGCTACAACCTCAACCATACTGAAACGTTGTGGACTACGCTTAAAAGACAGGTCTGTGCCAGGAAACCAACCAATTTAGATGAACTCTACAATTCTGCCAAGAACAGTGGTCAAATATCCAGCCAGAATTATGCCAGAAGCTTGTTGATGGCTACCTCATCGAGGTGCAACAAAGGTACATTTAACCAAATAGTAGTGGGGGTGCATGTATACTTTTGACGCTGTGTGGATTAGAGAAAATTCTAAATAAATTCAAACGTATGCACCTAATTCTTGTTTTTTATAAGCATTAGGCAATTCAAGTTTCTCTGGTTGTGGTTTAATGAATGGAATACATGGGCCATACATGTAAAAAAAAAAAAAAGAAAAATAATAATTGCAAGAAAGTGTTAAATGTAATGAGGTGTTTAGCTGGAAATGCCATATACACTGGATTAATCAGATCAGCATTAAATTATGGATCAGATACAGTACATGCAAAAGTTAAGCTGCACCTCGTATCAGGCTCTAAGACTTTGCACACATGCGTTTAAAACAACCCCAACAGCAGCATTACAAGCAGAGATTAGAAAAATGGCACAAGAAATCAGAAGGGAGCAGCTAACACTCAACTGCTGAGCAGTCACAGGGCCATGGACAGGATCATCCAACATGAGATGTTCTTAAAGCTTCCTGGGAAAAGCAAAAAAAAACCAAAACAAAACAAAGCACTTTGGGTGGACCCAGAGAGCACCAGAACTTAAAATAGATCAGTTAAACATTAGTCAGACCGTGGGATTACCAGCAATAGAGCCACGGATACTTCCTGAAGCCACAATAGAGTTTACATTAATGGAAAAGAAGAGCAAGGATGGGGTTTTTATTTTAAACTTACATACAGGAGAGGCATACTTTCATCAGCACTACAATTATGTCCAAACTGATGCAGATGCATCAAATCAGAGTGGAATTCATTGTTCCTGAGTTTCTTATCAAAGCAGAGAAAAGGATTAATGATGGATCATCAGTATACACCAACGAAATGCTTACAATACTGTGAGCAGCTCACTGGCCAGTTTCCAGGAGACCAGACAACCTGACATAGATTCAAAGAATGAGTATGATGGGGCTTACAGTTATGTTTTTATGGATACCAGCACATTATGTAGTAAAGAGAAATGAAAAGGCAGATATAGGAGTGCATAGAAGTATTTTTAGTTAGCTTCAGTCAGACAGAAATAAAGAAAAAAAAGTGGCAAAAGCAATGGAAGAAAGAAGGTTTTACAGAATTCAAAGGAAAACAGGAGAAATGAGGAGCACAGGGAGACTCCCGGACACACTGGTTTAAACAGCACGTTATTCATAACAGGAAAACACCACACTGGCTGGAGAAGAGGAATCCTTTGAGCATGTTGTATTATACTGTCAGAAATAAGAAGGTGTGAGGAAGCAACTGGTCCAAAACCTCAAGAAAATGAAGGTTTACTCGGATGTTGGAAGAATTCGAGAAGTGAACGCTATCAGGACGCATTCAGCCGGTCTACACTCCGCACCAGCTGGTGGTGGTAACGCACCAGCTAGCTGTGTGCCAACCGCCAGTATGCATCGAGAAGAAGAAGACGCTCTTCCGCCTGCTGTTGTGGTTGTGATCACTCTGGTCTTGTCTGGCTGGGTAAGGTGAGGCTGCTGGAAACCTGGCGCTTTAATCAGAAAGATCAAACGCCATGGCTAAAGTGAGTATAGAAACAAGACATAAGGTGGTGAGCCTGCGCCAGCAAGGTCTCTCACAGGCAGAAATTGCGCGGCAGACAGGTGTTTCCAAACGGGCTGTCCAAGCTCTCCTGCAGAAACACAAAAAAACGGGCACGGTTGAAGATCAGAAACGCAGCGGCCGGCCGAGGAAACTGAGTAAAGCGGACGAAAGACTCATTAAGCTGACTTTCCTGGAGAATCGGACGATGTCTAGCAGCGCCATCACCTCAGAGCTCGCGGTCACCAGCGGCACCCTGGTGGACCCATCTACAGTCCGGAGATGTTTGGCCAGAAGTGGTCTTAATGGAAGGCGAGGGAGCAAAAAGCAAGTCCAGATGTGCGAAAAGAGCGAAGACAAGACACTCTCAAGTGAACAGAAACACGAGAACTGGGATGTTAACAAACTGAAGCAGGAGGTGGAGGAGGAGAAGAGGGAGCAGAAGGAACAGGGGGAACAGGGGGACCAGGAGGAACAAGGAGAGCAGGAGAAGCAGTGTGAACAGGAGAAGCAGGGGGAGCAAAAAGTCAGGACTGGAGATTCAGGAGATGAGATATCTTACTCTAACTCGGAGTGTGGAGACACCCACACTGATGAGTGTCTTTAGGCAACGTGAAAGCATGCTGGAGCTTCCTTGTAGATTTGGGACTGCATTTCTGCAGCTGATGTTGGGGTTTTGGTCTGAATGAGATTTCTTTACAGCCACATCATGTATTTAATTCTTTTGGACTGATTACTGTTTGATTTGTTTCTTTCTAGTCAGTTTGTTAGTGTTGGTTTCCCTTTGTGTGTCTACATTGTTGTGATCAGCCATCCTATAAGAGCCCCTTTGTTTTTTGTCCACTTTGGTCAGTTATGTCACTTTGTTATCTTGGCCTAAAAAAAAAAAATCAAGTTCTTTAATTTTATGTCCAAAAAAATTAATATTTGATTTTTTTGTAAATTGTTTTTTCACATTTTGGGGGTAAAATAAAACTTACCCGTGCCCCTTATGCTGCATAAGTTTAAAAAAAAAAATCTGATGCATGTCCTCAAATGATTTCACTTGAGTCTGCATGGGATGGGCAGAAGAATGCAAGTTTTAAAATAAAAATCAGAAAGCTAGAGAAGTGTGAGCTTGGTAGGTAAATTCTTATAATAACCGACTGATTGGGGATATAAGCTTGAGGCTACATTAGTTGCTGTAACCAGGATATTTTAAAAATCTTGTTTTTTTTTTGTAAAGGATTATTTTTTTAAGCACACAGTTGCTGCACACTTACCAGTGATTTTATTAAGTACACCTTGCTAGTACCTTTTGCTTTCAGAGCTGCCTTAATTCGTCATGGCACAAATTCAACAAGGTGCTGTAAATATTCCTCAGAGATTTTGGTCCATATTATGCAGATTTGTCAGCTGCACATCCACCCTGTTGCACCACATGCCAAAGGTGCTCACTGGATTGAGATCTGGTGACTGTGGAGGCCACAATGTGAGTACAGGAAACCCACTGCCAGTTTGAGATGATGTGAGCTTTGTGACACGGAGTCTTCTCCTGCTGGAAGCAGCCATCAGAAGATGGGTCATGAAGGGATAAACAAGGACAGCAACAGTACTCAGGCAGGCTGTTGTGTTTAAACAATGCTCAGTTGGTACTAAGGGGCCCAAAGTGTGCCAAGGAAATATATCCCACATAATCGCACCGCTACTGGCAGCCCCAACCGCTGATGCAAGGCAAGATGGAGCCATGCTTTCATGTTCTTTACACCAAATAATGACACTACTGTTCAAATGTTGCAGCACAAACTAAGAACTCATCAGACCAGGCAACAATCTTCTATTATCCAATTTTGGTGAAAATGAACAAACTGTAGGTTCAGCTTCCTGCTCTTAACTGACAGGAGTGGTTCCTGGTGTGGTCTTCTGCTGCTGTAGCTCATCTGCTTTAAGATTCAATGCTTTGTGTGTTCAGAGGTGCTCTTCTGCATTCCTTGGTTGTAAAAAAAAAAAAAGCTTATTTTGAGTTACTGTCCACTCGAAGCAATCTGACCATCCTCCTCTGACCTCTGGCATCAAGAAGACATTTTCACCCAGAGAACTGCTGCTCGCTGGATATTTTCTGTTTCAGAAAATATCCTCTCTGTAATATCCATTCTCTGTAAACCCTAGAGACGTTTGGCTCTGAAAATCCCAGTGGATCAGCAGTTTCAACCATGCTGCATTCAAAGTCACTTAAATCACCTTTTTACGCCAATCTGAGACTCAGTTTGAACTTTAGCAGGTCGTTATGACTGTGTCTACATGCCTAAAGGCACTGAGTTGCTACCATGAGATTGGCTGATTAGATATTTGTGTTAACAAGCACTGAACAAACTATGTTCTAGTTTTCCCAGGTTTTTTTTTTTTTTTTTTTTTACACAATATAAAAGGTTCAGGAAAAACTTTCATCAAAACAAACAATAAGCAGGCAGCTGTTGTCCATTTGAATGACTAATGTATTTATTTATTTAACTGTAGAAGTAAAAATTTTATTTCTACTCACCCGGGAAGAAAGATCAAATCACTTTATCAGCTAGCCTATAAATAAAAATTAAAAATTTCATTTAGCAAACATTGCTAATAACATAAGGAACAAGAGGAAGTGTGCCATATCAATGTCTTACACAAACAGTATTTATGCATAAATAGTATGGGCATGTTATTAATCGATAGAGTGAGAAAGTAAATACAAGTTCTCATAATGAGCTGTTTGCATAATTTATCCAGCACAAATCTATTAGTAACTGCAGCTTCTTAATAGTGAGAATTTTCTACATTTATGTGATTTCTTTTTTTGTTTTTCTTTTTTAAGGACCAAAAATTGGGGACAGTAAATAATATCAGCTTTGTTTTTGGAAAGATGAGATGGGTGCACATTTTTATCTAAAAATAAATAAATAAAGACTAATTAAAAATATGGTCTATAGTTTATTTTGAAGCCCTGGTTAAAATTGCAAATATGTTTTGGTGAGTAGGACCTTAAGTAAAGCACTACTGGCCACAGACAGCAAAGAAAAAAGACACCTTACTGCTTTATAATGGAAGAAACAGAGAGACAAAACAACCACTAAAGCCACAAAACAAGTTGACCAATATGGGAAAAAAACAGTATAGTAAATATTTATATGTGTTCTGTGGTGTAGTGATTTAACATTTGCCTAACAAGCCTCCCCTCCTGGGAGGGGAGAAATCCCTTGGAGGCTGCATCAGAAAGGGCATCTGGCATAAAAATCTGCCAAATCAAATACACAGCCCTTCCTGTTGTGGTGACCCCTTGTGAATAAGGGAGCAAACAAAAGTTGTTTTGTTTTTTATTTTTCTACGGCTCACACTATGATTTACTCATAATAGTAAAGCTCTCCCAGCTCTCCCTATTTACAAAGGATAAAATCATGGCCCCGTTCCCATTTTGCTTCCAACAAGGTTTTTATAAGAATGAATGAAACAATGTTTTACATAGAAAAAAATGGCAACATACATGAATAAATCATAGTATGTGAAATATAAGTCTTGTAATTCTTGCATAGACATTTATTCTTGGAGGTTTGGGTAAATTTTACTCATCTGGGGCATTTTTGATAATAAACATAAAATGGTGAGATACAGTTACAATAAAAGCCTCTTTCAGTTCAGGTTTCACATATCAGGTTGTAATAACACATCATCTGGTCCCTATCAGGTCTTTAAATATAAACTCAGATGAACAGCATGTGACATATTACACCCTGTCATTATCTGTTTAACAAAAGTTGACCCAAAATGCAGAAGCAGTGTGTGACAAAACTATCTACACCCTTTAGCAGCAATTACTTAGTAATTATCGTCTATATGATTTTATCTGTCTCTCATATTGTTGTGGGGGAATTTCGCCCGACTCTTCTTTACAACCTTGCTTCAGTACAGAGGAGTTCATGGTGGCAGCAAAACAATCCCAAACTACTGCTTCCTGGTAGTAGAATCTTCAGGTGGCACAAATCCCCTGGAAGCACAAGTTCTTCAACACATAATTACCAGGTCTCAGTAGATCTTAATGGGGTCCATTTGAGCCTTAGTGACTTGCAAATGGCTAGGTAGGAACCAGGAATAAGAAAAATGCTAAAATCATAATAAATATAAACCACTGGGAATAATGTCACTTTGTGTGATTGGCATTATTATGATAAGAACTAAGTCATCTGAGATGTTTGACTGTAGAGGACTATAAATACCTGGGAGTGCACATTGACAATAAACTGGACTGGGCTAAGAACACTGATGCCCTATACAGGAAGGGCCAAAGGTCCTTCAACATCTGCCGAACAATGCTCAGGATCTTCTATGAGTCTGTGGTGGCGAGTGCCATCCTCTATGCTGT
>JAVDPK010001484.1:1271009-1291552 GCA_034780415.1 Cichlasoma orientale
TATTCTTTCTATAAACGGATGCTGCTGTAACAATAGGAATTTCCCTCTGGGATGAATAAAGTATTCTGATTCTGATTATTAGATGCACCTATGGTGTCAATTTGAACATGCCAGGTCACATGGTTCTTGACTTACTGCATTCTCAAGATGTTCAGAAAAATTGACTTTTAGCTCAAGTTCACAGAGATTTGAACTCATTCTAAATTTTTAGTAGATGCATCTATGATGTAAATGTGAACATCCGAGGTGACATCATTTGAGTTATTGCGTTCACAAGATTTTCAGAAAAACTTCTTTGACCTCTGACCTTGACCTAATTATGGCAAGAATTTAAACAGGTGATCTAGGGGTCATGCAAATCTGGTATTGGTATTGTTAACATCAAACTGACAAATATACCAAAACCAGTACCCTCAGTTAACATGTTAACATTGTTAACTGAGGCCTGTGTCTGAGATGTAGCCCCAGGGTTGTCAGCAGACCACATAAAAACGACGGCCAACCAACTTTGACCAAACTATGCATAATTACAACCATACATGCATAGTACACGCAGAGAAATGTGGTCACAGTCATAAAAGGGCAAAAATATCTCTTAGATTGCGAAAACAAAGCAGGAAACAAACAGGAGAGGCATTTTCTCGAGCTGTGGCTCAATGACCTCACCACACTAGCAAAGTTGACAGAGAGAGAAATGTGTCCTCAACGCATTTCCATTCCATTTGTTTTGCAATCTTCTAGTAAGGTCATGTTTTGGTACTTCCCAAAGTCTGATCTGCTTCATCCGCTCAGTGTCTTCCTCATACTGGTTACCACGATTGCTGCAGAAGCACTAAACTACTGAAAACCGAATAATTCAATTGAGCTTGCACTGCGATAAGTTAAGTGATGAAAAACTTAAACACTCATATCAGTGATTATGTTTTTCATTACTAGAATCTATGAATCAGTGTAACTTATAGTTGAAGTGTAGAATTCAGCAGATTTTTTTTTAAAACGCCCTGATGTGTAAAACCTTAGAAGTGAGACGAGGCGTTTTCTTTTTACCATGACTGTGTGTCACGTAGCACGTGTGAAAACCTGTGAACTTCTTTACCATAAATGCTCCTGATGGGCCCTCACGCTCGAGGCCACAGTGGCTGACGATTCTCCACTCCCACACGGACCGATTAGATTCTCACATGTGCTACAGATGTCTTTCATAGACAAACAGACAAGAGTCACTACTTGGAACCTGCTTGTTTATTTGAATCTGTGGTACAATGAACGGCATTGTGGGACAAGCAAAGGCATTTGCAAACAGACGATTTCTTGAGTGAAGCATCCAGGTTATAGTTTTATATGTGAATGATAATCTGACTGCATGGCGAACACCGAATGATATGACAGAATATCATCAAAAGACGCGTAACAGTAATTTAGATTTCCACGTTGCTCTTGCTGCGAAGACGTCTCCTCGATGTCATTTGACATGAAACATGAGAATTATGAGAAAAAGCTGAAAAAATAAATACTCTGAGGAAGCTCACATTTTCAGATTTTTGAGGAAATAGCAATAATATGAAGATCTGAGATTTAATTACATCTAGATAAACTATTAAATAACAAAAGGTATTTCCTCACCAAGTATCAATACAACTCTGTACACTTACACATCATGTTTTGGCAGTAAGAATGAAGTAAGGAAGAAATTTGATATTCTAAGTTGCTCCCCTTCGGAGGAAAAGATCATTTTTGGAAATAGGCTTAAACATTTTAATGCTGAGAGTAAGACGACATGTCTGTTAGAAGAAAGCCCACAACCAGCTGCTGGTTAGATTAGCAGGAAGACTGAAAACTAGTGGAAACTACTAATGTGTATCTGTTCAAAAGCAACAGAAACTGTCTTCCAAAATCTTGTTATTATAAAGTGTAAATTTTAAGTAGTAACATTATGAGTGTCTGCATCCTATTCTCCACTGATAACACATACGTAGAGTCAAATCACAAACCCTTCTTCTTACTTTTCTGTTGTTGAGTTAAATTCCTGTGACACACTAGCATTTTTCTGTTAAACTAACCAGGTGTTGGTTTTCACTTAAAGTGGCAACAGATGATTACTTTTGCATTTTGCACAATGGAGTGATTTACACATTCGTCTAACAAGCAAAAGATCTCTGGTTTGATCCCAGGATGAGACACAAATCCCTTTGGCTCCTGGAGGTTTCTGGCTGTCACTGAATGAAATCAGTTGCAAAGAAGGTGCTGCACCAAAAACCTCCAAGTGATTGCATGACTGCATGACTGCGGCTTTAGCAACTATTTTGCCAGCGGCTGCCATCAAAGTGCAGCAACTACTCTCAATCAGTCAGGAAACACTCATTTTCCCCGTCATGGCCAGTGGCTGCTAGATGGTTGCTGACCAGCCTGTATGACTGGGGCCTTATTCACTTGATCCTACATTGTCACCATGATTTTCACATGTCCAAAATGGCAGACAAGATAACATCACATGGTTACATGTCTACAAAACCTCAATTTACATTGGTTCCCCACAATCTAAAGAGTTTGAAAAAGGCGACTGGACTTCTTTATATTTTTGAAGATGTTTCACCTCTTATCCAAGAGGCACTGTTCACGTGCATCATCACATGAGCCAAGGTGTGAAAAAAGGCATGGGTCATTACCATCAGGGGTTTCAGGTGAAACCTGACAGACCTTGGCCAAGGTCTTGGGCCTTTTTTCACGCCTTGGCTCTTGTAATGTTGCACATGAACAATCTAAGTCAATGACCACCTCCAAGGGGACAGCCCCCTCTATGGTTTAAATACCTGGGACTCTCCACCGTTTGGTTTTAGAACTTAGGAAGCCTCTTGGATAAGAGGTAAAACGTCTTATAAAACATAAAGAAGTCCAGTGGTCTTTTTCAAAGCTCCAGAGACTACCGTGGCCTGGTTGACTGAGAACCTACACAGATGTTCCCCATAATCCTGGCTTTCACTGGGAATGAAATCTATTGAGAAAATGAAGAAAGCATTTCAGATTTTGCAATTTTGCTGGATGGATGGGTAGGTAGGTAGGTGGGGCTAAAATGTTTTTGCCACTTTAATATGATCCCGCAGACATGAACAACAACCTTCTTCTCTCTCAGCAGAAAAAGTGGGAAAAAAATTTTTATCCTCAAATTATGCACTATATCCAAAAACATTTCGCCAGACGAACTTAGCCTAAAAAGTAAGAAAATGTGTGTTTGGTTGATTATTTCTTGGTTGTAACAATGCTTCTTGGCAATAAATCTTATACCGTTGGAAAGCCTGTTTATTTCCCCTTAAATGGTGCCACATTTGTAAGGGAAATGCATTTGTGGGTTTCCAACGGTATAAGATTTATTGTGAAGAAGCATGGTTACAACCAAACACAAATTTTCTCACTTTTTTGTGCTAAATTTAGATGACTTCTCATTGTGGTACTCAGCTTATTGATAAAAAGAATTTCCTAACAAAATTCAGCAACATGGAGTTTTGCAAAAAATTGATCCTACAAACAGTAGATCAGCCATATAAAACAACAAATGCTGCCTCATTTTTACACTTACATTAATACAAACGTGAGCCAGCACTTTGCAACACCTTGAATCACTAGAAGTAAAATCCTGAAAGCTGTCAAACTACAAACCCAAGAGAAAACTGAAAAAATAAAATAAACAGTTAACTCTAAATCTTATCGCATCACCATTCTGAATCTGATTCCTCACACTTCAAAAAAAAAACACGGAGCTGGAGCATAGGCACACCATTTTAAACATATCATGCATGAACAAACTAAAAGACGGGTAAATGCTCCTCTTGCTCTGTCTCAATGGGCTTTGACCTTTAATAAAACAGTCTGCCACAAGGCACCAATGCATCTCTAATTTTCACTCATGCAACCAAAGACGATGCTTGTTTCCAGATGGGATAATGAGGCTCTAGTGAATACGAAACAGACACAGATTATATCAGATATATTACACAATATCATTAGTGTCACTTCTTTTCTTTTTCTTTTTTTTTTGTTTAGAACAAAACAAATTCACTGTGGTAATAAATTGCAGTTTCTCCAAACATCAATGAATACGTTAGATTAATTTCCAACCTTCTTGCATACAAAAATACATCCGATGTAATTCCAAGATTCAAAATATCTCCCATCGTGACAGATCTACACATACAAGAGTGCACTTTCATTCAAACAGTTTACTCCACTGGTCTATTGCAGCTGATATAATAGAAACTCACAAAAGGATCTGAATGCGAGCTGAAATTACTGTATGTGGATTTTACAACAGCTTAAAGTGGCCATCACAGCTTGATAACGACATCTCAACGTTAGCTGCGTGCAGCCAGCTGAGACAGAGGAGAGGAGGTGAAGGTAAAAAGCATTATGCATTCAGCATACCTGTGTGGGTCTGCGTGTTTTTCTATTAAGAAAACAGCTGGAAAGAGGTGCAGATCAGGCAGTTGCATGCTGGGATCTTAACCACATATCATGGTCCATTCTGTAAGCCTCAATTTGATTCTCACGCTGACTGGTTTCAGCATCTGCCTCCACATTTTAAGAACCTTTTAGAATAATAATTACATCCAGCCTATTCAAATATGCTCTTGAGAGTGCCATCTGAAGGCCGAATGACCTTTCCGCTAATACGATGAATTTGCTGCTGGGGTGGCATTGTGATGCACTGATTACTTTAAGTAACTGCAGCCAGAAACTGGCTAAAGATGCAGACTGTGGGAGGTTTGCAGGGCTTTTTTTGAATGAGGCAAATGGATGGTCTGGCGTCACAGGCAGAAGAGGCGAGAGCCCTCTCTGCCCTCCTCCCCTTGGCCCTGTGGGATACGGGGGAGCATGGCTGAACGAGTCAGACCCCAGAAACGAGGCGGAGACAAGTCCTTCTTGGTGGCTGTGAACTTCCAACCCATGTGGGATCCGCAGGTTCGACACTGAGCAATCGTCCAGGCGTACCTGAAAGCAAAGAGAGTACCACGTTTTCTTCTTTCTTCAGAAGTGTTTTAAGATGTTTAAGAATACAACGCTGGACTAACAGCTTCCATCGGACTCCACAAAAAAGTGGGATTAATTTGTTAATTAAAATTTTTTAATGCCCTTATTTAAGAACACAAAATGAATAAACAGGCTTTTAAAACTGCTGCACACAAGAAGTTCACGGCTTTCTTGACAGTAGTCCATAATCAGTGTATGAGAAATGTAAATGGATCAATGTTGGAGGTGCATACTGCACTGTGTAAAAGTCTTAAGCTACCCCTCATTTCTTTATATTTTGCTGCCAAGGAGCCAGAGTTTCTTATCATTTTTAAGTGGTTTTGAGCAATAGTTCTTTAATGGACTTTCAGAAGGTCTTTCAAAAGTTTTTCTTTGGACACTCGCTGCTGTGTCACTCATTTTTTGTCCTTGTAATTGACCATTTTCAGAAGGATGCTTTTTTGTTTGTTAAGCCACTTAACACTGACCTATGAATAATTCAAGCATAAAAAAGGCACCTAACTCAATGGATGAACCAGTGTTGTGTCTACACAAAACAGATTCAACTTAGCAAAGCACACATTTTAAATTTAAATTGTAGGCACTTTGTTACTAATGGCCTGTTGCAAACACATAATTTGTTCCCATTCATTTAACTGAATAGCCAAGATAACAGTTTGACGGGCATAAAATAGTATTTTTGCACCAAGAAGACAATTCCCATAGAGCTATAAGCTGAGAACTTGGCATATTCTTGGTATACCTTAAAAACAAAACAAACAAACAAAAAAAAGTGTTGGGCCTAAAGCTGAGTGCATCATAAGCATGGACTCAAGTTGAGCTCAGTGAGAGTTTCCCAGTAAAAACTGTGTAAATTCTGCCTTTGTAAGGACATGACTGGCCTCCGATGGCAGCCCAGAGTGAAAGCAAAAATGAAACAAAATCAAACCACGTCTGCAGAAACCTCTGGAATAACTCAGCATTATATGGGAGTAGTTTATATTATTATGTGGAAGAAAAAAAATGTGGTTTGCAACTACAGCAACTGTGGATTTTCGGCATCAGTATATCAATATTCAGAGCATGCACAGCTGCTGGAGTTGCCTGTGTGTGTACGTCTCTCAAATGAGTCGGAATGAGGTCAGATCACGTTTGCGCTGAAAAACAAATCAGTTATTCATGTGTGTCTGAACCTTCTTAAAAGTCTCAGTATGATTGTCTTTGTTTGCAACAGAACCAAACCAGAAGTCCTACTGCAGACTCTGATTCACCTGGTCTAATCTTAACATCTAAAAGTCTGCAACAGACAGAGTCATACAGGTCAGTTTAATTCTGCAATCATTCACCAAATATCTCACAGTGTAGATCAGTGACACGACTTTAAAAATAGCTCTCTCTGGTCCCTTAAAACGTCTTAAAAGAAAAATTGCCACTACTGTAAGCAAAAAGAGCTTTGCACAGGTATCATGTTGCAGGAATTTAAATTGGGTTATTTTATTATGAAATGAGCCCTGTGACAGCCTGGTGACCTCTCCAGGGCGTACGCTGCCTTTTGCCCCATAACAGCTGGGACAGGCTCCAGGCCCCTGTGAGCCAGAACTGGATTAAAGGAGCATTTTTGATTTAATACTGTAAGTAAAAGGACGGACCATTTGGAGGCTTCACTGACTGCTCTATACAGAAGACCACGATTGCACAATGACCCCACTGAACATGACATGAAGAGATGCACCACTGATAACCAGGATGGCACAAAGTAAAAGACAAAGGATTTTAATTTCAGGAACTGGGCAGTGACACAGTGGCTTGTAGCTACACCAGATGTCATTAAAAAAGAAGACCTGGTATAAGACACGTGTCTCTTATTTAAACCATCCTTTTATGGAAAGCACACTCACACCATATGCTAAAAATATTTACCCTGGAAACCAGCTGTGCAGTGTAGATGGCCTGCCAACCAGATTAAGGTTGTTGGCTTTGTAGACAGTCAGCGTTTCGTGGACGTAACCGTGAGGATTGACGTATGCAGCCATGGGCCCGTACAGGGACAGGCTGCAGAGAGAAGAGGCAGGTGGAAAATGTTATCAGCAGTGAGTATGACTTCAGTAAATTGTTGAGCCAAAGCAAAAAGAGAAAGTGAGAAACTGAAAACAGACTTGATAAAAAGGGCAAACTGCCTGAAAGCTGGTTAAAATGTACATTTAAAGTCTGCAGTCTTTCTCAATCTACCAATGAGTTAAGCTGTGCTCATCATTTTTATATCAAATCTTCTTCATTGTTTCCTTCTTAGAGCATTTTAACTCTTTTCTGTAATATTTTCAGTGTAACATCTTAAGAACTGTGATTGAATGCCATCTGTGCCAGTTTCAGCCAAGCCAAACAGCCAGAAAAAGAAAAAAAAACAGCAGCATACAGATGACAAATCACAAAAAACAAAAACATAAAAACCTTGACTCCTAGTATGAGAATATTTGATGGCTCTGTTATGCTGTGGGGGCATTTTGGTGGCATGGTTTGGATCCTCTTCCCACCTTAGAGGGAGGAATCACTTTAAATCAATATAAAGTTGTTCTGAGAGACTATCTTTACTCTAGTGACAGAAGTCATTTAATGATTTGATGAGTAAAGAAATTACATGTATCACATGCTAAGGCATTTCACCAGATCACAACACAGTTGGTCTGATTAAACAGAGTATCCATCACCATCATTAAAAACAACAAATGAGGAAATATCTTTTGGCAGGGTGGTGTTCATCCCCCCCAGTAGAGCTCCAAGGAGATGGAAAAGGAGCAATGAAGCTGTTCTGTCAGGACATGTTGGCCCAACAACATATTAAGGCTTCTTCTGGTTTTTTCCCTTTGTCTGTCATCTATCTTTAGCTGGAGGAGACAATTTGCTCCCTTTTAACAGAGCTAAGAGTGTAAAATTTGGACTTAGAGTACTGTGCAAAAGAGAGATGCATCTCTCAGGTCTTGTGTCAGGTCTTTGCTGGATGTTTTTCAGATTTCTTAAGGACAGGACTTTCAGGTCATCTGCTATAGATGGTCCTCCACTTTGTGCAATTTCCTCAAGTTTTTTAAAGGGAACTTTAGGTGTACTTTTTATGCTTAAATAATTTATAGGTTACTGTTAAGTGGCTTGAGCCAATACATTCCTCTGAAAATGATCAGGTACCAGGACTGGACTGAAAATGAGTGAAAAAACAGCCAATGTCCAAAGAAAAACTCTGAAAGACCTTCAGAAAGCTGGAAAACTGGTGCTCAAAACCACTTTTGGTGACTCAAGACTTTTGCACAGTATTGTACATTCACTGCAAATTTTACATGTTGACTGCTATAGGTGCTAAATCTAACCCAAAACGGCTGCATATTCAAGTTTAAAGTACCAAAAGCCGAACTTGATCAAAATGATGCATCAAAACATACTTTCCATTCCACTGATTGGAAGAACACGTTCACTGCTCTCGAAGCGTACTGATAATGGGACAAGAAAGTTATCCCACATATTCATACACCACTTTTAAATACATTTAGCCCCAAAAACCTGATTTTCAGCCAGCCTTTAAGTGGTAATTTGGGTACATTTAATATAGTTCTGCTCTGGCTCTGAAAGAAAATGCATTAGTGCCATACAGTATGTAAATTAGTTACAGGAAGTGCTTCAACAGTGCGTCTGCATGGCTCTCTGAGAAATCCTCTCTCACACATAATCACTCATTGACTCAAATTATCTGGATGACAAAACAGTGAACACACTTTTCTCATAAACACTCGGGAAGGATCTGGACAATTTCATGGCTGTTCAAGGTTTTCTGTGTGACTGCTGCACAAACAAATTAACCACCACACATCAAACAATCAGAAAATGACATTATATAACAGTGTGTGTGTGTGTGTGTGTGTGTGTAAGAGAGCGCACTCAGACTGTGTGAGTGAGGAGGTGTAGAGAAGGACCACTTATTTTTCATGATGTAACCTCAGAGTTTACGTAACTCCCAGACAGACAGTCAAATTGATCTTAACTTTGACGTGCTAATGATTACAATGATTACAGTGAAGAAAAACAAGAACTTAGATAATAAGAGCATTTTCTTCTGGTAAAGCAATACTGTCATTGCCACCCCCACCACCGCCTACTGTTAAAACGGGAAAAGGTGGCACTTTGATTACGTCATCTTTTTTATACTATTAATGAATCTAAATTTCCACCAATGAGAGGAGGATGTTATTAGTGCTGAGATATAACAAGTTTGTGCTCACGTAGTGCTGAAAATCATTTCCACCTACTGCTTAGAAAAGAGGGAAAAAAAAGTTAAGTCCTCACCTGAAGATCTCATTTTTTGTGGTGATTTCTGTGTCCTGGCACTGCTTACAGCACAGCGACGTACACTGAGCAGGAGGAGGAGGAGAGAAAAGAGTTTGAGCAGGATGTACACATGTTGCATATTTTCAGAGCAAAGTGCCCACTGTTGAGGCTCATTGAGGGTGCTATAATAATGACCCCATTCGTCACACTTCCACAAATGCGACTGAAAACATAACCCGAGTTCAGGTCTCTACAGTGTCAGTGGTGAGAGGGATTATTATCCTCAATCTGAAACAAGGGCAAACAGATAATGGGCAAACACATTTAACAAGCACTTCACACGTCAAGCTTCTGCTTCTGATTACACAGAAGTACAATACACTGTGAACGCCGTTTATATGAACACATCCGGAAAAACGTTACAGTAGCACTTCCCCAGAATCAGTTATCTGAACTCAACCAATTAGATGTTTTTATTTAAGGCTTTATTATGAGTTTGAATAAAGGACTAGATTCACACCCGTTTTATTCACAACAGAACATAGAAAACATATCAAATGTTTTAAACAGAAAATGTACCATTTTAAGAAAACAAATAAGGTCATTTTGAATTTGATGGGAGCAACACATCCCAAAAAAGTAGGGACAGGGTCATGATTACCACTGTGTGGCCTCCGCTCTTCTTTTAACTGTGAATGTCTGTGACCCGAGGAGACTTTTTGGGAGAGGAATGACTGAATCTTGATGATATTATGTACTGTACATTTACATTGATGAGCATTATTCTGAAACTGCTCCACAATGTGTAGACAGTTTTTTGCAGATTGGTGGAACTCCAGTTCCTCCAGCAGTTTCGTTTTAGTACCTTACCTACACACTCGTCCAGCCTTTTGTTTCACCGTCCCAGCTTTTTTGAGATGTGCTGCTGCCATCAAATTCAAAGTGAGCCGATAGTTTTCATGAAACTATTGAAACTATTGTCTTTATGTTATATTGAAAATAAAATATTTGCAAATGATTGCATTCTGTTTTTATTAACATTTTAAACAACATCCCAACTTTTTTGAAACTGAAATTGTATTTTGAGGGTTATTATTAGCCACATTCACAGTATCTATTGATTATTTTGAAGAATCACTGTTTATTGTTGTCTATTTAGAGGACCACCAGCTGTGAAAGAGAGGTGAAAAATAAAGCACAGGTAGGATGGAGAGAATATCAGGAATGTTTTGTGAGTACCTGCAAGAGTAAAAGGAAAGGTTTATAAGATAGTAGTGAGACTGGCTATGTTATATAGTTAGGTCCATAGTTTGTTGGACAAAAACACAATTTTGAGGGGAATTATGCCTCTGTACACCACCACAGTGGATTTTAAATCAAACAATCCAGATGTGATTGCAGACTTTGAGCTTTAAGGAATTGTTTAGGTATGGCAAGGACTCAAGAGGGCCTGAAGAATGTTTTCTGTGAATATTGGACCTGATTAGGGGACTAGAGGAAAAGCTACCAAGATCATTGATGATTTCAAATCACCATGAGTTGCACCAAATTTCAAAGCAATAAATGTAATAATTATGTAGAATCTACATAATTATTACATTTATTGCCTTGAAATTTGGTGCAATTAGTGGATATTGTAGATATTCCACTATGCAGCAAAGTAGTGAACTCACTGACCAGGATACATTTCTCTCCCTTAAAGCCAGGTTGCTAATACGGCTAAAAAACAAACTGCTCTGACACAGGGAACTGAGCAAAAGCAGGTCAACAGAGGCCAGACTGCTTTGTTTAGTTTGTATTAAAATATGGATGTTCCCTTGCTGTGTCCAAGCTCTCCCTGAAATCAAATCGACCCCTTCAAGGTGACAAACAGCTGATGTCCACTGCATGCTAAATACTGCTCCATTAACATTAAACCCCAGAACATTTGCTTTTATTTTATAAACACTTTTGACACTGAAAACTGAAATATTGCAGCACTAATATGTCTGCCAGCTCCTATCAGACATGGTTAAATATAACAAAGAACACCAGAGAGACACATTTGGCTTAGCAAAGCACAAAGACTGCATCTTATCACTACATAAGGGAAATTATGTCTGAGGGCTGGGGCAGGTCAGTGAGGCTGTCGATGACCTTTACATACCCGGTCCATAATGTCTAGCTCACAGCGAAGTCTCTGGATGGCGCTGCCAATCTTCAATAGCTGGAGCCGCAGAGCATCATCTATGGGCAGACAGGCTGCTACTCTGTAGGAGAAATCTGAGAGACAGCAGACAGAAGGGCAAGAGAGGGATGAAATAAAGGGAAGACAGAAAGTATGAAGAACACAGGACACAAGCGTGTATGTGCATACGTATATGGTCCGTGTGGAATAAAATAAACAGAGCCTGACCTACTGCATTCGCAGGGAGGGAATCATCCTTCAGATTCTCATCCCATTCGTGAAGCTGTTTCTTCACCCTGTTCATGAGCGACTCCTGCGAGGTGAACCACCGGAAACAGAGAAATCATGGTTTTCATTCACTTATGTGTCATGTGCATACATATATATATATGGAGGAGGAAATTCCAAGCAGTGTAAAAGGGTTGCAGTACTCACAGAATCATAGAGTGCGTAGACCCAGGGTGGCCATGGTGTCAAACTGGCACAGTGAAACTTTCTCTGTGATCAATAACACATGCATCATTTACATTTAATCTAATCTGATTATTAGTTTTCAGGAAGGACCACAACATCCAGACCATTTCTCTTCACTTCCCTTTGTCACACAGAAATTTAGGAGGACCATGTTCCAGGTCACAGTTTTGGACATAGACTACATTCACATCTAGTGTTAACATCAACAGCACAGATACCCTAAAACATGAGGTGCAACAACTAGTCAATTAACTATGGAGCAACTATAATCACATGAAAAAGTACATATACAGGTTATATTTGAACATGTCAAACTTCAAACAAATAAACCATTCACTGGGTGGTGAACTGTATAAATGTCAAACTATAAATGAGAACTTCAGCACTCACAATTGCTTTAACTTTTTCTGATCTATTTAATTATTTTGTAAAATTATTAAACTGAAGAGAAAAACTTTGAAGTCACCTAAAAACAATCCTCTTTTTTATTCCCTCAAAATAATCCATTTAACATGCAAGTAATTGCACACCTCAGCCTAATTTAGTATGCGTCAGTCTATTAATATGCAAATTAATCCATAACTAAAAATGTCAGGTCCAAACATTTTTGGAGAACGACACTTCTGTAGTTTTGCCTCCACCATGTACTCCACCACAGTGGATTTGAATCAAACAATCAAGTGACTGAAGGGCACTTTCAGCTTTAATTCATAGAGCTTAACAAACACAATCAATTAGCAGTTTAGGAATTTCAGAGGCTCAAAAGTAATTGGACAATTTACTGATAAGCATCGTGGTCAGGTGAGGTCTTTTTCCTCGTTATTCCACGATGAACAAGAAGCGCTCCAAGAAAAACAAACCTCCGCCAAGTCAGCGCCCTCTCTGGGCTGTATTTACTTTCAAGAGACTAGTATTGCATTTTGTAAATATTTTGTTTTCTTTGTTCTTTTAAAACATATTTTAAGATGTTTTTAGTGCTGTAAAAATCAGATATCATGGGTATCATGACAGATGTTTACTTTGATTACACAAACATTATGTAGGAACAGGTAATGGATGATACGTTTTGATTTATAAATAAATGGACATGAATAACTAAGCTTATTGTATAATAGATGAATGACACACATGCACACACTACAAAAACACAACCTCCTCGGCAGAGGTAATTAAGCAGATAAAATGTTGAACTTATATTTTGTAGCTTTTCACTGTAATGAAATATGTGATTCAACAAGATGCCATAGCAAGTGAGGGAAAGCCAGCAAAAACTTCAAGAGTAGCCTAATCAACAATCTGGTGCTTTCTTAAAAAGTATGAATGCACCGACCCGCTCAGCAACACCAAAAGGCCCGAAAGACCACAGACGACAAATGAAGTGCCTGATGACAGAATTATTTCCATACTTGCAATGTCATAGCCTGGGCATGTACATCTACCAATGGAAGTGGGTCATGAGTGTTTACAGATTACTGACTGTAAAGGTCTGGCAGAGAGTCGCAAGGGAGGAAACAACATTTGGTGATGTCCATGAGTTCAAGACTTCAGGCAGAGACTGCAAAGGGTTTTCAAGTAATAAAAACAATCCTTGTAATCAACATTATATTAGTTTGTTCAATTACTTTTGAGCCACTGAAAATGGGAGACTATGTATGAACATGGCTGTAAATCCGAAACAAGTAATGCAACAGTTTGTAAAAAAAACCTGCTCATGATATGAAACACCATAGGGAACTCAATTTCACTTGAGGAGCTCTTTCTTTTTATTTTATGTCTTCAATTTTAGACAAAAATAGACTTCTGTCACTCCGACTGATCTGATCTGTGGCACATAAGTTTCTCAATGTGGAAAAAATAATAATTTTATCAATCAACATTCAGAGTTGCTCTCTTACCACATGCTTTTTATCTTATACGAGGAACCTCAGCTTAACTGTCTTCTCACCATCACCGTCTGATTCAAATGTCTCCAAAAGTAGGAAGCGTTACTTTTAAATTGGTGCCAAAATTTTACATTTATGTGTGACTTTTTTTTTTTTACCTGTTTGTAGCTATTCCACCAGCACTGAGCCTGTTTGCAGCTCTGACTCGGGGGTTTGGAGGAGGGGTGCATGTGGAGCCTGGACAGGGGTGTCAGCTGCACAGCAGAGAGGGGGTCTGGAAGGATTCGTTCTGGAAGGATCTGTACTTTAGCCTGTTTGATCCTGAGAAGAGATACAAGGGCAGACAATAACAAAGGCAGTGGGAAATGTGAACGATGACGGCAGAATGTGTGTGAAACTGAGCAGACGAAAAACGGATTAAACAAATGGTGCGCTGGCCGAATGTTATAAAGTGCATGACAGGATGTTTGTAATTGTGAGATGATCACAAAAAGGTGCCATCTGTGTTTTTTCTCGGTCGAAATATTCTCCCAGCGCCTCACCCAAGGTGCTCGCAGCGAACTTTATGGAGCTGAGAAATACAAAAAATGAAGAAAAAAAAAAAAAGCCAGACCACATGAGCAACAAGAATTACCATCTCACAGCTATATGAATAAATCCATGTCTATCCAGCCCTGTTCTTTTGGTCCCATCTAAAATATAATTACTTAGCATTTTGTCCTTTCATACATCTGAGTGACATTTTGCCATAGTTAGGATAACAAGTCTTTAATTATGTCCCCCCCAAAAAAGCTATTTTAGTGGTCACAGTGGCATTAACATTTGAATATCAAGTTCTGAGGTTCCAAATAATAAGCTTGGTGCCAATTACAAAGGGGGAAAAATCAACATGCAATACGTTTTAAGGGTTTGTTCGCTTGGCTGGCATTTTCTCAAGCATATACACATTTTGTTTATCAAACTGTCTGAAACAACAGGAAAATTCATACATTTCTGTCAAATAAGGTAACACAGACTCACTGTCTCTACTGGATGTGACTGATCACCCCCACCACACCCCTGAAAGGCAGATTCTGATCCCTGAAAAACCCTACAAATATTTCCTTCTGCAGGACTTTTTAGAAATATTACAGGGAGGATGGTCACTGAAACAGAAAGTATAGAAAAAATAGAAAGTATATTGTAATATTAGACAAGAAAAAGAGCAGATTCCATTTAATAGAGCGATGGATTAAATGCTGTAATTTCAAGAGTCACAACAGAAAGTCAACAGGATCATGGCAACCAATGTGTGTGCATTATATAACATCAATTAGAGAAAAGAAAAATGTCTTAATAAAGCCTCATTTTTATAGACAGAATGCATCAACAATTTGCAGGGAGGATGTGGGTTAATGTGATCTATAGTATGACTTCAGCAGATACATATGCAGCTTTTCTCCATAAATGCTTCCTTTGTTTTCACTCCAACAAGAGAATATGCTTTGCATTTACAGTCATGGCCGAAAGTGTTGCACCACTGAAATTTTTCCAGAAAAAGAAGTTTTTCTCCCAGAAAATTATTGCAATTACACATCTTTTGTTATGCATGTGTTTATTACCTTTGTGTGTATTGGAACAACACACAAAAAAAGAGAAACTTCATATAATTCTGTGCAAAACTCCAAAACTGGGCCGGACAAAATTATTGGCACCCTCAACTTAATCCAGACTCATCGCTGGCCACTTCAGAACTATCCAGCACTTTGTTTCCATCCATTTCTGGGTGCTTTTTGAAGCATGCTTGGGGTCATTGTCCTGCTGGAAGACCCATGACCTTGGATGCAAACCCAGTTTTCTGACATTGGGCCCTACATTGCGACTCAAAATCCTTTGGTAATCTTCAGATTTCATGATAAATACACACAGTCAATGAATCCAGTGCCAGAGGCAGCAAAATAACCCTGTAACATCTTTGAACCTCCACCATATTTGACTGTAGGTACTGTGTTCTTTTCTTTGTAGTCCTCATTCTGTTTTTGGTAAACAGTAGAATGACGTCCTTTACCAAAAAGCTCTATCTTGGCCTCATCTGTCCAAAAGATATTTTCCCAGAAGGATTTTGGCTTACTCACATACATTTTGGCAAACTGCAGTCTAGCTTTTTTATGTCTGTCTGTCAGCAGTGGGGTCCTCCTGGGTCTCCTGCCACAGCGTTTTCCTTTCATTCAAATGTCGACGGATAGTTCGCGCTGACACTGATGCACCCTGAGCCTACAGGACAGCTTGAATTTCTTTAGAACTTGATTGGGGCTGCTTATCCACCATCCAGACTATCCTGCGTTGCAACCTTTCATCATTTTTTCTCTTCCGTCCACGTCCAGGGAGCTACAGTGCTGTGGGTTGTAAACTTCTTGATTATGTTGCACACCAAGGACAAAGGAACATCAAGATCTCTGGGGATGGACTTGTAACCTTGAGATTGTTGATATTTTTCCACAAGTTTGGTTCTCAAGTCCTCATACAGTTCTCTTCTCCTCTTTCTGTTCTCCATGCTTAGTGTGGCACGCACATACACAATGCAAAGATTGAGTCAACTTCTCTCCTTTTTATCTGGTTTCAGGTGTGATTTTTATATTGCCCACATCTGTTACTTGCCACAGGTGAGTTTAAACGAGCATCACATGCTTGAAACAAAGTTTTTTTTAACCACAATTTTGAAAAAGTGCCAACAATTTTGTCCGGCCATGACTGTAACTTAAAGAAACTATAACGCAGCTGTACTGAACGTAAACCTGTGAGGGTCATGTGAGGGCGATTCAGGCATTCACACTTGATATCCACCCTGCATCACCTCTACACCACACATCTATGCAGTGCTGGATTGCTGTTGTCTTTTGTTTCCACATACAGATGTTTCAATAAACCACATTTCCTTTAAGTAAATCTCTTGCAGACTCCCTCCGCATTGCATGTTTTCAACCAGTTTGTGACACTATAAACATGCATTCCTGCAATTTGAAGTCACACTAACCTAACCATGTTTTTAGTTATGAAGAGTAAGTCTGCCCCCTAACTGTCAATTACATTGCACTGTTGGAAGACAGTGCAATGGGCTCCCAGAGAAGGCAAAAAAAAAAAACAACCCACTACTCCTCCTCCTCCTCAGGAAATGATGTAATTGGGTAAATATGCATCCAAAAACCTGAAATTCACAGGAATTATTCCATGTGTCATGTTAGTTCAACATTTGAATAATTAGAGGCTGTTCAGGGAAAAACACACAAACATACAGTAGATGATGCTATTGATGTGCAATCCTCAGTGGTGCTGCTCTCTGAGCAGTTATTGACACAGTTTTACTTCTCCTCTCACGGAGTTTCTGACTACACCATCAGGCTGAAAACCTGCAGGTATGGGTTTCCTGTAGAAAACCGCTGGCTCGCTAGAAGCCAGAACTTCCTTATTTACTGCAGAAACTCAATTAAAATAGCACCATGTGACGGACCCATTTTCTGTGGCTGGCTGATTTTTTTCCTTTTGTTCCAGGAACTCAGAGGTTGGAGCTGAGCCCAGTATACCTGACAAGACTACCCACTGTATTACATCCACTACTGACCTGCTCAGAGACATATCATATCGAGGCCTTAGAGCCAAAGGGGCGTAAGTGACATTTTGCCAACTTTACAGAAGAGCCAAAACATCAACAACAAAAAAAAGACCATAGTTTGCTCTTACTTTGTATACTAATTTTATTTTTTTAAGCATGTTTCTTTTTACAAATTGATGACACAATGCTTAATGAATAATATTGTCTTTGTGGTAAATGCACTTACGTCCTTCTGGCACCAACTTCTTCTGTGCATTCAGATTTAAGCCTTTTGGTTTTTGTTGAATAACTCTATTTCTATTAATATTTTACTTCTGTAATTCCGACAGTAGATAGAGCACATCAAGAGCTTTCATTTGATATATAGATCTCAATTTTGACCAAAATGTCACTTTGGCTCCAAGCCCTCGATATTTGCATTTCACAGATTTTATGTGACATTCTTTAAGGGTTATGTGTGGTTTTGCTGCTTTGCTGCAAGGGAGTGACGGTAAGCATTCAGTCCTGACCTTTGATTTAATGCTTTATGAGGGAACTTCAACTTACCCGTCTGCTTGAGTTCTTATCTCATGGACCTTAAATCTCTGCCTCCCTACAGCCTTCACTTTGACCGTTTCAATGCCGTACTCCTGCTCCTCTCGGTATGCATAGATTTCAGCAGTAGTTCCAAACTCTGCATCCGGCTCACCTGTTTCGCTGCAGACACACACACAAATACAGCTATTGAAGTGAAACACTAAAAATTATCCACCTCTTCTTCACAACAGAGAGATTACATAAAGAATAGTCAGGATTCAGCAAAGGCACAGTCTTGAAAAATGAAATATCCACAAACTGGTTGATACCAAGAGACTGCCTGTATAATATATATTACAGAAGTTTACATGCACTCATCATGGGCATGAATGTCATGGTCATTTTGGGCTTTTAATGATTTCTTTGTACTGTTTTTTTTTCCAGGGTGGAATGATTGTACACTGGGTGCATAAATTTGAATTTATTTGGGATTTTCACTAATCCACACAGGATCAATTTGCTTCTTTAACTGAGCCATAAATCAAAGGTATGTTTTCCATTTGTCAGAGCTGTACACCCTCTGATGAATGACAACATACTGAGAGCCATCTGCAATACCACACACACCTGTGTGCGAGCACAGCAAAGGTGCGGTCTCTCTGGATGACGTTCCGCATCATGCTGACCTCCTGCGGCCTGAAGAGCTGCAGAGGCAGCGTCTGGCCCGGCACCAACATCACAGCTGTGTGTGGCAGCACGGGAATGGTCTGACAGCTGTCGTCATCGTGGACAGTGCGGCCGTGAAACTCCTCCATGTCTGAACCCAGATACTGGCAGGAAAAGGGGTGAGTGTTAACACAGCAGTTGCAGAGAAGCTGAAAGCCTGAGAAGGTTCACATGAATGAAAGCAAATCATGTAAAAGTGATGTTAGAATAACAGGAAAGGTGATGCATCACTCACTGCATGTGATGTGGGAAGACTGGGGTCAAAGGTGATGAGTTTTGGCTTCTCTGCCTCTTTACTGTCTTGGTCTTCAGTCTCCATGTCATCCTCCTCCTCCTCTTCCTCTTCCTCATTGTCTGTCACAGCACAGCAAGTTTACAGACACACACACACAGGCTAAGTTAGCGAGCTCCCTGACATAACTTCAGATGCAACAGCTTCGCCCTGATAAGTCACACTGATGGCATAAGTGAAAAGAAAGCGAAAGCTGAGGGTTCAAAATGAGACAGTCCGAGTGTGCTCACTGACAGTGGCCTGCTGTGGAGGTGTGTTAGCTGGCAGTTAGCAGCAGAAAGAGAAACGCGCTGTCCCGGTGAAACACCGAGCAGCCTTTCGGTCGGTTTAACGCGTACCTGGTAAGAGCTGTAACTGGTTTCCCATGTTGTCGTTAGCGTTGTCTTCACCTCCACCCCTCTCGTCAGCCATATCCTTGTGTTTACAATACTACCTCTTCTTCCACGGTGTCTTCAATGTGCAGCAGGGACTTGAAATAGAGCGCCGCCTGGCGACGTCTGTACATAATGCACACAGTTGAATGTGCCATTTTACCCAGGAGCCAAATATCTGTAAATTAATTTAAATTATAAAATTCAAAGACATAGAATATAGTTGTGTGTATATACCTGAAAAAAAGGAAAACTTTAGCACTTGGAATACATGTATTCAACAAATCCTCCCATTCCCACTGAAGAGCTACCATACAGTAAATTTTATGAAATTCAAGTATAACTGAGATTTTTTCCTTATTTATCTTTTTTTTCTCATTTGACAGTGTTGTTATTGCCACGATTCTTAACAACTTTATGTCCAAAAGTTAATCCTTTTTCTTTGTAATTTTTGCATTCTTCAAAGCCATCAGGTGGACCAGACTGGACCCTTTGGAGGGTTATTTCTGGCCCCCAGGCCATATGTTTGATGTCCCTATTCTAAACCTTCACCGTCTAGCAGAATTTTAACCCCCCCCCCAAAAGGAGACAACAGGACTATGTAGTTTAAATTAGATTACACAGGAAATAATGTGTTTTCTTTAACATGGCAAATAGTACTTCTTGAAAGTAACTAAGTACATTTACTCAAATACTTTCAGGTACTTGGTCTTGAGTGAAACACTCAGTGAATAGTACTTTCTCATCCACTACATCTCCCTGACATCTGCTTGATATCAGTGTGCATTAATGCTTGCAAAATTTGTCCTTTACACTATTTTCAGTACATTTTGCAGGAAATTTATTAGTATCATTTTTTTAACTATGAAAAATGCATACAGATATTAGACACGTAGCATGTAATGTTTCCCCATACTTGATCTTTTGAGCTTTGCATACAAATTTGAATAAATGTATTATATACAAAAGTAAATGCAAGTTTATTTGTGCAGTGCACCACTCTGCCAAGCATCTATGTAGCAGGTTTTGCATTATAGTCATTCAAATAACAAATAATTGGACTAATAAAAAGACCCAGAACAGTTCATTGAAAATAAGCTGCAGGTGATAAAAATCAAATGTCACAGAAATAATGAATACCCACATAATGAAGACCATGGAGAGGCTTGTCCTGGATCAGCTCCGGCCCATGGTCCAGCCATTTCTGGACCCCCTG
>JAVDPK010001484.1:1312835-1324335 GCA_034780415.1 Cichlasoma orientale
AGCTACGGTGAAATGTACCAAAGCCTCGCTATGCCACGGTCACGTGATGTGGGTGTTTTGAACCAGGTTTCGAAGCATTGTTTCGAAACACTTGCGCTTCGGAGGCTCGACACAGTGTCGAAGCGTCTGTCTCGAGCGTGCCATCCCTAGTATCAGCATCAAAATGTCCGCTTGTTGCGTGTTAGGCTGTAGGAATCGCTACTCTACCAACAACGGACTGAAGTTGTACCGAATTCCGTCTGGATCACGGCCATTTAAGAGAAACCGGAGGCGTCTGTGGTTACAAGCCATCAACCATGTTGACAAAAATTGGACTGAGAACAAAATCAGAAATGCTCGTGTTTGTAGCGCTCATTTTATATCAGGTAAGTTAATATACTCTGGTTTCACTGGAATGTTAGGTTTAGATAATTGCTAATATCTAAAGTAAACAGCGTCAGCTGGTAGGCTATTTGGTTTTTAAATTGTAGTGTGGCTGTCTACAGGTGAGGCGTCGCTAGACTCAGAGAGTCCTGATTTTGTGCCTTCTGTGTTTACGTGCACAAAGCAGAGTAAAAAAACCCAGGCAAAGATGAAAAGGTAACAATAATTAGATCTTACCATTCCAGATTATTTGAATGTATTTTTTTCTCTCTTGCATGACATTCAGTGTGCATTTTTGTAAAATATGGCTCTATCTATAAATATCAGTACTGTTCAGGGAGAGAGGAAGAGAGGAAGCCGAGTGAGACTCGTGAAGGGGTCCGTGCCATCCCAATCTGCGTGGAATGATTTTGGGAGTCAGACTGCATGCGAGAGGGCACGTACTCGTCTGGGTTCCGATACTGAAGCCTCTATGGGAGACGAACAGGAAGCTATGCAATGTGGGCCTGCTGCTATTGCCATGGACCATGATTACTGTCGTCCACCTGGTGAGAAACGTTACAACTCATAAATAAATCTACATTATAAAAAGTATGAACAAATAATATAACACTTGTCTAATGAGCAACCTGGATCTAAACACCTGGCGTACATTCTGAAGATACAACCTGAATAACAGTCTAAACACACGATATAAGATGCAATCCTTAGTTGAATGAGAGTCTAAAGATGCAATACATACTTGAATATGTGTGTTTTAAAACCTTTAAAACAAACATTTTCAAATATGAAATCAAATATTTGTTGACTTTATTTGGAGTTAGAGTGAAATGAATGTCAGAATGCACAGAATTTCACTTTTTTTTTTCTTCAGTGTAGTGTAATAGACTAATGTCTTCCTTCTGTCACAGGTATCCTGGATGCTTTGGCTGCAAGGATAAAGGAGCTGGAGCAAGAAGCGATGGAGCTGGAGAACCAAGTAAAGCAGCTAACATTCCTCACAGACCAACCTAAGCTGAGTCGTTTCTGCTCAACTGACGAAGAATTCTGCTTCTTCACACAATTTCCCTCTGAGGAAATCTTTAAGTTGTTCTGGGAGGCTGTTGAACCATCAGCTTCTAGGATTATTTACTGGACCAAGGCGCAGAGGGAAGCATATGAAACACCCAGTCCTCATCGCAAGCTGCTACTCATTGATGAATGTTTCCTGTTTCTTTGCCGCATTGCTGCTGGACTCAGGGAACAAGCTTTGGCATCAATGTTCAAGGTCAGTTTGTCAACTGTTAGCTGCATCATCATAACATGGACCAGCTACTTTTACCTTGTTTTGGGCTCTCAACCTTCATGGATGACTCGAAAGCAGGTGCAAGCTACTATGCCTGAAAAATGTCACCGGTTTTGCCCAGAGGTTCGTGTGCTGATCGACTTCACAGAGGTCCGCTGTGAGACAGCAACGTCACTCACCCTACAGTCTGAAAGTGTCACAAAGGATAAAAATCACACAATTTTCAAAGGACTGCTTGGGGTTGCTCCATGTGGGGTCATCACATTTGTTTCAAAGCTTTATACCAGATCCGTCTCAGATCAGGAGATAATTCGGAGGTCTAACTTCACCCAGCTACTGCAACCAGGTGATGGAGTGATGGCTGATAAGGGTTTTCAGATTGAAAAGGTTTTAGCAGACGTTGGAGCCACCCTGATCATCCCCCCTTTCAAGAACTCTGCTCAATTCAGCAAGGAAGATGCAGAGAAGACACAAGCGATAGCAAGTCTAAGACTGCTGGTGGTAAAGGCAATCCGCAGAGTGAAAAAGTACCACATCTGGGATGGGGTTGTTCCGCTTTCTCTCACAGGCTTCGTCAACCAACTTTGGACCATCTGTTGCTTGATGTCGAACTACCAGGGTCCCCTCGACATCAAGGAGGATGAACCTGTTTGAGCATCTGTTGTAAATATATAGGTGTAATTAATCATTTTCAGGTTTTGTGCCAAAACCTGCTTAAAACACTCAATCTAACCTGTCACTTAGTTTCTTTCTAGTTGTTATCACTGTTATTGACCAGATGTTTTTGAATGCTGAGGTTACTTCTGTTAAACGATACAGGATATGACCTGAATGCTACACGAATGAAACTTAATGTAAATATTGTCTTTTCACTGAATTTAAATAATTCTCATCCAACTAATTTTTAGTGAATGCTTATAAATATAATAACTCTAATGTGTTTTTAACCAATGTGTCATTGATGATTAATGGATTAATATAATAAACAAATGTCCAAAAAGCTGAAAACAACTTTTCCAATGTTTGCTTATGTGCTGCTTTTTTTATTTTCTTTTTTTTAAAGGCAAAATTCAAGCTAAGAATAAACATTTAATCAAACATGTCAATATTTCAACAAACAAAACACAATAAAGCAGCAGCAAACCAAACAATTTTCACTCAAATCTTAATTTACTGTCTATAGTCTAAGTCTAGAATTTCTCTTTTAGGTTCAGGCATACATCCATGTAGACATGATAACATTTTTCAAGCTTGTTTCTCATGGATTTTATAAGTCCTTGGTCCCTCCAAATCAGCTGAATGGTGACATCAGACTGAGTATCTGTGATGCTATCACACCATTCAAAACCAGTGATGGCAAGCTGCACCTGCCAGTAATACTTGTGAGTGGGTTTCAGCACAGCCTCACCTACAACTACTTTAAGGTGTTTAACCTCCATGACCGGTGCCACATTGCAGCACTTCACCTCTGCCAGGCCGAATGGGGGGAATGCTATAGGGTCATTAACCCTTGCATCTGAGTTTGCCCCAAGGTGGAGAGCTTCTGGATGGATAATGGCTCCACATGGCAGTACTGACACTCTTGCTGCCTGGGCTTTAGAAAAATGTTTTCCAAATCTGTTTGCTTTGAAACGAGGCCAGGTGGGCACTGGTATGACAAAACTGAGCCAAATGGCACAGGACCAAATCTGGAGTCCACCATGAGCAGCTCTTCATCTCGATTCAGAAGTGACTTGCATATTCCAGGTTGTTGGCACGTGCACCTTAAAAAAAAAAAAAAAAAGCAACAAAGGAGTTAAGTTGCCTTCAAATGTTTATGATGTTGCTGTCTCAGGTGAGTGTTGTAGTGTTGGATTCAAATTGAATTCAAATGATATATGTGAATCCTAAATATCACCTATGACCTCTTCTTCAAGGTCAAATAAGGTCAAACTTTCATAACATGTCTTTCATCTTTATGTCTTTTATGCTTAAAATTCTGCTGCTTTTGTTTGTATTGGAAACATTCAGGGAATGATAGTGTTATATGGGGATTCTAAATATCACATTATACATTATACATTATAGTTTGCATTCAAGTATCATGTCACATTTGACCTCTGACCTTACATTTCACATCTGTCTTTCTTTCAAAGTACTGTCAAGAGAAATAGAACGAGTTAGATTTAGTTAGTTAGAAATATACTGTAATATAAATTTATTAAAAGAGAAAAGAGGGTCAGGTGAGTCTACGGCTGACTTACCCTGAGGATTAATCTGGTTGTGCTATACTGTACATATACTAATAGGGGAAAATATCTGAGCTCCTGATTACATTTTTAGGGTTTATTTGACAGCAGAAGCGAGCACCATTAAACAACCTTTATTTTCTGACATCACAATATTGTGGTGTCATATTAATATATTTGATATATTTAGCTGTTGTGAGGCTAAGAAAAAAATCTCCATGAATCCATTAAACTTGATCTATCCATTGAGGCTGTGGAAGATGTTTGAACTGGGAGCTGGGTTTTCCCTTTGGGCGCTCAGGTTTCCTCCCATAGGAAACTGACACCTTTTACAGGGTGTAACTGACTTCTCGCCCGGCGTCAGGTGCCTCTGAGACTGACTGGATGAACAGTAATAAAGCTAATGATTGGATTTCACAGAAATTGTCCCTAATGGGAGCATTCACAACTTCAGCGGGTTCAACTTACAGTTGTATTTAAGATGAGCAAGGATTAATCAGTAATCAGATGTACTACCTTTCTTAGGTTGCACACGTTGCATCATCGTACAGGTCACCAGCTAAGTTAAAATAAAAATGTTGCTGCTCCAAAAATAGATATTCAAAATATTTTTATTGAGTAAACATCATTCAATGATGCCTCAACTGATCTTTCAACTGATCTTTTCAATGAAATCTCTTTATTCACAATGTAAACACAAAAATATAGTTTGTATCACATAATATACATAATCTCGGTGTAAAACAAAGAACAAAGCTGCAAAATAGTCGTACATGTTGTTGTTGTTTTTTTATTTTGTTACATGCTACATCTTTAACGTGGCTTTTGGTCCGTTTTCTCATTTCAGATCCTTCATGACTGTGTCTCAGAGGAAAGTTCATGAGATGTAAAATGTTCTTCATGTCGGCACTGCATTGGGCTTCAGGAACATCTTGCTGTGCCAGTATCCGGGATTGTCAAAAGACCCGGCCCGTACTTTTACACTGGGGTCAAACCCAGATTGGTATTGCTCTCTGCCCCCCACTGCCCCCCTTTGCTCCCTCTGTATGTTCTGGTACACTGCAGCATCTGCAGGTGGTGAGGCAGAAAAGCAGTCCATGTCCTCGTATTCATACGCCTCTGTCCCCTGTACATTCAGCTCTTTCTTGTCTTGTAGAGCTTGCCGTAGCTTCGGTTGTCTGTTTGTATAATGATAGTTACTGTCCTCCACGTATTCATCCTCCTCCTCCGCCTTGCCTCTCATCCTCGCAGGAGGAGGAGGGGGGTCACGTCCGGGAGGACCTTCTGGCTTTTCGCTGCCTCTGATGTCCATGTATTCATACTCAGCTTCACTGGAGCCCTGTTGTTCTGAGTCAGAGTTGTCCTTGCTCCTGGTGTGGCCTCCCTTGACCTCCACAGATACAGCGGTGTCACACGAGGATGCTGTCACACGTGACGACACTGAGGAGGTTCGCTTCTTGTTCGGCTTCAGCCAGTGGCTGCTTTGGCTGGGTAACACAGGTGTTAAAGACACCTGCTTGTTCATGTACTCGTATTCGTCATCGTCTGGGTAGTCCAGGAGATCTGATGAACGAGACTTTCCCATCCTGCCAGGAATGGCTCGAGATGAATAAAGCAGGGTATCTGAAAGAAACAGATAACGTGGTAAACAACAAAAATTATATCACCATATTTCTTATAATGGCTTGAGAATAATATTTTAAATTGGGACTATAAAGAAAATTTATTTAAAACAGCTGATCCAGCAGAACTAATCTCCGAGGGCTGCTACTCGTTTCCAAGCAGCAAGTGTTTTGTAAATTTACAGTTATGGTATCACCTCTCTCTGGGCTGCCTCCAGGAAGCACATATCCATTCTGATCTTCTTCTTCCATCTCCGGTGAGGGAGTCTCTGGTGGCCCGCCAGACATGCTGTCCCTCTGCGATATGTAAGCGCTGTCCTCACGATGACGTCTTCTTTTCGGGCTCCCTGCCAAGGGGAAGTCCTCACCCATCTCCAACTCCAGTGCTGTGCCGCAGCCCTCCGAGGTCTCGGACAGAGTTCGAGCAGAGTTTAATCGAGAGCGCGACTGCCACGTCGTCTACCCAAGACAGCACAATCAGAACTTTACTGGTAAATTGGCAACAGTGGGAATGTGCAGTAAACTCTATTTGGTCATGTATAGAAATATCACAAATTGTTTTAGCACCACAAAAGCCTGCTTTACCTGTGCCTGTGCATGGCTGTCAACACCTGAGGTCATAGGCAGGTATCCAGCCCCACTTGATGGGTTAAGAACCACCTTTATAAGAAAAGACAGACAGTAAATGGATGATACCACACACGCACTCATACAAGACTTAATTCTGTTCCTAAGCACATTTTAACAATCATGCATGGGCTGAGAGAAAGTGTTACTTTGTGAGTGTCGATCCTAGAGTTGCGAGTGTGACCCTTGGTCACGTAGTGGTTGCCTGAGGCCAAGTCATCTGCCACCCCGTCTGCCTCCAGGTCGACTTCTACGTCATCCAGGTCATCCAGGTCTGCACTTCGCTGGACGAGTTCATCGGGCGATGAATCCTGTTGGCTACAGTCCTCCTGACCAAACAAGGCAAATCATATAAATATGCACTTTAACTGAAGCGCCACTAAAAGATTACTGCACATGTTGAGTGGCTTCTGATTAAAGCTGTCTTACTTTGATCACCAAGTAGCGAGGTGGGTCTCTGGCCATTCTGGTAAATTCACTGCCCAGCTCCTTGAATGTTGGACGTACATTCTCATCAATCATCCAACCTGGATAATCAAGACCGAGAGTCACAAAAGGGCATCTGGAGCCAATTATTATACACAAATATTATACACTTTATACTTGGCAGCTTTTATTCATTTTCATATTTAATATGTAGCAGATTACAATTTGCTAATTAGTACCAAACAAAAAGTGTTAGAGGGAAAGTAATTTCCTCTATCTTGAGATAGCATAAATAATTCCACAAATACTGATGGAAGTCCATTTGTATTTATTCATATGTCACACTATGGCCTAATGGACAGGGCAGATAAAAAGTCAGGGGGGTCATATTATTTGATTTGTCTTCTGAGCTTCATGAATTTGTACAAATGAAAATCCACAAACGGTCATACAGATATTTGAGTCTGAGATATTTTCAGTAGTCCAACTAACCAGCATAGCAACCCCTCAAGCCAAGCCACTAATATTTATACTACTGCTTGCACATGAAAAAGAAAAATACTAGAGAGATACTCACACTTAACCATGACCATATAGACATCAATGGTGCACATTTGAGGCTGGGGCAGACGCTCGCCCTTTTCAAGCAGATCGGGAACCTCCTGTGGACGCATCGTTGCATACGGCTCTGCCCCGTAAGACATCATCTCCCATACTGTCACACCTAAATTAGGGTGAGGAATTTAGCGTGGCCTGAAACTACACTTGTCCTTCACTCACATCAACATGTCTGTACTTTAACATGTCAGTATAAAACTCACCATAACTCCAAACATCGCTCTGATGAGTATATCTGCGAAACAAGATGCTCTCCAGGGCCATCCACTTGATTGGTGTCTAAGAGGGTAAAGAGAACATGTCTCTCTTGGTTACTTGAGTAAAAACAGCAGAATAAGTGGCCAGTCATTCAGAGAAAACAGGTCCAATGTGTCAAGGTGTGCAACATAAATTATTTAACAATGTTTTAAAGACGTTTGACCAGATGCCACATCTTTTCTGCAAAAAAAATAAAAATACCTTGAGCTCATTGTAATAGTACTTCTTGTCGTCAGAGTAGAGCGAGTCTGCAACGCCATAGTCTGAAACCTGGGCAGTGAAATTATCATTCAGGAGTACATTTCTGGCAGCCAGGTTCCTGTGAACCATCCTGTTCTCCTCGAGGTAATTCATACCCTGACAGAAGAGAGCAACAATGTGGTGAAATGTTTGATCAATGTTGGGTCATACGTGGTCATATATATACAGTACCAGTCAAAAGTTTGGACATGCTTACATTCATATGAATGACCAAGTCTTGCAAACGAAAGAATTTTACCACATTTTTTTTCTTACCTTTGCAATTTGAACACACCAGTTGAGCAGCCTCTGCGGGCTGAGCTTGTTCTTATATTTCTTGATGTGCTCCAGCAGGGAGCCCTGCCTGTTGAGTGGGGTGACGAGCTGCAGGCTGTCGCCGGGACAGATACCCAGGGTCCTGACAACGTTAATGTGGTTCAGGCTTGCCATTGTCCTCATGTGCTGCAGCAACCGAATAGGTAGATCAATAGGGATTTCATTCAGTGTCAACATTCAGTGAGATTTAAGGTTTTAAAGGAGTTGTTCCACAAAAAAAATCAGCATATTCCAGATTTTGAGTGTCAAATTCTCATTGCCTGGAGGCTTGACACGCAGTTCTGTGATATATCTTAAACACATTTCTTCTTTTAATCATGTTTCCTTACATCTGTCACTTTACAGAAGCTCTGTCGACCACTGCGGTCATGAATCGTCTTAATGGCCACAGGAAGCTTCACTGTGTCACCTTCAGGAATCCAAATGCCCTGTGAGGTACAGAGAGCAGAGAGACAGAGTCATAATTTGTTAGATAAAAAGTCAAACGTGCAATTTGAGGAGCATTTTATAGGAAACTGTCGAAGCAACCAGTACCTTATGGACTGATCCAAACACTCCATTACCCAGCAGCTTGATCTTACGCAGCTCTGTAGGCTTAAGGATCCGAGGTTCAAACTTTGTCCCTTTATCTTCTAGGGGCTCAAAGCTCTGTTAGGCACACAGGGGTATACATTAAGACAAATCCAAAGTAAGCAGAGAAGCACAATGACACTCAAATACAGATACTGACTTCACCACTCATCATGTATCGTCTCATAGCTCGCTTGCGGCGAATAGCGAGACCTCGGCGGTAGAGAACAGTCAGCACGAAAATGGAGAACGAAGCAAAGATGAGGGCAATCACTCCGAGTGCGATGGCCGTGGTCATTTGCCTAAAGACAAAGGTGAAAAGGGTCACAGAGTCAGCTCTCAATACTTGATCAGAATGTCAAAAATACATAAAGTATATGTCAGAATGAGAGGAGAACACACCCGGAAAGGTACCTCGTAGTCATCACACAGTCACTGATTCCTGGACCAGTGCACCTGAACACAAAACACATAGGGGATCAGTTTAAAGGAGCAAATCATGTGCGTCTAACTACAGCGTTGTGCCTGCATGTACCTTTGGGTACAGTTAATGTGACAAGATTTACAGCTGCCCTCCTTGTCTGGATATTTAAAGATGGCTCCTTCCCGTCCCATTACCCCTTCAGGACACATGGAGACACAGTGTGGGCCATCCTTCAGTGCGGCACAAGCTACACATTTATTTGCTCCCTGCAGGCAAAAAGGGATGAATAAAAGTAGAAAGTTATTTGCAATGGTTTCGAGGCAAGTGGCATTATAGTATACAGGCTTGTATGTTGTAGTGCCACTAGGTGGCAGCAGTAGGCCTGTGTCAGTTTCTTTTCCCCACCAACTATCTTGAACTTTTAAGACCAACATACCAGGCCTGTGCAGGTCTCCTTCCCCTCCTGGACCTTACACTCGGGGTGACAGGGCATACACTCCCCTGACTTAGTGGCATACTCCCTCTGCTTCCTGCAATTGAGGCAAAAACTCATTTTCAAAAACTTTCAGCAGATTGCAGAAAGGCCCAGCAGTGAATCTCTTGGGACAGCTACGTCACAGCAAACATTAGTCACATTCATGGTATAATGCACAGGATTTTCCTTAAAAATGTACAGATCTAACATAGAAGACTTAACAGCTCCCCACAGAATATAAACCAAAATTAAGCCCCGTTGTGCATCTTATATATAATCATTGGTCATCACTTACAACCCAGCAGAAGTGGGTATTGTATTTATCCACAGGGGCATTGTCCTCTGCCTGCATTTTTTTACTTTCTGCAGGGTGTGAGGTTGAATCGGTTACATCACTGCCTCTATTGGTCTCCTCTGCTTAGGTCTGTGCACACAGAGCACGGTGGATACGATTAAGCATGCACTTTGGCTGTATTCGCACGTAATCCAGTGATGTGGCACTTTACACAGGGCGAAGACGGGTGCATGCATTTGTATGTTAAAAACTTTAAATTCTTTTTGAAACTATCAGAAAATATAATTTCTCTCACTCACTGCTTGTTTGTTTTGATGCCACTCCTTTTCATTCACTGAGAATTACTGCATATTACACCTTTAAGTCTCTGTGTGTTTATACACCACTTTGCTTTTAATCATTAGTAATTATTAATCTCTGTCTCTCTTCCACAGCATGTCTTTTGTCCTGTCTCCCTCCCCTCACCCCCAACCGGTCATGGTAAATGGCAGCCCCTCCCTGAGCCTGGTTCTGCTGGAAGTTTCTTCCTGTTAAAAGGTAGATTTTCCGTCCCACTGTCACCAAGTGCTTGCTCATAGGCGCTCTGATTGTTGGGGTTTTCTCTGAATTATTGTAGGGTCTTTACCTCACAATATAAAGCGTCTGGAGGCGACTGTTGTTGTGATTTAGTGCTATACAAATAAAATTGAATTGAATTGAAGGTGTGAAAACTTTACAGTAATAATAATTTTATAAGTCATTTTGTGAAAACTGACCCAGTTAAGAACATGCAGTCTGGCACACAGGTTCCTCCTCTGCTATATTTCTTACAGGTGACACACTGGTTTGGTCCAGGACCCCAGCAGCCATCAGAGGAGCACAGCGGGTGACATACATGGCCCTCTTTAGCTACAGACACAACCAAAACAGAAAAGATGTCGTGAGCACTGCCATTTTTTACCATCACTTCTTGCAAGGTTTAAATGGTCCACCCCCACTCACCACATTCCTCGTTTGGTCGGTTTTCACTGATGTCTATGTGCTTCCTTGGACGTTTCTGTGTGGTGCTGTTTAAGATGCGCATCCAGTTGATAATATCATGGTAGCAGAGATTCTTGTTTCCTTTGATGTACACGCCACCATCGTTTATTTTTTGCAGCGAGCGTAACCCCAGCGAGGTCAGAGACTGGATCTTCACCACCAGGAGAGCATAGCCCCTATAGAACCGCAGAAAGTAAATAAAGATTAGAAAGGGGTTGTAAATGATGTATTTTTGTTTAAAACACCACAAAATCAGAGTGAACATTTAAAGTCTTATTTTTGGATTCCTGTGATTTATTTTGTTTTTGCTTTTACCTGGTAATGTAGGTTTTGCAATTTCAAAAATATGACGTTATTATTTTTTAAGGTTTACAAATTAAGACAGAAAATATGCTTAACAATTTCCAACATCACCACTCATGATTTTATTTTTTAAGATGCCAAATTACAGTACTTATATTTACTTACATTCTTGAACAGAACTAAATTCTGTTCAGGAACTTCTCAGAGAAGTCCAGTGAGCTGGTTCAAATTTGGGTATAAAAATGTGAATTTTGCTTGTTATTTGCCTAATAAATAACAACATAATTAAAAAAAAACAATATAATGTTTCATTTTAAAAATGTTTTTGACATTTGATATTTGTTTTCTTGTTTTTATGGCAGGTGGTATAATAAATTGGTTAAACACTGTACATATTTGGACATTCATAT
>JAVDPK010001484.1:1324797-1354258 GCA_034780415.1 Cichlasoma orientale
ATATATAAAACACCAAAATTTGAATATGCACAGGACTCCTGCAGCTCTTCTCTTTTTAGCATTTCTGTTTTTTTAATGCTAACTTTTGGCTTCACACAGGATTTAAACCCTTGTAAAAGTACTCTGATTATTTCATTGCACACCATCTTGCTTCTCTAGACACTTTTCCGCAGTAGTACTGCTTTCAGCTGGCCCCTTATTTCTAAGGGGTCACCAATGCACCAAACCATGTTTGAACTGGCACAGATGCCCTTTCCTCCCATTTATCCAAGCTTGGGACCAGCACTGGAAGTACACTTGTACTTGTGACCCCCTGAGGCTCTTTTGCATGTAAAGTTTTTCTGAAGCCTGGAAACAGAGCTCAGAAGAGGTGCAGGAGTCTAGAGCCCTCTCAGACCACTTGAACCAAAATGGGCTGAAAGGTTTCCATGATTTATTTTTCTCCAAATGATGCCCAAAACATAAAGTCTACCACAACTTTAAAGAGTTGTGCCCACCACCAACTGAATCACACAACAGCAGTGCTGAATTAGCCCTGAAAAAATCATACTGAAAAAAATCATACTGAAAAATATTAACATCATTGATTTGGACAGAATGGTTGTAGGCTCTAAGAGGAGACAGAGAGAGACAAGCATACAAAATCTTTACTGTACCTTTTAGAGTTCACTCCTCTAAACAGGATAACAATTAGAAATAACAAGGAAATAAAGAGATAAGGGACAAAAATACATTTAGAGTCCAGCAAATACTGAGTCTGCACAACAATGCTAGGACAGAGAAGGAAAAAGAAACTATTGCTCACGTGTAAAGTTTTCTGCCCTGAATTGTTTGGAGGTTGGAGAAGACTGACAGGTCAGACATGTTTTTAGGCCACGACTGGATAACGAGGGTGTCTGAAAACAAAGATATTGTTTTTCAGAGGCCTTAACCAGACTGAAAACAGCATGACATAGTATGACAAGTAATTGAAACGACAGTTAAAAAAACAAAAAACAAAACAAAAAATAACAACTCCTACACACAGACACACACACCTGTAATCTCCTGCACCGTGTTGAAGATTTTCAGTTTTTCTGGATCAAGGCGTGGTACGTTGTTGTAGGCATCACTTTGAGCAAAAGTAAATAAATAAAAGGAGAAATGTGAAAACAGAGGCATGTTGCAAAAATATAGAAAATATTTAATAAAGGAAGTTTTTTTTTTTACCCATCTATTCCCGTCACCAGGAAATGAAGACTGCCCTGGATCTTAGTGCAGTTTATAAAACTGTCTATGTTGCGAGCATCGACCGTTTCTCTGCTTGAACCCGTGCCGCCTGTGCCGCGGCAAACTGGGAGAAAGGTGAAGAAGACCAGAAGGAAACGGTTAATAACAGCAAAACTGTATCGGTATCTGTACACAGAGCTTCAACTAGTAGTAGTGAAAAGTGTGTTTACTCTGATTTTGTATCTACAGTACATCCATTAGTTCCACTTAACACTTCTTTGTTTCACTACTTCACTAAATCTTGGGAAGAAATTTTGTTTTTTGCTCACATACATTTATAATCATTTGAAACAGAAAGTACATCCTCTTTCAGTTCTAACATTTTGCATATCAGGAAATAATAATTAAAAAATTAAAAGCAGGTTCTAAAGTTATTTAGATACAACCTCAGATAAACAACTAAACATGACATTTTACACTGTGTCATTTATTTAGGAAAAAGTAAGCCAAACTGCAGAAGCAGTCATGTGGACAACTAAGTACAGCCTTACTGCTTCCTTAAGCATTAAGAGGGTAAGTAGCAGCCAGGTACTGATAATCAAATACACATGATTAACTGATCATCAGCAAATGTCTGAGCATTTTGCTGGTTTGGAACATTCAGGTGTGTGTTAAGACAAGGCCAAGGAGGAAAAACATCAGCAATGATCTTAGAGAAGCAATTGTAGATGCCCATCAAGTTGAGCAGGGTTATACGGCTATTTCCAGATAATTTAAAGTCCATCATTCTGCAGTGAAAAAGATTATCCACAAATGGAAAGCATTTAAGACAGCTGCCAATCCTCCCAGGAGTGTCCCAGCAAATTCACCCCAAGGTCATAACAGTACAATTAGAAAAACACTGAACAGGTACGGCTTGTTTGGAAGGGGTGGCAGGAGAAAGCCTCTTCTCTCTAAGAAGAATATGGCAGCAGGGCTTAGGTTTGCAAAACTGCATCTGAACAAACTACAAGACTTCTGGAATAATATCCTATTCTATAGTCAAATGTGAGGCCATCTGTCTGACATCTAAGCTTGCAACAGGACAATGATGCCAAGCACAGCAGCACAGCTGAAAAAGAAAAGATCAAGGTGTTGCAATGGCCCAGTCAAAGTCCAGACCTCAGGCTGATTGAAATGCTGTGGAATAATGACACAGTGTGATTCGTGATGTGTTCTTGCTCATCTGAGGCTGTAGTTAACTCATTTTAAAACTTGCTAAGGACCAGATGATTTTTTTTATTATGTTGCACTTTCTTTTCCACATAACGTTATCTAACAGCTTTATATAATGTTGGTTTTACCACATTTTCATAAGGGAAGGACACTTCTCATCAGTAATATGTACACTATTAGACATGCAATATAAATGAGTATTTAATTTCATTCATGCAGATATATTTTTTTATATCTGAATCATTATTTTTAAACTGGAAACTACATCTATGTGAACAGCAGCACGTGATTCAAAATTTGCATTATTGAAGAGCGGGACTGTTCAAAACATATTCTTTAGAATGCAATAAATTCTTAAAAATGGAGTCCGGCTGTGTGAGAACTGCTGATTTTTTTTCCCTTTTCTTCAGTTTCTAACTGTAGCTGTCTTGATTGAATTGTGGAGCAGCTGTTAATTATTAAATACCTTTAGGGCAGAGGCCTTTACAGGGCTCACATGTTTTCACACCATTTTTCTCCACTTCTGTTTTATCAGACGGGCAGTTGCTCACACATGAGCTGCCATCCACCACAAAGTTTTCTGTTAAAAAGGGAGAAAATAGCCTATGAATAAATGCAGAGTGTCAATGACTGCATTAAGCCTTCAGTAAACACTCTGAAGCTCAGCGTCATTAACAAATGTTATGCATATATAAAAATGGCACTCTTCTAGGAAGAAACTGTACATGAACTTTGAATCTGAGTGAACATTGTCATGTGTGGGGACTCACTGGGACACTGCGCCACACAAATAGAGCCATACTGGTACTTGGCGTTGGGGTTGGGCTCCATTTTGTATGTAACCTTGTTGTAGATCAGAGTCTGCGGGCACTGAGGCACGCAGGAGCCCGAGTTGTTGAAGTTCCTGCAAGCCTGTAAAATGCAATTTATAACACACTGAGGAACAAAATCTTTTTTACATCCTGCGACATGTGAAAATATCTTTACAAAATATCTTATTAAACCCTGTTGGAGATTTGGACTCACAAAGCAGTCTGTATCCCGGGGTCCAGTACAACCTCCAGCACACTCAATGTGGCAGCACTCGCTCGGGTTTCTACCAAAGCAACGGCCGTTACACTGAGGGGCGCACACGGTCTTTGTCACTGAAAGAGAGTCGACTCTTGTAAAAAATCTGGCGTGAAACTAAAATTGCAGACACACGTTAAGCTTTTAACTTTGAACTAATGCGTATTACTAACAATGTGCAGTAAAAGATGTAAATGAACAACTCTGGCAGCAGCCATGACTCATGTTTGAGACATCTCAAAGGCAACCCAAGGTAAGCTTTCCATGGAAAATAAAGACATTAAAGACAAAGGGTTTTGATATCACTCACAAATCTGGCATGTGTCATTTCCTGGACCCCAGCATGGCAAGTCTCCACAGGCTTTGTGACAGCGCTCTAAGATATAACTTCATTATTAGTTTTCACATTTTAAAGCAAACCAGAATTAAAGTCTTAAGTTAAAGAACAGATTCGGGTTTCGTCTTCATTAAACACATCACTGCACACACTGAAAGAGTCAGAGGTTGCTGTTGTTCCCTCTGTTTGTGAAGAGATCAGTGGAGGCGGTGAACACAACATTCACAGTCCTTCTGTGTAGAAAATACATTTGATCTAAAGTTCAGCACCAGGCAAACATTAAACTTTTGAGTTACAAGATGTTACGTCCAGGTCGGAAAAATGAAGCCAGGGAACAAAAACTGCAGTTCCTTTAACGGCCACTTGAGAGTGAATCCAAGTACGAGTGAAGATATTAAAACGTGCAGCAGACATAAACATGTTGACAGCCTTAAACTAGTTCTTTAGAACTAGCTTAAGCCATTTCTTGGCTCTCTCTACCATGTTTGTGCGGTTGGGAGTTGCTTTTGTCTCCAAGAAAAAAAGATGCTGATTGTCGTAATGCTAAAAGCTGGAGCTTGAAAACATGATTTCACACACCAGTGGGTGGGGTCATATTGACTACATCTATCTATTTTATACACTCCATAGAGTGGAAAGTTACTGTTTTTGTTTGTTCAAATGTTCCTCTACAGTGATTGTTCCTCCCACTGAGATTTGGCCCAAGCGGTAGTAAAACAAAGAGGAAAATATGCACTGAAAAGACTGGAAAAACAACTCTCTCTTTCAGTTTAAAGTTGCATGTTTTCTTCTGCTGAATTTCACAACAGTTTTATAGTGAAACAGAAATCTGAACCCATCCTTAAATGTAGCTGGTGCTCATATGTGTACATTTAGTATCCTGTGCACTCACTTTCAGGCCCATTGTCCTCGATCATAATATGGGCTGTTCCATTCTTCACTATGTCCAGCCAGTTCACCTGCGGGGCGTAGCTCAGGTACTTATTCTGGATGATCTTCACTCCTCCCTTGAGTATCTCTGTAGATAGTACACATAGGTGTAAATGGGGCAGGACAATTAGCAAAGCAAGCCTGAACAGGCCCGTGACTCATCCTATCAAAGTCTGCCATTTTCTGTTTACTACACTGCAAACGTATCGTGTGCTGGAGCTCATGTTACACTGGCAGTTGAGCAGTTGAGCACATGGTACATTCCAGGGACTTCACATCACTGCGAGCGCCCGCGTGCGCACACACACACACACACACACAGCTGCGCACCAACAACCGGTATTCTGAAGGAGTGGCCGAATTGTGTGGGTGTGGGAGCTCCAACAGTAACAGAGTGCCACATCCAACCTGACCTCTTATCTGCACCAATCCAGCCTCCCACATGTTAAACACATTCCACACATCAAATGAGTGACTCGATGTGTACCTGTGAGGTGAGTCAGGCCCAGTTCTTGAAGGCCATGCCCCCCTTCCTTCTGATAATTGACCATCACAGCCAAGGCATACTGATCCTCATACAGCGTGGTGCCTCTGATGACACGCAGGTGGTCCAGTGGGAGGCGGCTGAACTCATTGACAGCAAAAAGGATGTAGCCTGTCACCTCCTTAATAGACTGCGGGGCAAAAAAAATGTACAAGGCAGAGGAAAATGCAGTTTTTAGAAAATCTTTTTTTTTTCTTGTTAGGAGTGTTATCAGGGTTGCAATCCAGGAGCAGAGGTGTGTCTGCTTGCTGAATTAGTCACCATGACTGCAGTGCCACAACTAGAACAAAAGACGGGGTCAAAAATGAGCTCATTCTCGATTTGAGACAGAGACATCATCCATTACTGAGACAGATGAAACACAACATGTTTTGGTTCCCTGTGTCCTTGTGGGTAAATGAAAAAGGTTGATTCATATCCTTGTCTAGACTGTTTAGCTGTTCTCAGTGACACGTGCAGTGAAGGTAATAAAGGTAATCTCCTCTCTGTTGTCTGGTTACTGTAATGTTCGCAGCCTCACCTGGAGGAAGCTGAAGTCTCTGGTATGGTCCATCATAGTAATCTCGAGGTTGCCCATCACAATGTCACAGTTATTGTACCTCGACCTCATCAGGTTGTACTGGATGGCCGAATTTCCAGTCGTGCTCAGAAAGTTCTGCGTGCCGGAGCAAACGGCCACTGGGAAAAGCAGAGGTTCTTACATTAAATACTTGGATTTAAAGAAATGTAATTCCAGCATGACAACCAAAACCAAGAATGAACAATCCTTCTAGCAAGTCTTTGTAATCAAAGCCCGGCTTTTACCACCACTGTTGCCCTAAAAATATTTTAAAATATATCAATGAGACACATTTGCATTTTTTTCATTGTGGGGAGGGACAATGGTGTTTATTTTGAATCTAAATAGACTGTCCTACTTCCATAAGTACTCATTAAGGCAACAAACGTGTAGCAGAACAAAGTCTGGAGTTTTCGTTTTTCAAAGAAAAGCACGTGCTTTCATTTAAAATAATCGGAAATGCTGGAAATGACTGTGAATGCTGTAATCATTCATTAATCACAGGTGATTTTTTTTTTAAGGGCTATCCACTTATAGTATGCAAGGGGCCATTTTCAGCAACCTTCATTCCTTTGTTCCAAGCACACTGCGTTAACCGGAAAAACATGCACATCCAAAAGATAAACAGGTGCTGGATCCGAAAGCAATTAATCAAAAAACAAGGGAGTCCGCACACCAAAAAAGCTCCTTAAGACTTTTTTTTATTTTAATCCATATAGACAATGTGTGACGTTTCGGGCCAGAACGCCCTTCTTCAGACATGACTGCGCCCTTGCTTTTATTATCCCTGTTAACATGATAAACATGCATTAGTTAACACAAAGTGATGTTTGCTGAACATGGGCCTCCGTACACCTATGTGGGTCTTCCAGTACAGATCACGAATGATTTATGATTGTTTATATTCATTCATTGTGTTTTACAACATTTCAGATTGATTCCTTTGTTATTTATAAATAAATATACAAATATAAACAAATGTGCTTTTCAAACTCAGGAGCAGTGTTGTACATTTCATACATCCTGTGATTATATTATTGCGCTGAGCCCATTATTTGCCAGGTTAGGATAAAAGTAGTAAAAACCTCACTGATGCTACAATTATATCACAACACAAATAATGAATCTTTAATGAGCGAACAGTGCCATTTCTTACAAAGACCGCTTCATGTCAGTTACTACACACCACTGCGTTCAGCGCGCTCAATATGAATAAATGTACTGTAACAGTGTGGGACAAGCTAAGGATTGTGCGGGGCATGCCTTTCGTTCCAACAAAAATACAAGGCCTTGTTTATGGTCTGTGGGACTTCAGCCATTCAGTATCACTCGAAGGCTGCTTTGCTATTCAAATGTCAGACAGGAGAGAAGCTGCTGAGAGAAAATGGAAGAAGGGGAACGCGGACAGAAAACCGAGCGTGGCCGCTCAGGGAGTCTGAATCTCACCGAAAATCAATCCTCTGCACAGACATAACGCACAAACATATAAACTGTGCTACAGCAATGATATAAAATCTCATGAAAAAACCTTTGAAAGGAATGTCCACATGCTCATGGTCACAATGTATCAATCCCATGCATTTCCTGCCATCTTACGTTTCAGAACAGGAGAGAGGATTCTGGACCTGGAATCATCTGGCTTATATGAATGGATTAGATAGACCTCCTATTTTCAGGGTGCAAAAAGCAGCCTCAGGGTCGATTTATTATCCCTGGGCTACCTTGAGAGTTTTTGTGGGTTACATTTCTTTGCAATTCATGACAAATTAACTACTCACGTATAAACAGAGAGCTACAACAGGATTACTCTGTTGTGAAAAACACTTACAGTAAGAACATGACGATTCCGAGCCAAGCTGAACTTAAAAGATTTTCTCTTTAGCATCTTGTCATAAATCCTAAATCTTTGAACAATAAAGGAATAAAATGTAAAAACACATCTGTTTTGCCCGATTTTACAAGACTGCTGACAGAAATCTCAAAACCAGAAGAAAAAAAAAACACGCATACAGCATGGCTGCTAGTCATGCGGCAGATATCAGCAGAACAGTGAAAATGTTTTATGATTTGATCTACAGATTTGGTCCACTTTAAACACACAGTGTAATCACGAGCCACTCAACACTAACACTAACCATGTTCAGTGGTTGCTACTATATATATATATATATATATATATAAATAAAATTTTAAACTTCCCTCAGTACGCATTTGATAACCTGATAACACAAACACATCCAATCTACTGACATCTAAGTCAAAACCGAGAACAACAGGATCAACAAAGGCATAAAAAGACTAAAGATTATTAACCTCACAGCACGGATACAACAAGCAGGTCAAAGCACAGTGTGTGTGTGCGTGCAATACAGTGTTGCAAAGAGCACGTCTTATGCTCATAAAATCCTGATAAGGATTATTTTACTGTGTTTCTGAGAACATCAGCTTCACAGACACAGCTCTGTACTCAAAATACGAAGTAGTTACTGTAACTGACTCAAATCACAATAACACACGTCTACGCTGCGTTATGTTAAGCCATGCAAATGTGTCAGTGTATACAGATATTTTTAGATATCTCGCTCAGAAGCTCCTGTCATTGATGCAATATAACAGAGGTGAACAGAATTTGTTTATCCTGCTCAAGACCTTCTTTCCAGAAACGGTATCTTACTCATAACACCTGCAAACTGTCAAGGCCAATTCACCTCCATGTTACTGAGATGTCAGCGCTCGGCTCAGACACATGGACGGTGGAGTGACGTGGAACTCTACAGATTTAACACATAAAGATGTGATTACTCATTGTGCAGTCACTCTCAGCTTGTGCAAACAGCTGTAAAATGTTCTCTGTGGCTCACGAGGAGCTTTGTTAAGTCTCAGAGAATAGCCCTGATTATGTGATCAGGGTTTACTCGGCTTGGACCGACAAAACATTTTAACAGACGGCCTCCGTTACAGACCGCAGAAATTAAGTTCAAAAGGCTAAAATGTGTAAAGTTTCACATCAGTTCACCGTCCGCGTGTTCGCGCTGAACGCGAGATGCTCCTGCTGCCATCCCAGTAACGTGGAGGTGAACTGGCCTGATGGTGCAATCACACAGCAGATTTGAAAGTGAAGGAAAAGCCTCAGTTATTCCAACTGTCTCACGCATTTTTTCTAAGGTTAAAAAGTGTCACATATTTGAATTTATCTAGTAAAGATAAAAACAAACACAACTGTAACAGTATTAAGACTGGATTTAATGCCCGTAATGGCTCTTTTGAAGCCTTCTGTGTTTAGTTTCAGCTCCAGTAGCTGTAAGAATCCAGTTAACAGAGGTCAGTTTCAAAAAGGGTTAAAAAATTAATTCTACTTTCATTCCCTCTTGAGGCCTCTGAAAGTTGCTGAAATAGAACAATAACGTTCCTTTTCTCTGTGCATGCAAACGTCCTTTTTTAAGTATTAGATTCCCAACTTTTGACTTATTTGGAAATTTTTGCTAATTAAAATTTTTTTAAAAATTGGAAGTTCACGCACAGCTCAAGGGTGAAGTTCTTTATCTGCCCTACCTTATTTAAGCCCCGAGAGCAGCTCAGTGCTATCAGTGGTTGACAATATCTGAACTGCCTATTGGGAAATACTTGCCAACACCTTAGTTTAAAAACCTTCAACCTAGTAACGTATGTAGAGCATACATAAGCACAATCCACTACAAGTGGAAAAACCAGAGCATACGCATGCAGGACTGTATGTCACAAAGTGGTATGTCCGCCATACAGGAGGTGCACAAGTTGCAGCTGTGGGAGCTGAAAATCTCAACAGGCTGAGTGGGTTTTTCTCTGTCAAAGGAGGACTTTCAGTGTTGGCAGATGGATGATGGAAAGAAAAAAAGAATGGGGTGGAGGGTTTAGAGTCAATGCACACACATTGACATACACATGAACACAATGGCCCCATTTTGTAAGAGTGCAAAACAAGTGTCTTAGTGTATCAAGATGTGCACCAAAACCATGCTCTGTCTGCACCGACACTTCTCTCTCTGTTTGTCACCCCAACTCTTTACAAACACTGCAGCATGTCAGCTTTCCTACTTAACCCATCACTAACTATGGGACGCAACCCGTGAACTCACTTCAGTGTGGTGTCATTGTCCTCAAGGGTAATCCAACACAGGATGAAAACACAGCACGGATCGGGTTTAGCTGTTATTTTCATTTGTCTGTTACCAAGGATTCAGTACTTGAAAAGAACAGACAGCAAAAGAAAAGAATAGAGGGAGGAGGAGATAAACAAGCTCAATAATAGCAGCTGAGACCATGACTGAGGTAAACAGAAACTTGGCACAGGGCGAGCAGAGATTACTGCATAACTCACAAGAGAGCGCGCGCACACGTGCATGCGCGAACTCAAACAGACACCTGAGTACATGAACTTCTTCAACTCGTGGTATATTGACTAGTTCACAGGCAGAGATTGTGTACCAATGAAGTGGAAGAATTTTTTTCCGTGCTCCAGAATAGCTTTGCTGAGCACACCAAGGCAGAAGGTTGCTTAACACTGCGCTCTGTCAACAGGAGCGACAGCATATTTGCTTTTGGACACATCAGATATTTGGTCAGGTCACACCTTCATGAGTACAAAAGCAATTTTTAAAAGGTAACATCTAATGTTCTTGTTTTGTTTTTTAAAGATTAGACATTACATTTTACTCTTAAGTGGCGTACAATTCAAGGGCAATCCCTCTCTGATGCACAGACACTGCGGTGCAAGGATGATGATATTCATAGAGTAGGAAATTCCTTGCTTTTCCTCTTGGCACAACAACTGCATTCAAAAATACAAGTACTACAAGCTGGCTGAGGCAGTACTGTTTACTCTGAGCATGCATTATGAAATGTTGTCTTTTAAGCTTTTAAGCTTCACACACTTCAAAGAAGTGTGTGAAGAGCATTTCCTTTGCTTTATTGTAGAAAATGACTTTGATGTTTTACATAAAAAGACACAAAGAAAGCTACAAACAAACCATAGGACTGTACCATGATGAGTTTCTCTATTGCTCGAGCTATTAATGATGGCAAAAGAAATGAAACTGTACTCCTGGTTTTAGTATTCTTGCAGCACTTTTTTGGGTTGTGGTGATGAGCGCACAGTAAGTCATCTGAACAGCAGTTCAGACACACCTGTGAATTCACCTGTAAAAAGGTGGCAAAAGCAATAACACAAAAATCAAAGTTCATTTGTTAAGGATTCAAATCAAAACACCCCTCCACCTCAAACATGTCACAGCACTCAGTGACAAAGTACATTTACTCAAGTACTGCAGACAACTAATAGGTTCATGTACTGTATGTGAGTACTTTCAGATTACGCTAACTTTACTTCCCCTATGCTTATGTGACATTTAATACTTATGAGTTACTTTGAGAGCTATTAAGATGATTTTATTGAGTGTTAGACTGTAGGTTTATTTATTTATTTAAATTTTATAATCCAGATGAGCAAATCATCTAACAGGAAAAAAAAACTTACAGATTACTCCCTAATGAAAATAATGATAGTTTCACTCTATATGCACTACATATTCAGATATGATTAGTTTCAGTGTGATGCCCTTTACAGACACCCATGTGGTCATTCGACTTCACACCACAAGCTGTTGCTGCTTATGTACAATCTAGGTACTTTTACATTGTAACATTTTACATGCAATTATGCAAGTATTTTTTTTTAAAGTAAATTTGAACAAGTTTCCTAGTCGACAGAAAGACATCTCAAGCTGTCAGTGAGGAGGAGAGGCTGCACCTCTTTGTCACAAACACGATGAAGCATACCGAGCCGTGGGAGAGGTGGAGGTGACTCACAGCAAAGCATGCAGAACAGGTTCTGTATCTGTGAGGACAAGTGATTACCTCTAACCCAGGTGGTGGTGAGGGGGGATTCATCGTTACTCTCCCGGGTTAATGATATTTAAAAAGTGCGTGTAAATATGTGTGTTTGAATGAGTGAGTGTGTGTGAGTGAGTGTGCGTGTGTTTACGCCCACCTCCTTGAGTCTGAGCGCAGCAGAGCTGGAGCGCACACGGCAGCAGGACGTAAAGCACCTGCTGCACCTTCTTCCCAAGGATGGTCATTCTTATTCAAATCTCCAGGCTGGTGTCGAATCAAATAAACATTACCATCGTATCTTAAAAGAAGAAACGTGTCCTTCTATCGTCCCAAATCCACTCGTTGCTTCCGAGTCTAAGCATTTAGACCAGTATATTCCAGTTTGTTCGGCGTTATCTTAATCCTTTGCTTCACTTTCTTCTAGTCCTCATAAAGAGAAGGACTAACTCTAGTGAGAAAAACGAACCGGTTTTGTGTTTTCTGTATTTGCCACAACTTTACGGGCCGATCGCTCAGGTTTGGGTGGAAAGGAGTCACCACAGCTCGCTGATTGGAGCGCAGCGCGGAGCCAATCAGCAGCAGGAGCGGCTTTTTTCCTCTCGCACAGATTTTTGTGGGCGGGAGCAGCGACAGACAATAGCGTTAAAAGCCAGTAGGAAAAATGTGTAAACACCTTGAAAATGCGTTAGTATTTATCCATTGCTCCCATATTAGGGGTGCGATGTTTTTTTTAATGCTTCTTGCTTTCAACAGTTTCCCTCTCTCAACTGAGGTTGATTGATCCACAGTTCTGCTGATTGCAGTTTAGTAATAATAATATTGGTGTGAATTATGCAACCTAACCTAAAATAATAATTTAAAAAAATTCCACAATAGCAACACAAAGAGCATAATTAGTTTCTTTCCCAAGGACAAACTAAATAAAAATAACACCTTCCAGCTCCTAAGTGGGAAGATTTACATTGTAAAGTTGTGCCATGTAAGACATGAGTGTGTAAAATTTGTTTATATGGCTGTTCTGGTTGTGAGTCCTTCTGCACAGATGTTACTTTTTTCCTTCTATTTGTCAGCACATGATTAATATTTAATGTGGACAAGTTCCTCTAAATGTTATTTCGTGTGTGCGTGTGTGTGCCAGCTATTATTTAGGCAAATAGGTCTGTGTTGTTGTTTTGATCATTCGTTAAATCATCACTTAAAACCCAGCCCTTATTTTTCTTTCTTGTGATTCATATATGCAAATAGCTTTATTATTACAGTCAGTGCAGGCAGTCACTTCCTCTATTATTGTCCATTGCTGCAGAAAACAACAACATACGTTTGGCTTAAGCTACTCTGTTTGTTCTCTGCTTCTTTGTGTCTTCCAAGCATGATCTGCTGACACGTTTCTTACATCTGTTTTCTTGATAACAAGACTTTGACCTCCTCCACTCCTTCAAGTCTCAAAATGTAAGATTACTTTATTGCTGCGTCGTATCGTTGCTCCTGCGTGATTTTACAGTTGTACTTGGGACCTGTGACAGGGTTTATTTGCTTGTATAACAAAGCAATTCTTGAATAGTTTGAGGGCAGGGGACTGAGACAAATTTTACATAATATGTGATTTTGAAAGAAAAACATATACCTTGTCATCTTGTTTATCTTCACGCAAACACTGTCTGCCAGTCACAGTGGACAAGCGAGATGAACAGCTCTGTGGAAACCTGCTCTGCCTGAACCTCCAGTTCATGTCACGCAAACACACACAGCCACACAAAAACAACAGATGAAAACAAAGACTAACACACAAACTCTGTTCCACTGATTGCATAAATCTGATTGAAATAACCCTCTTTTTCCTTCATACGTGTAACCACTCTCTTCCTTTCGTAAAGGTAAGAAGGAAATAAATGGTTAATGTTTCACTAATGACAGGAATTGTTATCAAAAGCATTGCTTTCCTTTTTCTGCTCACAGAAGCAACTTGCTCAAGAAGAGAAGTTCAGAGAAACACATCATAACATCATAAATGGAATTTGTTTGTAAATTTGACACACTAGTCTCAGGTTATTTAACAAAAGAAAAGTCTCACAGAAAACTATAAAGGTCTAACTGAAGCATGTTGGCCCTTCAGGGTAAAGCTGAGAGTAATGCAAGTGGATTTGATTTGTACACGATGCATGAGGCTCAGCCAGAAATTTTAAAGTATAAGCAGCCTGTCCAGAGTAAGTTTGGAAAGACAACTTTTTTTTAATTATCAGTTTCACTGTTTTGCTAAGTTCACTTCAAACCATGAAAAAGTGGTTTAATGTAAAAACATTTGGTCTCAAACTTTTCTAAAAGTGTTCTCCACTCCAGCACTAATAAGTTCAGCCCTTAAATACATATTTATCCATGTGTTGATTTTCATCATTCTTTTCCTTTTAATAAGCTGCCAAATTCAAGGAAACTTAGCCTATTAAACGGTTTATTCCGTGAACGTCTATGCCACTGCATTTATTTCCTCATTGTTTGTAGCCCTGCAGACCACACTACTGCATGCATTCATGTGAAAAAGAAAGTTTTCTTGGGACTCTGTGCAGTCCTGTGAAAAACTATGTAACGCCTTATTGCTTCCATAGGAATTAAGAGCAATCAGATGCACTTCATTAACTGATCATTAGCAAGTATGGCCACCTCTTGTAAAAGCAGGAGGTTTGGCAGCAAAGTCACCCCAAGGTCGGACAGTGCAATGCTCAGAGAAATTGCAAATAACTGAAGAGCTACATTTCAGACTGTACAGGCCTCGATCAGCGTGTTAAATATTAAAGTTCGTGATAATACAGTTGGAAAAAGACTGAACACGTATAACCTGTTCGGAAGGATTTCCAGGAGAAGGCCTCTTCTGTCTAAAAAGAACATGGCAGCGCAGCTTAGGCTTAGAAAGCTGCAACTGAACAAATCAGGAAATAATTAAAAAAAACAATAATCTGGTCCTTACCAGGTTCTAAAGTTATTCAATTACAACCTCAGATAAACAAGTCAACATGACATATCACACCGTCTCGTTATTTATTTAACAAAAAGTAAACCAAAATGCAGAAGCAGTCCTGTGAAAAAAACTTAGTACAACCTTATTGCTTCCATAGGAATTAAGAGTAGCAGCCAGGTGCTGATAATCAAATACACTTGATTAACTGGTCATCAGCAAACATTTTAGCTGTTTGCTGGTTTGGAGCATTCAGGTGTGTGTTAATACAATGCCAAGGAGGAAAGACATTAGCAATGATCTTAAAGAAGTAATTGTTGCTGCCGATCAAACTGGGAAGGATTATAAGGCATGTCCAATTAATTTAAAGCCATTCTGCAGTGAGGTTTATTCACAAATGGAAAAAAATCCAAGACAGCTGCCGATCCTCCCAGGAGTGTTCCAGCAAATTCACCCAAAGTCATGACAGTGTTCATGACAGTACAATCAGAAAAACACTGAACAGGTACGGCTTGTTTGGAAGGGTTGGCAGGAAAAAGCCTCTTCTCTCTAAGAAGAACATGGCAGCACAGCTTAGGTTTACAAAGCTGTATCTGAACAAATAACAAGATTTCTGGAGCAAATACCTCTGGAGTGAAGATGTCTGGCAGAGTGCCATGTTTGGGAAAACCAAACAAATCATATCAATACACACACCCCATAATAACTGTAAAGCACGGTGGTGGAAGGGTGATGATTTTGGGTTTGTTTTGCAGCAACAGGACCTGCAGTCACTGAGCTGACCATGAACTCATCTGTATACCAAAGTACTCTAGAGTCAAATGTGAGGCCGTCTGTCCGACAGCTAAATCATGCAACAGAACAATCATTCCAAGCACAGCAGCAAATCTACAACATCTGAAAAAGAAAACAACTGTGCATAAATGAATGTCTGCAAACTTCAGTGAACTGAAGCAACATTTTAAAGAAGAGTGGACCAAAATTCCTCCACAATAATGTGACAGACTGATAAAGTCATACAGAAAATGATCACTTCAAGTTATTCAAATTGGTTCAACAAGCAAATGAATCATGGGGTGTACTTAGCTTTTTACAGGCCTGCGTGCAGTCCTGTGGAAATGTAGTTTTTCACACTTTTTTCTCCTTTCATTGCTGATTTTGGTATCATTTCACATTTTTTATGATATATGTGCTACACACAGACATTCCCTCATGTTGCACCTTTCAAATTGAAGTTACAAAGGGTAGCAATAAAACAACTGAGAAAAATGTAAAAGTTATCCAGCATTAGGAGAAACATAACAGCATGAGGTGATTAAAAAATAGATTAAAAAATTTGAAAAAAATAAATTAAAAGTAAAGTAGTTTAAAATAATCACTGAGATGAGGAAACAAAATAGGAGACAACAGAAAAGCAGCTCAAAGTGGAAACATTGAGAAATCCCGCTTATAAAAATATATATATATTTTTAGCCTGTCTTGTCTGGCAGCTTTCGCTTTTGATCTGAATTCACTGTTGTAACAAACATATTTGCTTTTCCAAGACGAGCTGCATAAACTCTCTATAAGTGACTCTCATTAGTGTTTGTTTATTTATTTATTCATTTTTATTATTATTCACATCAGTACACCTGTAATATAGCAATGTTAAAGCTGACAGGCAGGGAGGAGTAGAAGCGGTAAAGAGAGGAAAAAAGAAAGGAAATGGGAGAGAAAATAGGAAAAAAGATCAAAGAATAAAAGGACACAGTACAAGTAGAAAAACACAATGGGTCACCATCTGCTGCACCTGCAAGAAAACACATATAAAAAACAAACAGCACCTGAAAAAAAATATACACACGCCAACATACAGTCTTGCTGTTTTGTGTGTGTTTGTGTGTGTTTATGTGTGTGCGTGCCTGCATGTGTGTGTGTGTGAGAGAGAGAATGTCTATTTACGTGCCTTTGTCATGAAACATTCTTGATAATAATGGTGAGAAGCCAAAACAGCGCCCCTTAGGAGCCAGAGTCAGACAGAAAAAGACCCATGAGACCCGGGCTGTCTTCAGCTCCTCAAGTGTACTGAAAATCACATATATATGTTTTTAAGACAGATTTAAAAGATGATGCAGAGCTCATCAATTTGATCTCATCAGGGAGATTGTTGCAAACAGTGAGTGCCAGATCAAGTCCAGTCAGCCCTGGTCCTCAGCTGAAATGGGACCTCAGGTTGTGGCCTGGCACATAAGCTGTAGTTAATGCAGTTTTTGTTGGCTCAAGCATGTGTATAAGGAGTTGGAACAGTCTGACTTAGAGGAAATAAAAGCATGTATAACCATCTATAAATTTCTTTTAGATAAAATTGAACTGACCTTGCTGAGTCCAATCAGCTGCTGTATGTTTTGCAGCAGGGGTCCCTCAGAGGACAAATAAACGATCAATTTTCTGAGGAAGATGCTTCATGCTTTGGAACCTCATTGACTGAATAGATATTGTGGAACAGTGTCCTCTCCTGGCTGGAGCTTGTCACAGCAAGACATTTGTCACGTGAACGCAGAGGCTGGTGTAACAGAAGGAGAAGAGGTAGTGAAGGTGGAGAAGATTAAATACCTGGGGTCAAAACTCCAAAGCAATAGACAGTGCATAAGAGAGGTGAAGAAGAGAGTACAGGCAGGGTGTAGCAGGTGGAGATGAGAGTAAGGGCTGATTTGGGACAGGATAGCAGCAAGAGTGAAAACGAAGGTTAACAAGATGATAGTGAGGGGTGCCAGGCAGAAAGGAAAAGAGGAAGACCAGAGAGAGGATTCATGGCTGTAGTGAAGGAGGACATGCAGACTGTTGGAGTGACAGAAGAAGATTCTTGGAGTGAAATGGAGGCAGATGATCCTCTATAGAAGCAGCTGAAAGAAGAAGAAAATGTAAATATAGGAACCGATCAGTAAGAGTCACTCCCAGCTGATGAGACAGGTCATTCAGAAAATGGGTTTATTCGTAATACAGCAGGATTTTGGTTTCTTACATCACATACAGATGTCTCCATGCATTCAGCATTGAAACATGGTCTTCAACATTTTTTTTAAATCTACTTGTGTAACTATAACGGTACAGAATGAATCATCAGAAGTATTTTTTCTTTTTTTTCTCCGCACTGATTGTTTCACAGACACAGTCTACATCAAAGTTTCTTTAAACCCCAAGAGAACCAAAGAAATCTACCACCAAATATGAATCAAGTATACTGGCAAAACCAAAGAAGACATTATACGACGAAACCTTTGCCTTATAGTAGTGAGCTGTGGTGCAAAACCTGCCGTTAGCGGGCATAAAGGAATAAATCATTCTTTACTGATAAATATGAAACCAAACTCAGTGAGAGGAAATCAATCTGGAATATAAGGCCACAAAAACCAAACGATCTAACTCATGGTTACAACAGATGCTGAATATGAGAGATGCTCTGATAAGTTGGTAGAGTGGATGCACAGCGTGTTGCACTGTTACTGGTGTATGAGTGGTAGCAGTACCCATGTATGGCACAAAGAAATCATTTTATTGACAGAAGTCTGTGGATTCTGCTGGTATCAGTGGCAACGCCGCAATCCGTCTGCTGTTCAGAAAGTAGGTCGTGGATGAATTTCTGCAAACTACAACATCGACATATTGATCCGGTTACCCTGCTTTGTTTTGCATGAATTATGCAGATACATCACTGAAATGACAGCATGTCGGATAAACATCATTACAGCCATTTATAGATTCATTAACAATATTCACATTCAGTACTACAGAGTTATCAGTTACAGCATCATCTCCCCGATATGCAAGTTTGAGACAAACAAACAAACAAAAAAAAAACCACACAAGCAAGAGCAACCTGATGCAGTTTGAGTACTCGTATGGACAAGCAGCAGCTGTACAGGCCATCTGTGCCGGGTTTATGTGCTATATGCTGTTTTCACATCTTAAAAGACCATAAAGCTGACTAGTTGCTTTTCCTTTAGCAAATGTTGCCACCAAATGCACAAAAGTGGTGGTTTCGGTTAGTTTCTGCATCTTTTTGTAAATAGCACGAGAACACGATGAGGGCAGAAAATCTACAAACAACAGCTAAGCAGTTCTCAGGATGGTGAAGTATGCAACAGTGCCAGCAGGATGCATGCAGGTCAGGCAACTGAGAAAGTGTTGTACGTTTTAAAATATTTAAAAAGGGCATCTTCGATGCTTCGGGTTGCAACACGGGGAGTAGAAACACGGCACAGATATCAAAAGACGTCAGAGAGCTTCTCAGGATAATACTGTCTAGGCCGCTTGCACAAACCCACAGAGTTACATGTGCGCCCACACAAGCAGACGCTAAAGTGGAGTATCAAAGGGCCCCGGCATTGCTCGCAAGTTAAAAAGGAGAGCAAAGCATTCAAATTAATTATTGTGACATGAATCTGCCAGCTGTGAGCACTCTCAAACATGGCTCTGTAACCCCGCAGGAAAAAACAAGAAAAAAAAACAGGACATGAAACAGTTATTTTCATGGACAACCAACAATGGGAAAACATACATCAACAAAGTCATATCTGACTGATTGCTGGAGTCCCACGTGACTCGGCACAGCACCTAGAGACTAACATACAGTACATTATATACCAAAAAACGAGAGGTGGACAAGAGGTGGACGGAGGAAAAGCGAGTGCCTGCTGTGATTGCTTATCGTTAGTGTGCATATGCGTGTGTGTATGCATGTGTGTGCTTGTGAGTGAGTGGTTAGATACGAACATGAGAATGTGTTTTTAATAACCGCAAAAAACTAGAAGGACCAGACCAAAAACGTAAATCTCCCCCCGTCTCCAAGACCCAGAATCTTTTATCAATCAAAACTCTCTGTACCCAACCCGGACCCTCATCCCTAAAAAGAAATAAAAGTAGGTATGGATGCGGTCGCTGGCTGCTTTCTTCCAGTTTTCTTCTTCTTACTTCTTGTTCTTGAGTTGATTGGCCAGCCAATCGAGGCCCTCATAGAGGCCATCGCCACTGGTGGCGCAGGTGGCCTGGATGTACCAGTTGCGGTGACGCAGAGAGTGCAAGCCCAGCTTGTCTGTGATCTCAGCAGCGTTCATGGCGTTTGGTAAATCCTGTCAAAGAGCCGAGAGGTCAGCATCTTTGTGTGAATGAATTTACTGGTGGGATGTTTTCACAGGGGTATTAGGGAGTAGTTTAAGACTATTCTTTACAGGGGCAGGTAAAGTTATGAGGAAATAATCAAAGCCTCACATTTTCCAATTTTTTTATACACAAGGCAACTGGTAGATTTTTTTTGATGAGGGAGCAAAAAAAAAAAAAAAAAAGCCTTTCAACAAATTTTTTAACATAGGAAGTTAGAAAAAAAACCTTTTTATAGCAGCTATTGTGATATGACACATTACGTTAATTAAAGTCTACACCTGAATAACACTGACCTCACTAATGTGACTAGTAACAGCTCTGTTTACCCATTATTTCATGTTACAATGGCTGATCTATTGCCTTTTATTATCTGGGTAAACATTGCAACTGATACTATAATTTAATGCTAATGAATTTACACAACTGCTTTAAAATGACACAGATAAGGAAGCTGGTATTTTGTGGTTCATCCTCTGCTACAAGCCTGTTATCTATTCATGAGCTCTGTGTGAATAAATATACAGAATATTAAAAGGTCTCTTGCCTGTTTATTAGCAAACACGAGGAGCACCGCATCTCTCAGCTCGTCCTCAGCCAGCATTCTCATCAGCTCCTCTCGTGCTTCGTTCACACGCTCTCTGTCATTACTGTCCACCACAAAGATTAAACCTGCAACAGCAAGAACAGGAAACCAAATAAACTGTTTGAAGGAGAAGAAGAGAAATGTGAGCGCTTACGTCGATGTTACCCTCTGATTAGCTCTGCTCACCCTGCGTGTTTTGAAAGTAGTGTCTCCAGAGGGGACGGATCTTGTCCTGCCCGCCCACGTCCCACACAGTGAAGCTGATGTTCTTGTACTCCACCGTCTCCACGTTGAACCCTGAAGTAAGGGAAGAGGTCACACAGCAAGTGAAGCAAAACATATCCATAGATGACTGTGAATAGAAAGCTGCTTTCACATACCGATTGTTGGAATTGTGGTCACTATTTCCCCCAGTTTGAGCTTATAGAGGATTGTTGTTTTTCCAGCAGCATCAAGCCCCACCATCAAGATCCTCATCTCTTTCTTTCCTATGAGGCTCTTCAGCAAATTCCCAAAAATGTTCCCCATGATTCAGACGAGGTTCCTAAATGTCAATTTAAGTGCTGGAGGCCTTTCTGCGAAATCTCAGTTGTCCAGCAGGGATTGATTATTTTGGAGGGCTGAAAAGAAACAGACATTGAGAAGCAATCATGTTGATCTTAATTATTAACATGCTGGAATAAGACAGAATAATTAATAAGCCAGACTGTCAAGTCTGTTAAATTACAATGAAGAAAATGCTCCATCTCCTCCTCTCACCTCTCAAGCACTAAAATTACAAAATCAAGCCAACAAAATCTCACTTCTAGAAGCACACAGCAAGACAGGTGCAGAGCTGTGTTACTCGCCCACAGTCATTATCACAGAGCGGGTGATGGAGATGCCATGACTCTAGGCTTCAGCGCAATCTGTTCAGACCCTTTCTGATGATTTTTTTTCTCTTTTCCCTCTTTCAAATGTTAGCCTCTAACAATGCCAAGCCCTTAAAGCACATGAAAAATGTCCTACATAACAGACCCTGGCTTCAACACATCTATAACAAAGCCACCTGGTATTAAGCAGAGACAAAAGACAAAATTTCCCTCTCTAGATTACTTTTACGTTGAGTCATATCAAGTACAAATAAAAACATGCCTTAGGCGGCTTTAAAATCTGCACAGCATGGAGGAGAAAGAAGAGATAAACTCAAGGAAAGCAACAAGACGAGGGACATTTGTTTCAGGGAAGAAAGAGTAGGTAGAAATAGAAGTAACAAAATTATATCAGACAAGTGCTATGTATGACCACTCAGGGGGCAAATATATATCTCAAATAAATAAATAAAAATTAATACAGCATTCAACACAGATTTTTTTTCCTCTAAGGGTCCAAAATATACTCTGCACACTTCACCCAAGTTTTCAAGTGAGGTGCTGTTGCCACACAATCCAAAGACAAGCATTAAACTGTCCTGTATACTGAAACATTAAGTATGTGTTATCTTTAATGTGGAAAAGAGCTGGCCAATGCCTAGCTTTTAATGTATGGTGGTGTAAATGCATTTATCAAATCGCCCTGTGATGGCAGTTGAGTTGAGTTAACAGAGTACACAGGCTCAGTAAGGTGAAATATAGGACTAAAAAACATAAATGAATAAGGACTTTCTGCAGCCCTGTCCATGGTGCTGAAGATGATCAGCAGACTGCCGCTGTTTCTGACACCAGCTCCTCTCCTCATCCAGCTACCACAGGCTCAAACACGGCACACTTAGTTAAATGGTGATCTTAGGTGGGCGCAGGGCCGCGATGTGCCGGTCTGATAGCATTCATTCAGCTGCCAGTGACTCAGGTTAGCCCGGGATGCTACGTTAGGTAACGTTTACTCTAGCCTCACATAAAATATCTCCCTTTTCCAAGCTAAAAGTCAGCGCCAATTTCCCTCTTATCGGATCTATATTAACTTCATTTATCACTCTAGTTTGCTTCAATCGCGGAATCGATTAGACGTGACGGTAGCTAGCGTCCTGATCCGCCCCATTCATCCAATCGTCCGCTCATCACCTCAGCGGGCATCCTGCTGCTAGCGAGACGCCCGCCGGACACTCAGTCCGGGTAACATCGAGCCTAACGCAGCCACCACCGGACAGACATCTGTCCCCACGATCGTTTCATCACCTGCCGGGACCTACGTGAATTTTGTCGCGTTGATGGTGGAGCCAGTACTCTCACTTACCTTAGCTGAGCAGTCCTCTACTATCAATGTCTCACGATATTTTCCGGGAGACACAACTCAGCAGCAAGCGAGATCTCGCGAGAGCAGGTGTCAAACCCAAACCAAAATGTTATTAAAAGAAAAAAACAAAAAAGAAAGAAAACCAGATTGCGAGCAAGATTATTACAGTTAACTAAAATGAAAAAAACAAAACAGAGTTAACTGAAATAAAAATAGAAACTAGACTTTTGAAACACAAAAAAACGGGAACTAACTGAAACAATGCTGAGTAGGCTACTTAACACTAACAAAAACAGAAAAAAAATATAGGGAAGCGGTCCTTGATTTTAGTCTTTGGCAAAAATGTTATCAAAACATTCCCGATGAGGCTTTTTTAAATTTGAGACGTGCTGTAATGGTTTATCGCGCCCAAACTTATCTATCCTAACGACTGAAATCTTGCCCTGGCTAATAATTAAAAAGACAAAAAAAAACAAACAAAAAAAACAAAAAACCCACTAAAACTAATAAAAACTGAGCTAAAAGCAACAAGGAAAGACGAAAAGAAGTGAGGAGTGTAAATAAAACAGGAATCTTCACTACACATGGTCATCTTATTTTAATTTTATTTAGATTAGATTTTCCTCAAAATTTAACTCATGCTTTGCTGAGGTGGTTAAGTGAGGCCATTACCATTTACTTCATTTACAGCTTTCTACCCACAACCTAAACATAGGCCTCATTTTAGCCAGACTGAGAAAACACAAACTTACACACTGGCCCTACACTGCACACCACAGTAAAGCAACCAGGGCCAGATCACCTGACTGCTCCACATGCAAGAAAGTGCAAGAGTGAGGGTCCTTATTAGGTACAAAACTTCTGACTTGTCACAGCAGGAAAACTGCACTGACACTAACAGCAGTTAAAATCAGCTCAGATTTAGCAGTTCCAGGGTCTTGGTGTGTTTCCTGCTGGCTCACTGGGTAAATTGATGGAAAAGAGGCTTTGTCAGTGCTTTTCACGTTATCACTAGTGTCATGCGGGCCTATCAGCTGCCCAGTTTCTCACACACCCCCACCACAGTGTGTTGTAACACATGGGAATTTCTAAACATTTCCCAGATGCCACAAAACCCACCAGTGCCCCAGCTCAGGGCTTTAAAGTGGTTTGCTGTGCATCACATAGACGTAAATGTATTCAGGGATATGAACTATGGAGGTGTAATCTTAACTGATATAAAAAACCTTTTTTAAAAAAAAAATTGAGTTAAATTGTCACCTCAGCTGCTCCATAAGATTGTGAATCAAGATTAAGTAGATGTCCTCCATTGTTGCTGTCTCTTCAGATGATCCCAGACTGTGTCCATGATGCTGGGATAAGGTGGAGGTCAGACTTCTTTAACGAAGACAGCTTTTTTATGCCAGGTTGTGTGTTGGGGGTCATTGTCATACTGCTGAATGAATTTGTGACCAATCAGACCCCTTGCTGATGGTACTACATAACGCATAAGAAATGTAATGCTTATGACATTACATTTATCAAGAGAATCTGAAATGTGAATAATCCAGTGTAATACCCTGTGGTGTACAATAATAAAAAAAGACAATATAATGTAGCAGATGCACATTTTTAATCAAAAGTGGATCTGAAGCATTTGTAGGACAGATTCACACAACATTGATGTAACTGTAAATGAAATAAATTTAAGTCCTACTGTGCCTGACACAGTGTTACACAAAACTTCTGTTATGTGCAAAGGAATTTGGTTTTCAGGAAATGGTTGAGATGGTTTTTCAGCACTTAGTAACACTTATGCAATACTTCCCTGCACAGATGGGGAACAAAGTAAAGCATTTGTTGCGTAACAGTAATGTGACAAATGATCATTCTGAATTGCATAAATGAGAGAAGTTTGTGTATCAACCTAATTATTTAGATACAGTATGTACTGTGCTATGACTCATAATGACAGATCATGCGGCATGTCTTCACCACCACCCTTCTCTGCAATGTGCTTTACAGCCATGTAACTGGATAAAAAAGAGCTAGTGCTTGTAACTGCATGTTTGTAAAACAAGTAGTTTTACAAGATCTGAGGAAAGTAGTCTTTAGATTCAGTTTACACACAAATCATCTGTTTTTATTTAAGTGGTTTCAGATAGCAATTTATGCATTTATTTTAAAATAGAGCTACAGCTTCCCTTTACATGTTCCCTTTAAATCTTGATGGTTTGTATGATAGACAAATTTGCTTTGAGGCACAGCTGATCAGCTGTACCTTGATGTGCCGAGGACACAGCGGAGGCTCAGCGGAGATAGAGCCTTTTCTGGGGCAGCTCCAAAACGCCATTAGAACTCTGCCATTAGACATTAAACAGGCCTCTTCATTGGCCAATTTTAAGTCTGCTCTTAAGACCCACTTCTTTCATTTGGCCTTTGATTAGTATGAGCTGTTGTCGATTGAATTTTTTACTTTTAATTTTATTTATTTTTTAGGGCAAGATTATGCTTTTATTATTGGTTTTAATTGTGTGTATTATTTATTTTATTGTTAGGATAATCTATACATTTTATAATTTTTTAATTGTGTGTAAGTTCTTAAAGTCTTAAATTTTTACCATTGTAAAAAAATATTTTTCTCTTGTCCTGATGTGTTTTATGTACAGCACTTTGGTCAGTGGTTGCTGTTTTTAAAGTGTGTTATAAATAAACTTGGCTTGGCTTGGCTTTGAGGCATATACACTATATTGCCAAAAGTATTCACTCACTCATCCAGCTTTAATTCAAGTGTTCCAAACACTTCCATGGCCACAGGTGTATAAAACCAAACACCTAAGCATGCAGACAGCTTCTACAAAAATTTGTGAAAGAATGGGTCGCTCTCAGGACTTTAGTGAATTCCAGCGTGGTACCGTGATAGGATGCCACCTGTGCAACAATTCCAGTCGTGAAATTTCCTCACTACTAGATATTCCACAGTCAACTGTTAGTGGTAATATATCAAAGTAGAAGTGACAGGAAGTGACAGCAACTCAGCCACGAAGTGTTAGGCCCCATAAAAATCACAGAACAGGGTCAGCAGATGCTGAGTTGCATAGTGTGTTGAGCTCGCCAGCTTTCTGCAGAATCAATCACTACAGACCTCCAAATTTCATGTGGCCTTCAGATTAGCTCTAGAACAGTGCGCAGAGAGCTTCATGGAATGGGTTTCCATTGCCGAGCAGCTGCATCCAAGCCTTACATCACCAAGCACAATGCAAAGCATCGGCTGCACTGGTGTAAAGCACGCTGCCACTGAACTCTAGAGCAGTGGAGATGTGTTCTCTGGAGTGACAAATCCTCCTTCGTCTGGTCATCCGACGAATGAGTCTGGATTTGGCGGAGGGGGGATTATGGTGTACAGTTGTTTTTCAGGAGTTGGACTCGGCCCCTTAGTTCCAGTGAAAGGAATTCTTAATGCTTCAGCCATTCTGGATGATTTCATGCTCCCAGCTTTGTGGAAACAGTTTGGGGATGGCCCCTTCCTGTTCCAACATGCACTCCAGTGCACAAAGCAATGTCCATGAAGACATGTGGAAGAACTTGACTGGCCTGCACAGAGTCCTGACCTCAACCTGATAGAACACCTTTGGGATGAATTAGAGCAGAGACTGCGAGCCAGGCCTTCTCATCCAACATCAGTGTCAGACCTCATAAATGCACTTCTGGAAGAATGGTCAAAATGACTCTTTGGGCCTAAACTGTAAGAAATAAATGTGTAAAATTACAGAAGAGGTCCTGGGAGCTTACTGCCCACACAGCCCTATAATTATAAAACAGAAAGTTTTTGATCATTCACAGAAAATACCCCTTTTTTTAAACTGTGGACCCACTGCAAAAAACAAACAAACAAACAAACAAACAAAAACATTCATTTCTGCATTAGATTGTCAAAACCAGGAACTTTATTGTCATTTAATTATCTATTACTTAATTACTTTGGTGTCATTTGAATAGCCATGTGGAAGGTCTTTTTCAGTAAGAAAAGTTAAAACAGTTAAAACTCCAGTAATTAAGCCCTTCTTTACATTTTGCAAAGCTGTCCAGTGGGAGTGTTTGTTGGACCGATTCTGGCGAACAGGCCTTATATTTGACACCCCTGCCTTAAGGAATACATGGTAAGTACGGAGCTTCTGTAAAGAGGTGCTACATGACAGTCTTGTTTGTTTGTTTGTTTGTTTGTTTATTGTTTATCTTTTTATTTAGTTATCCGTCCATTCATTTACAGTTATTATATTGCGCTTGATTTTCTGTCCCTTTTACTGAGTGGGGGTATCTTACCAAAAAAAAGGACCAGTCAAGCAATGGCTGAGAAATCAGATGCTCTTCTTCAGCAAAGGGGAACTGAAAAATACCTTTCTATAATACTTTAATACTTATCATGAAATGCATGATTTTACATCACGTCCGGAGTAAAGCTGCGTCCTACCCATCACGTTCACGCTTCCTGCAGTCTGAACCAGAGGCTAGCATTGACGTGGCGTGTTTGCTCCTGAGCACGCCGGACTCTCCAGCATGGAGCAGCCTGATTAGGGAGCAGCAGAGCCGCGCAGAAGCTGCGCAGCACCGCCCCCCAGCGCCTCTGCAGAGCTTCCGCTTCACACCCACGGCAGCCTGATGGGATGCTGGCGGAATGTTTGAGGCGGGTTCTTCTGGGAGATCCAGGTGTTGGGACAACGTCCAGAAGCTATTAGAGCTTATCGCTGCAGCATTACAACACATCAGCGTTACCTGGCGCTGAGCCATTTTGGACGCAGAGGTCGACGGGCACACGCTGCAGCGCGGCTCTCTCTCACTCTGTCTCTCTCTCTCTCTCGATCTGCTGCTGAGTGTAGAAGACGGAAGTTGCTGGATGGCATCTCTTTCCCAGAAGTTCACAATGAAGACGGCCGTTTTTCTGCTCCTGCTCGCAGTCTTCACCTGTGGACTCGCGCAGGTAGAAGACGCTGACGAGCCCGAGGAGCTGCAGGTGGAGACCTTGGTGAGTATTACAATGTAACAACGCAGTAACAGCCGCAGCGCTAACACAACACCCACTGCAACATAGATGCACGAATGTTAACAGCCAACTTTTCTGACCCAAGGTGAAACCCGAAACTTGCTCCATACTTTCCAGAATGGGGGACACGCTGCAGATCCACTACACGGTGAGTCCACAGCTGATATATGCCACTTCACTGCGCGTGCATTTAGCAGAGATTTGTAGGGAGACCAGCTGAGCGCGAGCGCTGTTGTTGTCTATGTGGCACCGTCTGCGTGAGCCATGTGGACCTTGCTGTGTTTGTGTATTTTCAGACACAGATATGAATAATAAAAAGAATCTGCGGTCAGTCGCTGATTGAACGGCTTTCTGATTGTCAGGTACTGATTGACTGGGGTTAAATTAAATGTGGTTTTATGCAGAGATCCACTCCGATTTTACTATGGAACGATGGGGCGGTGCAACACGTCAGCAATAACAGCACCGGGTTTTACGTACGTTGTATGTCCCGGGAGCCCGTAGTTTTTGGTCCTCCCACAGGCCGATCAACCGGAGTATAGAAACTAACGGATTCATTATATAAATCTAAACGTGATAGCTCGGTGCAAAATATGCAAAAATCAGATTTGCTCATTTGCCTCCACATGGCAATTTCTGCCTCTCATGTGCTGTCACTACGTTAGAGTTAAAGTACACCATTTCCAATAAATCCAAGAAGGTCAAACTTAACAGATGAAGTTATTTTTTCATCCGAAATGATAATTAATATAAAAATTTGTCGTTTGCTGATGCCTCACAGCAAGAAGGTCCTGGGTTCAAATCCAGTGTGTGTGGAGTTTGCAGGATCTCTCTCCAGCTCCCTCCCACAGTCCAGAGACGTGCATGTTAGGTTAACTGGTTAGTGCTATTACTACCAAAGCAGAAGGCTGCAACAGAGCTTGTTTTACTTCATGAAAGTCTCATCGCTTCCATCTCTGCTGCCAAGTGTTTGTAGGCCTGCCCCGCTTTTGCTTTTCAACAGGAGTCCATTTCAAGGCAGCAACTGATTAACTGGTGACTTTAAACTGGCAGTAGGTGCAAATGTGAATGGTTGTCTGTCTCTCTGTATTAGCTCTGTGATAGACTGGTGACCTAGGTTGCATCCTACCCCTACAGCTGATATAGGCTCCAGCTCGCCTCCCACGTGACTTGGATAAGAAATGGATGAATAGATAGTGTAATAAAAAATGTAGATATCTAGACAGATAATAAGAAAAATAATTATTTACGTATACTGTATATCACTTTTTAAATCCTGTTACAAAGTGCTTTACAGGGGCAACAAAGTAAAAACATTTTTTAAAAAAAAGCAAAAGTAAAGACACAAAAACTAGAAATTGAAACTATCACTGTTATATCCATAAAAATAAACTGTGTACAATAAGAAATTCCACAATTTGAATGGTGAATAAGAGACTAATAAAATATCTATTGCTTCTTACATTATTACACCCCGATTACTCAGTTTAGGTACATATAGATGGAAATGTGTATTTGTTCTGTTATGAATGTTTGAACTTACATTTGTTTTGGGGCTGCACCTCTCCAGTTCACCTGGTCTTGATAAGATATTGATTAGGAGTTCAATTAGACCCAGAGTGCTTTTAATTGTCAATTGAACTTTCATGATTTAGCCCTTTGTAGAAACAAATGACACAGGACTACCTAAAAGAATGTAGTGCCCAAAATATTGGAATATATATATATATGTGTGTGTATATATATATATATATATATATATATATATATATATATATATATAAAATCCCAGCTCGCCCCTACGGGCGGTCTTTTTGCCCTTCAAGCTCGG
>JAVDPK010001484.1:1392712-1410107 GCA_034780415.1 Cichlasoma orientale
TATTATAATTTAAACAACGAGCAATAAAGGTTCTTTAAGAGTGTGTTTTAAGCGTCTAATAATTGATATATCTTTTGCATAAGCATCTATCTGGATGTTTCTAAAATAGAGAAAAGGTTGAAACTGTCTGCTTTATGCTGAGCAATAGTTCTTCAGGCTTTCGAAGGCTTTTTAAAGTTTTTCTTTGGACTTCTTTGGCTGCTTTTTTACACATTTTCAATCCAGTCCCAACCATTTTCAGAAGAATTTTTTTTAAGCCACTTAACACTGACCTCTGAATCATTCGAGCATCAAAAAGGCACCTCTTGACTGATTGACTGTATACACATAACAAAGAACCAATTCCAAACGGTATCTTTAGGCACTTTGTTACTAGCAGACTGTCACAAAAACACATTCAGTAAATTGCTGCACCCATTTCCCATTTTCCAAGAAATAATGCTCAAGAGTTTAAAAAAAAACAAAAGAGCATGATATCAGTGGTAGAACTGCTCAAGACTTCAAAACAAACTAGTGAGTGATATCAAGGTGGTTATACCCATATTTTTTTTATACAGTCAGCTTGATTTGGACAATTAAGTGAAAATACTTGTAACACATCTACACTTGAAAGGAGGCTTTGAGACGAGTGTGCAGGGACCATCGACACACTGTAACACGGGAAATTTGAAAATTAAAGTAAGAACAGATACTGCATAGGAAAACAATTGTATTTATTACATTTGTACTGGATGTTACATGATTATTGTCCCGAGGGTTTTTTTTAATGTAGATTTATTTCTATAACATGGATAGACAGCTGGGACTTTTACAATCTGCAATATAATACCTGTTTTTCTTTTATTTTGTTTGTTATTCACACTCCAGTGTTCCTCCAAAAGGATACAGAGATCAAAGTATTAAAAACTTGAACACAATATGCACTTTTAAACTGTAAGGCAAAAAAAAAAGAAGAGTATAAATATGCTTCACATTCCCAGTCTTTAAAAAAACACAGGTCAGAGAAAAAATGTGAACTAACACAAAGGCATTTCAGCAATATTTAGTTTTAACACGTCCTCCCTCAGAGATTAAAGAAAAGTGAGATTATATTTACAATTTCCAGTCAGAAAGGTACTGCAACTGACCGGCATGATTTGTGTAAACATTCTCATTTTCAGTAGCGTGATCTTAAATAAACACTGGAGGCCATGGCTGGAGATGATTCTGAGAAGAGGTTGGTTTTAACGCAGCGAGGTCAGTAGTAGTGCACAAGTGGCCTTTCAGGCTTCACAAGTATACATGCAAAAAGTATCTGCAGCTCAAGACAAAAAAGTGCACATTTTTTCCTGAATACATAAAAAAAATGCATTGATTTCTGATAATGTTGGAGTGAAGGAAATGATACACATAAGGCAAAATATGCACATTAAGAGGTACTGCATGGATTTGGGGGGTGGAGTGAAATTTAACTTATACTGCTTGGCAGTAGTAAAGTACCATAAGCAGGTCGTCTGACAACTACAGTAATGTTATCTCACAGGTCACAAAGTATTTGGGTAAATATTTATCGTTACAAAAATCTAAAAACATAAACTGAAGTATCACCTTAAAAGGCCTGTTTATGTGCAGTACAGTAATTATACTTATTCAGGAGGAAAGTGCCCTGAGGGGAAAAAACCTTTGACATGCTGTGAGAGTATAAAATATTGACCTAAACACAAAAGGATAATTCAGATTTTGGACTGCTTTGAAGTGGCAGTGTAATATCTGGATGTTGTGTATATAAGCTTATCTGAGGTTATGCATACATAATAGGAGACTATAATACAAACATACAACATATGGATCTACATGCTTCTTGTGGTACTTTGTTAGTGGTCTGAAGTGAGTGAAGATCAAGCGAGGACCAGTAACTAGTCAGTGGTAGTGAAGATCGTTTATGTGTTTTCCTAAATATGAACAGACTAAAATCGGATGAATAATTTGCTCTAAAGGATTTTAAGCAGCTTGTAATATGCCTGTGTGCACAAGGGTGGGAATCAGGAAATGTAAATGTTGCTCCAAGCTTATCTGTTCCTCTTGACAATCATTTCAAACTCATAACAAACTCACAAAGGAGTGCCCCGCGGGCCTTTTTTCTACTCTTTTCTACACTGGGTTTCAGACTCTGCAGGCCACCTTTCTCCCATAAGGAATGATAATCAGGAGTCAACAAGGGAATCAATATACGAAGTGATCTAGCATAGTTGATCCTTTGAGTGCTGCAGACACGGCAGAAATGAACCTACACAGATGCTTCACAAGCTCCTGTACAGTATTCAATCATTTCTATAACAGAAATTCTCCTTTACAACGACAATAAAAGTGAATGCTGTTTGCTAACTAATAATTACACTTTGAAACAATGAAACATCAGCAGCTGATTTTTTTTTAGAATGTAACTTGGTTAGGTGCACATGACGTTAATGACTGCAAGCAGAAGAAATCCAGGAAAGTGTGTTAGTGCAGTGTGAACAAAGAGGGTGAGGTTTGGCAGCGGGAGCTGAGGATGAGACAGGGAAGATGTTCCTGTTTATTTTGGCCAGGTAAAGCGAGGTAGGGTTTGTCGGAAATCAAGTGGTTTCAAACCTGGCAGAAGAATCTGTGCAGTAAAATTTTACAAAGTGCCACTCTTCATTGTGCCATCTCTCTAGAAGGCCCGGCCTCTTCCTCTCAGTCTGGAGGGTCCGGGTCCTTCTCAGTGCTCTGCTGTCTCGCGTCGCTCAGATTTTAATGTCCTCCTGAATGCTGAGCTGGGACAGCGTCTTTTTAATGCGCAGGGCCGTCAAGCGTGCAGCTCCGTTAGCATACCAACACTCCCTCATGATTTTACCCATGACCCGTAAGGCCTGATAAACACAAGGAAAACACAAGTAAGGCTCAAGAGTTTAGATTACAGTATAAATAATGGTGATGACACAAATGTAGTTCCGGCACTCACTCTAGATAACATGGGTGAGTATCACACTGCCAAAAAGTAGTTTTAAAAAATAATCAGGTTGATTTCATTCTGAGTCTTATTTTTGTAGTTTCAGCTATCAAATTCAGCAATTAAAAACAGCTGACGCTCATCAAAGTCCTGTGCATAAGGCAGTCTCAGCAGCTAACTTAATGAATCCAATGCTATAATTACAAATTATATAAAAACAAACAGCCCAAACTACAAAAGCAATAACCCCTTCTGATGTAAGTGCAAATTTTAGTTCAACTTAATTTTTATACCTCGTAATTCTGCCACCAATTTGGAATACTGGGTCGAAGCTTTTGGTCACACACCACCTTTCTCATCTCTTCTATGGACGGGTCAGATGGTACCAGGTCGTAGTAGGGCAGCTGGTATTCTTGATGGATACCTGATAACACAGAATCTATGTGAGCCCAGATCAGCGCTGTCATCTCTGGTGTAACCGATGAGAGAAAAAACAAACAACAAACAATACAGGTAAAGAGTCCAACCTCCACTGTTACAGCGGCGGGCAATTTCCCAGTAGACCAGGCCTAAAGCGTAGATATCAGCACATTTGAATGATTCAAAGTGTCTCATGTTGATAGTCTCGTCGAGAACCTCTGGGGCCATGTACCTGGGGAACAAAAAAAACAAAACAAAGGATATTCTGGGAAAGGTGTCAAAGATGTCTGCGAGAAATGACGGTCAGCATTAAGTCAGCAGGTGAGAAAGACCTGTTGGTTCCCACTCTCTGATTGGGGGCGATGTCGATCGTATCTGTGGCAGAGTCATGACGGACAGCCAAGCCCAGGTCAGCAATGGCACAGGTGCAGTTCTTCTTCACCAGGATATTCTTGGACTTCAGGTCTCTGTGGGCGATGCCTGGTTTTCCTATCAGGACATAAATGAAGACAGACACTTGTTAATTCTTTCTTCTGAACTCAACTATTTTTTCAGCATGAAACTAGAGCATGTTTGTGCAAGTCTATTTTTTTTAACCACAGCTTGCTTGATAAATAGAAACACTCCTCTATTTGTGCAATAATATATCATCAAGGTGACACAACAGAGAAATATGTTCAAAGATAAAAAATAGCCATAAAAAATAAAATATAACCCACTGAAAAACGGCTTAATGGATTTAGGAACATATTCAGTTCTCTTGATTTAACAGTTTTATTTTCGTATTCATTCAAGCAAGTGTGGTTTTGTAACTCAATGCTGTTTACACACCCATTCACCAATAAAAATAGCTGTATTTCTGTCTCTTTTATTAACTTAAATATGCAAAATATTACAAAAAACCTGTGTTGACCTTTGTCAACGCACAATTACCGTGAGTAACATTTAAATATTAGGTTTTGACATATGCTGTTGATTCAGTCCAATTACGTCAGAGTCTTGCAACAAACGGAAAAGTTCAACTGTCAACGCCTAATGCCTTCTTCCTGTCTGTGGGTGGGGGAGGCAAAGTTACAGCTTCACTGGAAATGACAAAAGGTGCTAAACAAATATTTTCTTGATAACGCAGTTATTCTCAGAATGTAAACGGAGGTGCACACAAGCAATCCTAAAACCGTGGACTTCACTAACCTCGAAAAAAGTTTAGCAAAGCTTGGATTATTAAACTGAATTATAGCATGTCAGTTTAAACATAAATCATAATAGTCACAAATATTTTGAATTACTGGTAGCATACACTGTTATTGGGTATATCATGCTAGTACCGGGTTGGAACCCTTTTTGCTTTCAGAGCTGCCTTAATTCTTTGTGGCACAGATTCAACAAAGTGCTGGAAACATTCCTCAGAGATTTTGGTCCATATTGACATGATAGCGTCACACAGTTGCTGCAGATTTGCCAGCTGCACATCGATGATGACAATCTCCTGTTCCACCACATGACAAAGGTGCTCTATTTGATTGCGCTCTTGTGACAGTGGAGAGCATTTGGGTACAATGAACTCATTGTAATGTTCCAGAAACCAGTCTGAGATGATTTGTGACATGGTGTGTTATCCTGCTGGAAGCAGCCATCGGAAGATAACTGCACTGTGGTCATAACGGAGATCAAGCAGGCTGTGGCATTTAAATGATCCTCAACTGGTACTAAGGGGCTCAAAGTGCACAAAGAAAATAACCCCCACACCATTACACCACCACGACCAGCTGCTGTAGCCCATCTGCTTCAAGGTCCGACGTGCTGTGCATTCAGAGGTGTTCTTCTGCATACCTTGTTTGTAACAAGCGAGTTACTGTCGCCTTCCTATCAGCTTGAAGCAGTCAGGCCATTCTCCTCTGACCTCTGGCATCAGCAGGGCATTTTCACCCAGAGAACTGCTGCTCACTGGATATTTTCTCTTTTTCAGCTCATTCTCTGTAAACCTTAGAGATGGTTGTGTGGGAAAATCAGCAGCTACTGAAATACGCAGGCCAGCCCATCTGGCACCAACAACCATGCCACGACCAAAGTGACTCAAATCACCTTTCTTCCCTAATCTGATGCTCGACTTAAACTTCAGAACATTGTCTTGACTGTATTTACATACCTAAATGCATTAAGTTGAGACATGCAATTGGCTGATTAAATATTTGGGTTAAGAAGCATTTGAATGCGTATACCTAATGAAGTGGCCGGTGAGTGTAAAGGAGAAAGTAACCTTAACCTGCCTCTGTATTAAGGGGTCATTACTGTGACTGTGGCTACAAAGGAAAGAGATGGTTTAACTAAAACAATACCATCAGGAAGGTGTCTCGCCTGTCTGTACCATGACAAAGACCCCAAACACAGAGCCACAGTATTACAGAACTGTCTTAAGTGATAAGAATAACAAGGAAGCCTTTTGTTACTCGAGGCAAAAGTTTTTAAAGAATTCTCCCTTATGTAGTACCAAAGCCTTTGTAGAATACTGCATATTTACTAAAAGTGGAAGCCAGGACATATAAATAGAATCACACACAATTACACAATAGTACAAATACTACCTTGCGTTCCAAGAATCTCCATATGCAGATGTGCGAGGCCGTTTGCAGCTGACAGTGCCAGTTTGATCGTGTCCTCAGTGGTGACAGAATAGCGGTTCAGGTAGTCAAACAGAGAGCCGTACTCATGGTAATCTGATACCAACCACAGCTGAGTCCATGTCCCATTGTCTAAGAAAGAGACACACACACGTAGAGATACCAAGAAATGATAACTAATAAGGTCTTGTAAACTGCCTTGTTATGATTAGTTGTGATATAAATAGAACTGAAAAACACAGAGCAGTAACTGATTCATCCTTTCTTTGACTATAAAATTGACGTATCACCGGGTTGCACCTTTGTTATCAGCAGCTATAAATCCCAGGATATTTTCATGGCGGAGCATGATTGTCTGGTAGATTTCAGCCTCACGGAACCAGGAACGCTCTTCCCTGGATGAGAATATCTTCACTGCCACATCTCCGCCCCTCCAACGTCCTCGCCACACTTCCCCGAAACGCCCCTTGCCAATGATCTCCTGCAGGACAATCGTTCTGGCTACAGTCCGCTGGACAAAGAGGGGGAGACCTGCCCAGAAAAAATAAGAACAGAGGACAATTACTAGATATCAGCTGATGAATGATCAACAGGCTAGGCTACAGCTATCCAACTGTGCACTGACCAGAGCCCGAACCAGACGTGGATAGATTGCAAAAGAGGTCCTCCAGGGATCTGTCTTTGGCCAGGTAGAGGTGGTCACAGGACGGATCCTCCACCTCCAGCCTTTGCCTGTGGTTGTAGCCCCTCCGGTGATAATGATACATGAACATGCCCACCAACAGCAGCAGACACAGCAGGAACAACGGCCCTGCGATCACAGCAACTAGTTCTGCCAGCCTCCATGTCCCACCTGGGCCGTAGCCTCTCCCAATTTCTGCAGGAGTAATAATGAAATTAAAAAAAAGCTGAAAATCAAAATGCAGTACACACATGAGACTAACAGATTACCTCATATGAAGTGAGGGATCACAGCGCAAGGTTTTTGACAAGAAAGAAAACAGAGTCAGCACTTTGTTTTTGTCTATACTGATTGTGTCACATCAACATGCTCAATTCTCTACACTGCAATAACTTTACTACAAAAAGTATTACATTATAGTGATCGCAAACTTATACTGTAAAAGCTCTGCTCACTTTCTTCCAAATGCTTAAATTATTCAGCAGTGTTTTGGCTTTGTGATGCTTCCGATTTCACCCTTGATTCAGACCAAAGCTGTGGGAAGGCCCTTGAAGCTGGGGGTACTGAAATGTGTGTGTGTATGTGTGTGTAAGTTTTTAATTAACATTTCATTCACCTTGTCACATTCTAACATAACTTTGAAAAGCATGCCTGTCTTGCACACAGCAGAGCCAAAACTTAACTGGTCCGCACAGCCGCAAAAAATATACACAAGAGATTTTAACACAGACACCACCTCTGCACACACACATGTGAGCAAATTCATTATGAACCATTAAAAAACACACCAGTTTTGCGGCTGTAAAGTCTCTTAAGACACAACAGTCAAGCTATACAATAAACCTACTGACTAGAACCTATCCAAATATGCATATTTTACCCAGCCCAAAAGCCAAATTTGCACAGCATACAGCACAGTCAAGGTAGTAGTGTGAAATTACTGCTTAATGATCATGTTAAACTGCTCAGCGGCAGCTCAAAGCAGTCCAAAGGATTACCTCCATCTGAGTGCACACAGATAATACTCCAAATGTGACTTGGTGCTCAGAGGTTTAAATTTCCTCATGAGGGGCACTGTGGAAATTGTTCCAAGTGTTTAAAATGTCTGTGAGGACATTCATCATTCATTCATCAAGTGTGCGAGTCTCTTCTGTGTCACGGTGGACCGTAACCATGCTTTTAATTGCAAGTTGGAGAACGATCACTCAAATGAGGCCAACACAGGGACAAGTCCTGGTTTCCTCGGGAATGAAGCTTCTTAATCTGCTGGTCCTCGATTGTGCTCTTTTTATTAGCTGGTAGTTAACAAACGTTTTTGTACCACTGTGCTAGGCATTAGCTGCCATCTCATTTAAAAAAAAAATGCACCATTTTACCAACTACTGTTGACTATTATGTGATGTCATTCAACTGGGATGCTTGGTGTTATTCAAAGAAAAAACTTACTTGCTTATTACAAATTTACTTTACAGCCTTTTATGGCCTTTGTAACAGTTTTGCACAGCTTGTAGTTTATATTCAGACAGCTACACTCTTAGTATCTGAGCCACCAAACCAGGTAAAGCCATCTTTGTGTATACCAGGCCTCTGAAAACATTTCTGGTCCAAATGAACCTTTGGTTCTTACTCGGGATTAAAACATTAAAACTGGCTTCTATTTTAAGATGCCATAGAAAACAGGAACTAGCTCAAACACTTGATGATATAAACAGTACAGGTAACTAATTGTAATTCTCACCAGGAAGTACTCTCAGGTCAATGCTGTTACAGTAGTCACTGTAGCAGCACTGGGTGTATACAAAGCCTTCTACACCAAGGCAGTAGATTGGTTTTCCAGGGGGCACGAGATTTTCCTGTGCGATGCAGTCGCGGCTGTGCTGCTGTTTTCCATTGCTGAAGAAGGTGGAAGCCCTGCAGGCCCCATCGGTCTCACACTGGAAGCCAGCCTTCTGACACAGAGGAGCGGTGCAGTTACACCACAGAGCTGCAGAGACATAGCAAAACAGAGGCAAAAGTATTAGTTTGCATGAAATGCAGGGAAGTGAACTGTAATCTGAAGGCACAAAACTGTTCAAGTACTGAGTTATAGAGAAATTGACAGCTCCTATGATGTGCAGTAGGGGGCAGTAACAGGCTGCAGACTTACTACTGTGTCCCAAAACCTTGGACCAAAGTGAGGACTGCAGGCTGGTTTTTAATATGTGAAGAGACAATAAACATCTCAAAGGAGGTACCATGCTTGGTAAATAAGTTTTATTTTCCGAGTAAGCACACTCTTCTCCAACAACATACAGCATGAAGGAAATGGGTTTTGGAAGGGTGGTGAAAAAGAGCCAGAAAAAGAGCCAGAAAAATCTTGGAAAACAAACATGCTATTATAAATCATACATAAAATCAAAGCTGCCGTCTGATTGAAAGCACACACAGTAACTGTGCTGTAGCACAGTAATGTGTGTTTGCTTAAAGTATTTTGATAATTTGATACAGTAGTTAAATCGGTAACCTATACTACAATAAACTGTATAGAATTGGTATTGGTAATTTGGCACACAGTTTTACTATCCACTACAACTCACAAAGGCAGCCATACATAAAGCATAAATATTTTTCAATGATCATCATCTCTCGTGGTTTCTTTAGCATGAAACTAGTCTCCTTTTTGGCTGCTTAAGATGACTGCAAAAAAAGTTCCACTGGTTTGTGGGTGTGTGAGGCTGCTTCCTGACAAGGATGGAGTCAAAATATTACGCATAACTAAATATTTCAGCACAAAGTACTAAAGAGAGTAGTGTTAGAAGTGCAGTGGTTGCATTAGGTGCAGGAGTTTTTTTTGTTTTTTTTTAAATAACTCAGTCTGTGTATAATTAGGCTACCAAGAGACTGAGTTCCTCTGAAACTGAGTATTGTTATTTAGACAAAAATGGGATGTGGCATTCCAGTTACTGTGAAAGAGCTGCCAGCGGATTTTCAGTGGAAAAATGACCTTTCGAGAGCCTGTGTGCTGGAAGGGACTGCGAAACCCCCCCACACACATGCAGAAGAGAAATAGGAAATAGTATGAGATACAATGCATTTTCTAGTAGTGACTTGCACAATGCCCACACATAGTGGTCCCTAGATATAAACGAACCACAGAAGAAAAGGGAAGATAAATGCTGACTAAACATGAAACATAAATGACATTTCAGATTTTCCATTGGTAGAGATGTCACAATTTTAATACACACTGACCTGATTGCTTTAAACTGCAAAGGCGTCAAATTCCACAAAGCTACTGCTTTTTTTTAACAGTAGAAAAAAAACAAGGCAAAAGCAAAAATGTCTTCCTCTGAAACCAAAACATTTCAAGTGCTTAAAGTAATTCACAGTGGAAGCATACTTCCTTGCTTTGCCAGTGACACAAGAATTTGTATCACCACAGGAATGTGGCAGGTTGGGCACCAACTGCGTTCATATTCGCTACAATTTTCCTGTTTTCAAACAGAGCTGAAATGTTGTGCTCAATAACAAGAAGAGGACAAGGAAAGAAAGACAATTTATGACGTGTTTCCAGCAACATTTAAAGGGTTGCAAAAACAGAACGAAGGTTTAAACATTTATCTAACTCTCTGATGTGACAATGTACGGTACACAATGAATTTGGTCAAGTTTCTGTAAACTATTTTCTATGTCAGTGATTGTTTTTGCAGCACTATTCCTGGGAATACAAAGGCCTAATTGTTATAAGCTGAAATACACACGTTATTAATGTAATGGAAATCTTAGTTTGCTGTCTATTGTATTTGAATATGCTACAAACTCATAAGTTAAAAAGAATAACAATTAGTATAAAGAAAATTTCGCAGACACACAATGTCTGAAGAAAATATGTGAAAGAGAAAAATATATTATGAAGAGGAGTAACATTAACATCAATGTTCATCAAGATTAACATCAATGTGAAGCAGCATTTTCAGATTAATGCACTAATTAAGACCAAAGCAGACATCTCCCATCTACTTTATCTAAGAACGATTGAATGCCAACTGTACTAGATCATATTATGATGCACATCAATACCAACATATAAAGCAATTGCAAAACATTCTGATCACTTCTATGATCATGATTTAATTCCTACTGCCCAGTCTCACTCTAATTAGGAAGGAAGAAGAGGATATGACATACGCTATATTACTATTTTTGTAGCCACATGATAAGAGAGTTTTACCAACACATCTGTCACTGGATGCCCCTACCTACAAGTAATTTCATTAAATCAACAATACGTCAACATTTTAAGCCATTTTAATCACTGACACACAGTAACACATAATTAGCTGTTTAGCTAGCCAAGACTCAAAGGTCTCTGATACCTGAGATGCTTTTAAAGGATGTATACATGATCTAGTCTGTAAGGTAGCTAGTCTCCTTATAGTATAAACAGACTGCTACCTGAACTCCTATTTTACCTGCTGTTTCAGACTCACCTAACTAGCTCGACAGACACGGGACAATGAAATAACATGTTTTATAATACGAACAAACGTGTAGCGAAGCCTTCCTCGTATCAAAAGTAAAGAGGGCTGACCTGGTTTTTCTGGTTAATGATGTTAATTCAGCGTTAGCTAGCAGCTAACTCACCGGAGCGTCGGCTCCACAGCCGTCCTCAGACGGAACAAACAATAAGTTACTCACCCTGGCAGGTTGTATACAGGACAGTGTGAACAACCACGACAGCTAGTGACATCCGTAGGTCAGCCATAATCAATACATTCCCGGTTCATCGCATTAAGACGTTATGTGAGCTAAGGATGTGGCGAGCCGTCGTGGAGACAGTGAGACAGTACAAGCACTGTAGAGGCTCCACCAGCAGGCAGTGACACACGCAGACAGTGAGGACTGAAGAGGTAACATCTATCTATCTATCTATCTATCTATCTATCTATCTATCTATCTATCTATCTATCTATCTATCTATCTATCTATCTACAGTTTGTAGGCTCGAACCAGTATTAAACACTTTGTTTAATGGAGACTGTACTCCCAATGCCTTCAATACTATAATCCAAATATTCACAAATTCTCATGTAATCCTTGGTTGATATAAACCTTTTAAGACCCGACAACTCTATGGATACGTTTTCACTGTCCTTTATTATTGATATTATCATTATTGCAATTTCAAACAAATTAAATTAATCTACAATCATGTATAAAAGGAAAATTTTCACAGGACAGCATGGAGAAAAAAAACAAATGCATCCCATGATTCAGTAGCTTGTAGAACCATAGTCATCCAGAAACCAATGGTTTTCTGGATGACTATCAGTCTCTCACTTTGTTATGGTCCACTCTTCTTTGCAGTGTTCATTTATGCACAGCTCTCTTCAGGTCCCACTGCAGCATTTCAGTCAGTTTGAGGTCTGGACTTTGACTAGGTCATTGCAGCACCTCAATTCTTTTCTTTTTCAGCCATTCTGCTGTAGATTTGCTGCTGTGCTTGGGGATCGTTGTGCTGTTGCATGACCCAGTTTCAGCTGAGCTATAGCTGTTGGACAGATGGCCTCACCACCGTGCTAGACAGTTGGTATGAGGTGTTTGTGCTGATATGCTGTGTCCGGTTTTCGCCAAATGTGGCGCCATCAGACATCTCCACTTTGGTCTAATCTGTCCAAAGGATATTGTTCCAGAAGTCTTGTGGTTTGTTCAGATGCAACTTTGCTAACCTAATCTGTGCTGTCATGTTCTTTTTAGAGAGAAGGATTTTTTCCCCTTCCAAACATACTTGTACGATCCTTTACTGATTGTACTCTCATGAACATTTAATGCACTAACTGAGGCCAGTAGAGTCTGAGATGTAGCTGTTGTGTTTTTTGCAGTTTCTCTGAGCATTGCACCATCTGACCTTGGGTTGAATTTTCTGGGACATCCACTACTGGGAAGATTGTGGCATTGTGTTAACACACACCACAATGCTCTGGATCAGCAAACTGCTTTTACAGAGGTGCTCACACTTGCTGATGATCAGCTAATTAAGTGCATTTGATTATCAGCACCTGGCTGCTACTTACTCCCTTAATTCCCGTGGAAGCACAAAGGGTGTACTTAATTTTTCACACGACTGCATAGAGTCATGTGAAAAAACTTTTTTTTCCCCCACATGACTGTGTGCACAGTAATCAAGGATTACAGGATATATCACATGAACATTATTGGCAACATCAGAAAGTGGCACTAGAGCTAGAGGATTAAACAGATCCTGAGTTTTGCTTGTTGTCTAAATACTTTACAGTATTTCCAGATTTTGCTTTCAAAAATAACATATTATGTATAAATATTATACATATTACTAAATAATACAAATTAGCTAAGGCATGTATGTTTCTAAACTTACATCTTGTGTCATAAATCAATGCATGTCTACTCGTACAGTAGATTATGTTTCATTTGAATAATGAGGTAGACACCATAGATGCTTTAGCACCTGTAAAAATGACTCAGTAAACATGGATTTCATGCACTGTACCATATTTATGAAAAAGCTCTTTAAAGATTTTTACTTCCTAATAGAAAAATAGACTTTATTTATTTTAATCCATCCATCTGCCCATTCATTTTCTTGTGCTTATTCAATTCAGGGTCGGGGGGAGCAGGGTGGTGGTGGTGGTGGAGCCCATCCCAGCTATTAACTCAAAATATGTGTGCTGCTTGTATAAACTTGTATCAAGATATTTCAAACCTTCCCTGAAGAGTCATTTCAGGTCCTCATTTCCTCATTTCAGGTCCTCTATCATTTCAAATTTAAGTTACATATTTACTTGAATACTCTTTGGTTTGAACAGCTGAAACCCTGAGTTGAACACATTTTTCTCAGAAAGGATAGTTTGTACAGCCCCTTTTTAAAAATCTTATTTTTTGGCCTTCTTGCTGTTTTTTTCTTTCTTCTTTTTCTCCTTCTCTCCTGTTTCTTTTTCAGCCTTCTTCTTCTCCTTCTTTTTCTCATCCTTGATCTCCCTGTACTTCCACTTGGGTGGTTCCAGATAACCCTTCTCCCTCTTTTTCTTCTTTTCTTTCTTTGGCGTTGCTTCTGTTGGCCTGTCTACATTAATCTTTGGGATGCAGCCAGAGGGGAACACGCTGTTCTGTCTCACCATAGTGCGGGATATAAAGGTTGTTGCAGCTTTGGTGGAGGCCACTGAGAGCATACTGCCTCGCCGCTCGGTGTCGGCACAGCACGTCGTAGCAGTCCAATTTGCAGAGTGGACTGCGGGTATAATGTGCGACACTGAGCCATTGCTGTGCGAAACTGAGCTTTCCTCAAGGCCCTTTTTTGTGTGTTTGATGACCAGCTCTGGTACAGCCAGCCTCCTCTTGCCAATCTCTGGGGGGCTCATGGGGCAGAGTGGGCGGCATGCAGTTGAAATCAGAGGACTATGGACACTGGTGGTCATGCGCACCATGTGGTCCAACACCCCGTTGTCCTCGGGGTCACGAGGTAATCTGAATCCAAAGGTGTCTTTGATCTGCTGGGCAATTTTTTCCCTGGGACTTTTCTGAGATATGGCCTTGGCTACTCTCTCCTTGAGCTCAGGCCATTCAGGGACATAATGCTCACAGAGCTGCTCAGCTCTTGGACGTATGTTGAGGCGGCGGAGACGCTGCAAGGTCTCATAGCGACCTGTTTTAAGGGCCCAGTCTCGAGCACATCTTCCTCTTGTGGAGTCTACTGCATGTATGTCAGCCCCTGAAAAGAAATACAGAGGAGGAAATACACAATAGCATGAACTGATTTTAATTTAAAATGAATAATGCATTCAAGTTGTTTTGTTTTTTTTAGTGTGCTGGCAGTTTCAGAACCAAGAAAAGTGCCATTAAAAACTTTATTAAATCTCGTCTAGTTGGAAAGAAATGAGTCGCCAACCTTTACCATCAAAAGAGCAATTTTTGACCCCCAAAATTTGTATGGAGCTGCAAAACATATTTTAGCATTATAATGAGGGTGGCACAACCTGTTAAGCATAAATTACCCTATCAACATTAATTTGTGTTACCTTTCTCATTATAATAAAACCATGTTTTTATATAGAACTAAAATAATTACATCTATAACCCTTTTATTATTTGTAATTACCAACTAATCAGAACAATTGTGAAGTGGAGGAATAAACTATCTGTTAGCATATTTTACTGTACTTTGAGCACTCTGTGTCCTTCCCGTGTTTGTGCAAAGTAATCAAATTAAATTAGCTTACATCGATAATAAAAAAAAAAATAGTGCCGCCTAATATCTTTAAAAGTAGTAAAAGTAAAACAGTGGGCCAGCTTCATATTAATTTTGACTAAAATCCAGCCACAGATGAAGCATACTGGTAAGCAGTGCTGCCTGCACAAAATTCTCAAATTTTCTTGCACGATTGGTTTTTTTTTTTCATTTGGAATCCATAACTAGCGGGAACCCAGACTATTTATGTGTTTACATCCATGCTAACCATCACTATTAAGTTTCAGCCAAATTAAGAGGATAACATGCCAGGTAAGTGATGTAGGCTATGACATACATATTAAAATCCATCCATCCCTTTTCTTCCACTTATCCAATTCAGGGTCACGGTCTATAGGCTACTCATTGTTACAGTCAAACAATATAAGAAGTCACTTACTGCAATAATAAATAAAAAAATCAAATGTTTATAGATTTGGCATGTCAGAGAATAAGCAGAACATGTGGTTCTAACCACATCTCGGGCGCCAGGGTGGCTCAGTGGATGAGCAGGAGCATGTCTGCAGTGCAGATGGCCCAGGTTCCCATCGGAACCATTTACTGTGCGTCTTCCCCATCTCTCTCCCTGCTTTCCTGTCTCACCTCACTGTATACCATCTAATAAAGGCAAAAAACCAAACACATCTCTGTTGTTCAGGAGTCCGAGTAAAGCGCTAGTTGGAGTGTGTAAGTTTGGCCTAGAAAAAACAAAGATAAACACCAAAGTGCTCGATAGTTGTCCATATCTTTGGGCTGTGACTCTAAAACCGTGGTCCCACATCACAACTAGGCTCTGGAGCTTGAAAAAAAAGGCGACTGGACTTCTTGAGGGTTTTGAAGACGTTTCATTTCTTATCCAAGAGACTTCTTCAGTTCTAAAGTCAAATGGTGGAGATTCCCAAGCATTTAAACTCTAGTGGGGTTGTCACCTTGGAGGTTGACCCACTATTATTCATGTGCATCATAACATGAGCCTATTCCAGCTGTCATAGAGCGAGAGGCAGGGTATACCCTGTACAGGTCACCAGTCTGGTGCAGGGCTAACACAGAGAGACAAGCCTTTTAGCAATATTTTATACAATATGTCTTGCTAACTTAAATTTTCCAATACACTGATATATCATACTGTCTAAGTGCAGTAGATTAAACAGGGGCATCTAAGGTTCAGCCAACTTTCCCACAGTCTGCTTCAGAAATGCATCTTTTATAAATGACTTGGATGCATAATTATTAGGACAATAAAACATTAATGCTGGACTAAGTGTTGTTACTAATACTTGAGGAAATGTGCAGTCAGATAATAAGGAAGTGACTAATTTGTAACCAGCTCGTGAGTCTAGTAAGTCAGAGATTATTCAGTGAGTATCTGTTAAGATGTGATAATGTCCTCAGAGTGATCCCTTAAACTGGTCTCACATCAGTGACACGTTGACACATGTGCAGAATTAACAGGGTTCAAATATGGACAGATAAACCATGAGGTCATGTATTCTCAACACCAATGTTCCGACTCTTTATTCAGAGCAGTAGATTCAGAGTTGATGAGCTATAGCTAGGGTTTGAGAAAAGATCTAACAATATCAGTGTGGAGCAGCTTTTGCATCTGCAACACTATGAAGTTGTCTGCTTTACAGTAATTGATCCATTAAGATAAAGAGAAAGTTTGTTATTACATGATACTCTTACATACCAGCCATGACAAGGGCTGCCACAACGTCAGTGCGGCCAGTCATTGCAGCTTTGATGAGGGCTGTGAAACCTCTACAGTCTCTTATTTCTGTGTCTATTCCAGGAAAGTAGTTTAGGAGATATGTCACTGTCATGATATGACCTGTAGTAAAAACACAGAGTTTAGACATCAGTGAGTCAGAAAGGCCCAGATCAGATACAAGTGTGCAGCTGGTTAAATTTCATATTGAATAATTACTTCTTCAAGTTTACATAAGCCAACTGTTTTACTACCGCTATATTTTACTGCCATTATATTTTATTATATCATTGCTTATGCTGCCCAATTACTGACATTTAGCATTAGCATTATTTAACATTGTGTGTTAGTAGTCTAAAGTAACTAATTCAAATCATTTTTTCAAATCAATTCAATTTTTGTTTATATAGCACCAAATCACAACAGTTGCTTCAAGGCGCTTGATGCAATAATAATCTTAAAAACTGTTAAAAATGCAAAAGACGCATTTCCAAAAAAGCTGGATTGCTCTGTAGAATGTCATTAAAAACTGAATGCAACTATTTGCAAATCATTTTAACCCGTACTTAATAGAAAACATCATAGATATATATATCAAATGTTGAAACTGAGCAATTTTTGTTTTATTTTTAAATAAAATTCTTTTGGATTTGGATGCCTCCAGCACATTTAAGTAATGCTGGGACCTGGGCCTCTTTTTAGTAAGTAAGTAAGTAAGTAAGTAAGTAAGTAAGTAAGTAAGTAAGTAAGTAAGTAAGTAAGTAAGTAAGTAAGT
>JAVDPK010001484.1:1411771-1422423 GCA_034780415.1 Cichlasoma orientale
TCAAAGTGCTTTACATCATAAGAACAAACAAATGTGCAGTTAAATCATTAAAAGCATTAAAACATCAATCAAGTACAAATAACACTGTGGAAGCGTTTAAAAACTGAGGAGATCAGAAGATTGAACATTGCATTAGTTTAGGTAGTGCACAAAGTCAAGCTCAGCTGAAGTTCTGGTAGAATAAGTTTTTATTCTCAGCTGATTCCCTTCTTCAGGTCAGACTGGCAGATCTCATATAAAGCACCATATTTACAACCACAATTCCAAAACAGTTGGAAACCTGTGTAAAATGTAAAAACAGAATGCAATTATTTAAAAATCTCACAATCCCATGTTTTATTCACAGTAGAACACAGAAAACATTTTTGGCCTTGTCCCTTGCGCACAGCGATTTCCAAATCTTCACTATTTTTACGTTGAGGAACATTATTCGGAAATTGTTCTGTAATTTGTAGATGCACTTTTTTGCAGATTGGTGAACCTCTGACATATTTACTTCTGGGAAACTCTTTTTATACCCAATCATGTTACTGACCTATAATTAGTTGCGAAATGTTCCTCCAGTACTTTCTTTTTAGAACCGCTTACTCTTCAGGCCTTTTTTTGCACTCATCTCAACTTTTTTTGAGGCATGTTTCTCTCATCAAATTCAAAATATTTTTCAAGAAATAGCAAGCCGCAGTTTAAACATTTGATATGTTTCAAAAGTCCTATTGTGAATAAAATATGGGTTTTTGAGATTTTCAAATCATTGGATTCTTTTTTTATTTACATTTTATACAGTTGTAAGTTGCTTTAGCCTGGCTTGAGTTAATGATGCTTTCAGACTCAATTTTGCTGCAGCTCCTTTTTTTCACACTGTGGCTGACCAACATCGTGTCTGTTGACATACTAGTCAGGTGTCTTGTTTTTGCACTCTCTACCTCAGGCTTTCCGTATATGCACATGAAAGGGCAGGTGACCCAGGACAGATATCATAAAAGTCTTCTTTTGACTGTAGTGGCCTGTTTGACTGTACTGTAGTGTTAAAAACTAAATGTTTACCATTCTTATTTAATATAGAATATCAGCTGTTCAAAAGTCCATGGACACCTTTTCTTAATACAGTGCAGGCTGGGCAGTTTATTATGTAGACTCTCCTGTGGAGTCCTGTTGTTCAGAATGTAGTCTGTCTTGCTGAAATAAGCAAAGCCTTTTCTGAAAAAAAGATTTTATCTGGATCGTAGTGCATATTGTTGCAAAGCCTGCATATAGTTCAACATTAATGACAGCTTAACAGATGTGAAAGTTACCCATGCATTGTGCACTAAAGCACCCCAATAAAGACCTGACATTTACAGTGTGGGCTGATGGCAAGCTGGATGGTTCCTCTGCTCTACAGAGTGGAGGATGTGGCATCCACGATTTCGAAAACAATTTTAAATTCTGACTCTTTAGGACAGTTTACTGCTTTTTTTTTTAATGTTGCATTTTTTTAATGTTGCTAGCATCAAATTTACTTTTTCCTAGCATCCCAACTGTTTTGTAAACAGGCTTGTAATAAGTTGGTCAAACTTACCTGCTTGGGATGCAATCATCAGTGCTGTGTTGCCTTCATTGTCCTGGTGATTTATGTCTATATAGGGACAGTTATAAAGTCCATGTACAATTTCCAGGAAACCTTTGCCACACGCCACCATCAAACCACTCTGTTGGTTGAAAGTCAAAAATTAAGCTCAGTGACATTGCAATATGTTGCTCACTGCAAGCCAAAGTTTTATAGCTCATGAGTTTATTATGGATGAGACTCTCACCCAGCCATTCATGTCCAGCTCCATCACTTCTTCTTTTGTGACCCCCCTCTTCAGGACTTTCTGCAGAGAGACTGGTTCATTGCGGGCGCAAGCTTGATACACTGCTGATGCTGCCCTCCTTTTTGTTGTCTCTGGAGTGTATTCTGGAAGCACCGAGTCATCAGAAAGGATGCTGTCTGAATCGGACTCCCTCCCTGATGGAGACACTTCATTGTCATCGGGGCCCGATCCCAAGTGGGGGTCCTCTGGTGCAGTGGCCATCTTCCAACAGAACAGGTGAAATGGGGCCAAATACCTTTGCCTACATCTAAAACAAATTAAAAAACAGAAAATGGTCAGGCAGAAACTACTGAATGCTGTCAATAACAACAAAAGTGCAGTCAGATGCATGTTTTTTTTCTTCCAGGAAAGTAAAATGTTGTGTTAAAATAAATTCTCTTGTTCTAAGCATGAAACTGTTGTGTATCAAATCATATTGTGAATCAGGATTCAGAAAGATCAAAGGTTTGCTTGTTGACAGACTAAGTGTGACATGAGTCTGTAAATTAGGGATTAAGTGTGAGGTATCTGTGTGTCATGAAGGTGTGGCACTATGAGCTCAGTGCTTCTTTACTGTTAACTGGATCAGCATCTAAATGCCCTGCTCAGCATACAGCAGGGCTAAATGAGGAACAGCCCACCTCAGAATAATCTTGGTCACATGTGGGCCTGTTTACTTCTATCTGAAGCCAACATAACTATTGAAAGTAACGACTTCTGCTTTTTCATTTCTATACTTTGTGCATCAAAAATGTAATTTTACAGTAGAACTTTAAAAAAAACCCAAAAAATCAAAACTGAAAAAAAAAAAAGATTTTAAAATATATCTATAAAGACCGTCGCTGACAGTCATGTCATGACCTTTTACGGCTGAGCTGCACAGACCTCTGAAGTATTTTATGTCACAAAACAAAGTGAAGCCACAGTTCATGAAAACAAAGTAAAGAAATAAAAATTCAGAGGCGCAACTGCAGCATCTACTGTCGCTCATCATTATGTAATATAAGTGCTATCGCTATCAAACTAACAGACGCACATAGACATGAACAGAAACTACAATCACTTACCATAAATGGTATGAACCTGTAAGCTGTAAGTGCAGCTGTATTTGTGTGTCGCACCTCTGTGACTCCTTCTGAATGACTTCTGATTTCAGTCCTCCTGTTGTGTTTCCCTTTTCCTCTCAGGCCTGAGAATAGAGATACTTTACCCATTTCCATCCCACGTGTTGTCATGATGCCATAAAACTAAGAGGAGGAGTCTTCCTTGAGTCGTCACTGTGTGTGACACTGTGTGTTGTCCCCTGTGCTTAGCTCATCCCACTTATAACAGCTTTATGAAGGAGATTACCTGTTGCTCTGGCAATCTCGATCTTTTAACTGCAGGTTGTCCATACACTCGGGTACTAAAACATGTCTCAGTTGGATGAAGCGAGTTTCTTGACATTCCAAACCATTTGCTCCTTATTGTCTTTTTTTGAGACTGCTTTGCTTTAACTCAGAGTTAGCAAAATGTGGAAATCGAGTAAGAAAATAAACAGAAAAACATGAATAAAACCCCTAAACATGCAGGAAGAATAGTTATCAGTTTAAGCACTGCTATACTTTGCTAACTATAATGTCTGAGTAAGACACAGAAACACCATGCAGGGCTTTAGAGTCTACTCTACAAATTATTAAAGTTCCTCTTCCGGTAATGATTAAAACCTTAAAACCTTAGATGTACCTTACATCTAAACCATCTGAGTTTTGCCCTTTGCCTTTTTTGGTATATGCTCGTCTATGAATATGCAAATTGATCCTCCCACCGCTCGGCTGCCCCTTAATGGACTCTTCTTGTTTAAAAATACTTTATGCTACGCTACAAAATGACAAGTTGTGATAGGCTCCCGCCCTCCCGTGACCCTGAACAAGATAAGCGGAAGAGGATGGATGGATGGATGGATGGATGGATGGATGGATGGATGGATGGATGGATGGATGGATGGATGGATGGATGGATGGATAAATTGTAATGCACTATGATTCACCGAAACAAATGGCTTCGCGGTGGATGTAGAAGCATGCATATAAACAAAATCACTATAATCAGGCACAGACAAAATTGTGGCTTGTACAATGATCTTACGACTTGTGAATGAGAAACAAGATTTGTTTCTAAAGAATTGAAGAAGAAGAACAAACTCTACAGGGTTGCCTAAAGGTTCACGTACTAGAGTGGTAATTTGAAACCTACTGTAATAGCTAACATTGGCCTTCTCCTTGACTACCTTATCAAAAAGCTGGAAATGGGTAGCTACTATCATATAACTTTGTTTTCAGTTTTCCGCTCTGACATGCTGACCCCACCCGGTGAGTTGACAGGATTAGTTCCCTAAGTTAGTTATAAATGAAACCCAATCTGTGTGAGACACTCCCAACTGAGAGTCAGAAATTCTCATCCAATACTCATCCATTCACTCATGATATGCCTGCTAACAAATAAAGAACACCGTATCAGCCTATTATCAAGGATTTTCATTGTTGGACATCTTTAATCTAATTGTACAAGTATAAAATGTTAACAGTAAGCTGCTTTAGTCCAAAGAATCTAATTGATTGTTAAGACTAACTAGCAGACAGTCAAATCCCATTAGACAGCGTGCTGGGAATAGATGTGTGAGATTCCGAAAACAAAGAAATTCCAAAGCAGATGCAGCTGGTATTTCTCGAATTTACTGCAGGATGGGAGTCTCACACTCAAATTTTGTATAATTTGGTCACAACAGAATGAAAGTGATGACATCTTTCATCTGTGTCAGAAATCTGTGGGATATCATCACTGGCATGTTTGAAGTCTGAGGCCCAAGAGGATCATTTGCATGCCTAGAATTACTTCATAGCAGAAACTGAAATAAATAAATAACTAGATAAATAAATAATAAGGAAGATGAGTTTTTTCTGAAACTATTCTGAATTAACTTTTGCTTTGGGAATGGTAGCAGTTTGTTATTAGCCAAAGGAATCTGTTGGGCATGGCTGGACTTGTCTGGATGACTTGACCCCCTCTAATCCAGAGAGGCCTAAGGAGAAATCCCACTGAAATTGACCAGCTGTCCTTGTCTGCCCAGAGGAGACCTGCTGCAAAGTTTGAACTGTCTGCTTTTGTCTATTCATCAGGCAGGATGGCTCAGATGTTTCTCTGAAGCCTGTTACTTTGTTTTCTACCTTTTGAAAGTAAAAAGAAAATTGGTGCGTGCATGCTTAAATAAGGAGAAAGAGTACAACACCAAATGAAGAAAGATGAAGAAAAAGAAAAGAGGCTCAAGAAAAATGAAAACTTTGGCAAAAGGGAGGACTGAAGAAGTTATGGGATACCAGGCTGATAAAGTGAGTAGCTGTGGTCCACACCTTCAGCGCTGTTCAGTGGAGGTAATGGAGGTCTCTCTAATATAAAATCTGATATATATCATCTTACTTGGCACATATAAATGTTTAAGTATGCATTACTTTATGTGAAATATAATCCAGTAGCAAGCATGTTGAATTAGATAAAAGAAGAAGACAGCTGAAAGTAGAAAAAGTGAGTGAATTTTTTAAACTATGCTGCTCTTATTTGGTTCAAATTATATTTTGCTTGTTGTCAAATCTTGTTCTCTCTGCCAGATGAAATCTGTAGATTAGATTAGAAATAATCATATGAATGTGATTCTTTACCAAATCCATTTAATCCATGAAAAAGTGATTTCATTCTTGTTAATATGAATACAAACACTAAAATCTATGTCATTGCTGATCCCGTAATCTGAAGATTATTATCTTTTCCTGCACTAAAACGGGGCTGATTTCAGTTGAGCTTAGTTTAAAGCTAATTGCTGATCTGCTGTGGAAAACCATTCTGATCCCTATTCATTTAGCAGACATGCAGCCAGGAGTTTCTTGCTGTTTTTATGACCATACTTTCTAATTTTATATAAATGCAAAGACAGCAAAATGCAGACCAGTGTGGCTTCCTTAAAAAAATCAATTAAAATGAAATAAGCTGCAGAACTCTCTCACATATCATGCAATACACCTTCCCTGTGTGTTTTAAGACTTATTGGTGTGGTAATCAGGAATTCTAGCTGTGTTTGACATTTTTGTTTTGTAGTCTAGAAGTTGACTATTAAGATTCAATTAACTTCAGTAGATATCATTGACCCCAGGGTTTGATGCTATCCAGTCTCTTGATCATTTTTGTCCTCTAAGAGAAATTCCACAGATAAGATAAGAAACCACTTAAGCTGAAGCAAAAATAAGAAAGACAAAAGGGTGGAGGAGAGATGAAGCAGATTGTCAGACTGGTATAATTAGCTCAGTCTGGTACGATTTATCTAAATCTATCACACATACCTGTGTGTCAAAAATGCAGATCCAGTTCTCTTCACTGATCACTCGCTCGTCTTTTTTGTGTATAAGATTTCAGACGCCAGCGGGGAGAAGCAGCTGTCGCATGATCACACTCGGGACGTCAGGACTCAGGTCAAGTGGGCCGGGAAGTCCGGTGTGACTGCAGCATGCAAAGGTGAGTGTCTGCAATGCATTCTCACCCCAGGGCGTCATGCTACCTGTCTTTCAGATGTCACTGGAATTTCCAAATTGCACACAAGGTGTTCTGCACTGTTTGTTCCACGATCCAGCAGCTGCATCATTGTTGTATGCCTGAAGATAAAGGTCCTCTTTTAAAGAGCTGCAAAGTCCACATTTGATGTCCGGCCAGCCAATTTCACTTGATTTTCACTGGCTGATTTGTTTCATTTTCACTCACTTTTTTTGCTTTAATGTTTACTGGCTGGTTAGGTTTAGGGAGAGGAAAAAACCAACTAGATTTAAGCACCACTTACTTTGGTTTAAGATTGGTTTCTCAGGTTGGGTAAGTGATAATCATGATTGTGTCTGAAATCATTCACTGACGCATGACTCCCTTCTCCATATTTAATGAGTTCTGTGAATGGTTTTCTCTGCCCCAATAAATGCATCATCGCTGTTACAGAGTCAAAATATGGGAGATGAACAATGGCTAAATAATTAAATAAATACTCACACTGCATTGTGTTAAATGGATATCATACCGAGCATATTTTCCTACATTAATACATAAAATACTTTGTGAAAGTTAACATTGTCATGTGCTGCGCTCTTTCCTCTCATCAGTCTGTCATTTGTGATGCATGACGGTATACAGCGGTTGGGTAGGAACCATTGATTGTACACTGCATTGTGGGAGAGCGTCTATACATTTAGACAGTACTAAAAATGGTGTATAGTCCACTGTAAAGCGAACAGTGAAGGATTCATACAGAGCTACTGCAGTTTACTGCTGCTTGCACCTCTTACATCACCCATAGTGGGGAGCTGTTTGACAGAAAAGCCTTGCAGATACATAGTTTGTATGAAAGGTCTAGATTTAACATTCTGAAAGCAACATCAAATGTAAAAAAAAAGCCACATTATGTTATTCTGATGATTAGTTATTGAGTGATTAGGCGTGCACAAGCTTACATACACATGCACACAGAGACAGTAATCCTACATTGTGGAGAGATCAGTGCTGTTCAGCTCAGAGGGATCATCATCTCAGCAGAGTTTTTAAAAGCTTAACTCGACGGCCAAGAGGACAAGAGCATTTTGATATTTTTATAGCCGTAATCTGCCCTCTGTGGATTGAGATTCCAACGTTGTATCGGTCAGCCTGTGATGTGAATGTTTGCTTGCGTGTGTGTGGAACTGTGCTGTATGCATATATAGAAACAGAAGCTGTATTGAATTCTTCTGTTCCTTTTTTTTCCCTTTTCTTCACTGACTTTGTCCATGTTTGGGATCATATGAGTTTACGCATAAATCTTCTTGAGTCACCGCCGTGAACACGGACAGCTGTGCTCGTAAGATCATCTAGTCAAGAATACTTAATCTTGGCTTTGAGATTAAATCGGTCTGTCACCATCCCTGCTAGCTTGGTGGGCTGTTGTGTGGGATATTTCCACATGTTGGCTTTTCCGCAGCAAAGGAAATGCTTTGGTACCTGCGGGTGGCAAGCAGAGAGGAGAAGGCTGTCATAGTGATTTGAGAGAATGGTTTAGTTAAAAGTTTTAAAAACATAAATCGTAGATTAAACTGAGAGCGCAAGCTCTTTTAAGTTACTGGGGCTGCTTTTATTGAGTTTTAGTGAAAGCATGATTTCACATTTTCTCGCTTTTTTCTCAGTCCTCAGTCTAGTGGTGTGATGTTAGTAGCCAGCAGAGCGACTAAGGAAGAGAATTCCTCCTTGATCTATAACAAACTTTAGGGTAAGTAGTTACCGACATCATGGAGGTATTTTATCCTTTGAAAAACATGGTTTACGGGATACTTTTTTTTTCTTGCTACTCCAGTCTAAACCAAAAGTGGAACAGTCAACAGGCAGGCATTGCTTACGGAAAAAAAAAAAAAGACCATTTGTCTATTAAGTGGAAAAGTCCATCCTCTTTGTTATTCATGCCTGCTAATGGTAACCAGAGAGCAAACACTGATAATAGAAGCTGATGAAGGAGCTGTGAAGCAAGAGGGGATCAGGAGGGGATGGGAGAGGATGAGAGGAGGGACTGGGGAACAGATGCTGGTGCGGCAGCACAGCATGCTCGCTACCATCCCTCCCTCATTACAGCCCCTCCCCTTCCCTCCCTCTCTGTCGATCCCTCACTTACTTTTGGTCCCTCTCATAATCTTTGCCACTATCTCCTCGCACAGTGAGGCTTGTAAGCTGAAGCCCTCAGCAGTCTCCCTGGTTTTCCTGCGGTTTGTAATCAAATCATGGGATAGTGGTGGAGTTTTTTTTCATCAGGTGTTTATTGCTTGAATTTGGAATATGGCTGCGAAGCTCTGTGTACACGTTTCCTCTCTCCTGCGGGGATTACCACAGGAATAGTGTGTGTGCATGTGCTTTTGTGTGTGTGAGTGTGAGTGTGTCCAGCACTATGACTACTTCTGATGGTGTTGAATTGAGCGGCAGAAGTGCATCACCATGAGAGGGAGTCACCATCACCGAGGGTGTGGGTGTCAGCACCTGTTTAGAAAACTACTCAGCAAATGTGGCTGCTGCTTTATCAAAGTCAGAGGTACGTAGCTGCTCGTTAATAGAGGTTTTACTGCAGATGTTCTTTGACTGTGGAAGCAAGTTTATATGCTGCCGACAGGACTTTTTATTCATTTGTTGTGGCGTCCCAAAGTTGTTGCAGAAAGTTCATGTTTTGTAATGTTGGGAGATGCTTTTGAGCTCTCTAGTTTCACAGCAAAGTAAATTTTTTTTTGTAATGTATGTAATAAAATAAAATCCAAATAAGATCCTCCCTGACTTTCAACAAAAAAAAAAAGCTGAGATTTAAATCAAATGTTTCTTCCTTCGACGTTACTTGTTAGAATATTTTATAAACAATAATATGGTAATCCTATGGCTGGATATAGAAAGAATGCTCCATTCTGACTGTTAGAACTATATAACTCTGAAATGTTACCTGCATTTGAAAACATACACAAAATATAAAGAAGCAACATTTTTACTTACAGTACAGCCCCTGTCGCTGCTAGCCATTCTACTAATGTTGTCATGTGGGATGCTTTTGGTTGGGAATTCAGATAGTGATGCTGAACCTTAAAGTCTATGTTGGTCATTGCTTCTAAAACCTTGGCTCATCCCTTATTGTGAAGTTTGTATATGACTGGAAGTAAAACCTTACAGTTACTTTTACAAATTGTATTCAAGTTTGATTTAGAATCTGTGTTTAGGAGACGAATGTAATTCAGGATGATAATTTTTAACTTTTCATATTCATTGGCAAATTAGCATTCACAAATTAGTGGTTATATTAAAAGTGATTATAAAATGAAGTTAGTTAAGAGAAAAACTGGAACTCACATGAAAGCATAACATGAGTACGTGTGGGACACCTTTCCATATCCTGAAGACTCACTGTCCTCTTCATAGGTCATTTTTCAGTTTTCTGGCTGTTATCGCTGCAGTCTAATAATTCCAGCAGCGTTCTCTCCTGCTCTTAGTTGTCACTCAACTCGCCTACGGCCTGGCTCACAAAGGTCTGGCTCTCCTGGGAAATCCTTAAAGGCAATTATAAAATATAAATACTGAATAAACAATGAAAAAAAGCAACCATACTTATCAAAACATTTTAAGCGACCTGCACTGCATACTGTGTTCCAAAGGAAATCTTTATTTATCCATCCATTTTCTACCACAAATCTGGGTCCTGGATGCTGCGGTAGCAGTCCAAGCAGACATGCCCAGACTTCCCTCTCTCCAGCCACTTTCTCCATCTCTCCCAGTGGGATACTGCAGCGTTACAAAATAAGCTGAGAGACAAAATCTCTTCAGTGTATTCTGGGTCCACCCTGGGGTCCACTTGAACAAGCCTGAAACATCTCCCATAGGAGGTGCCCAGGAGGCATCCTAGCCAGATTCCCAAACCACCTTAACTTTCTTTTGATTGATATGAGTCCCTTTAGAATGATTTAACACCTACCCTGCTGTATCTCCTCACCCTGGGGGAGCCCATACGCCCTTCGGAGGATGTTCATTTCTGCTCCTTGTATCTGCGATCTTAGAACTTATACAGTTTGTTGCCGAAGGTGAGGGTCAGATTGTAGATTGACCAATAAATCAGCAGACTTGACTTCACACACACACACACACACACACACACACACACACACACACACACACACACACACACACACACAAACACAAAAACACACACACACACACACACACACACACACACACACACACACACACACACACACACACACACACACA
>JAVDPK010001485.1:0-15205 GCA_034780415.1 Cichlasoma orientale
TGTGTGTGTGTGTGTGTGTGTGTGTGTGTGTGTGTGTGTGTGTGTGTGTGTGTGTGTGTGTGTGTGTGTGAGATTTAGCATTGTTTTGCCGAAGTACGAAAGGCCTTCCCTGAAAAAGACACATCAATGGGAGCGTATGCTGCTCCAAAACCTGTTGATAGCTTTGCATATTGATGGTGCCTTTCCAGATGTGCAACCTAGGAATTCCAGAGGCACCTATGCGCCCCCATACTGTCAGAGATGCAAGCGCTGATGATAAGCTGCGTGGTCCTTCTTTCTCCTTTAGCCTAGAGAATGTGGAGTTCATGTTTTCCAAAATAAATTAAATATTTTGACTAGTCTGACCAGTTTTCCACTTTGGCTCAGTCAGTTTTGGTCCAGAGAAGACAGCAGTGATTCTGAGCAGTTCCTTTGTAGACGCAGTGTTGCAGTTGGTGAAGCTGCCTCTCCAGTTTTTTTTATTTTTTTTTTATTAGCCAATCATGTTGCTGACCTGTAGCAAACGAACCTAATTAGTTGCAAAATGTTCCTCCAGCTTTTTCATTTAGTACCACTTACTTTTTCAGCCTTTTGTTGGCCCTGTCCCGAGTTGTTTGAGATGTTTTGCTGCCGTCAATGTAAAAACTTGACTTTTTTTTCTTATTAAAATGGTACACCTTGGCGCCCGGGTGGCTTAGTGGATAAAGCCGGCGACCGCATACATATGCCGTGTTGTGGTACGGGTGCGCAGGTTCGAGTCCTGGCCTGTCGCCAGTTTGCCCCCGTATCTTTCCCTAATTACCTGTCTCTCCTCTACTGCAAACAGCAAAGCCGCTGTGGTCAAAAAAAATAAAATAAAATAAAATAAAAAATGGTACACTTAATTTACAGATGTGCAATAAAAACCAAACACCACATCGCCCAAAGATCTGTACAGCATTAATCAGCATTATTACAGCAGCTTGTGGGCATTCTTGCCAGTATGGACAAGTCTGCATTTTTTTACAGTTTCAGTTTATCTGCTTTTCATCCAATGTCACTGTGAGATTAGCGTCCACATCTGTGCTAGTGGTGCACAGCAAATCTGCAGAGAAACATGACTGTCTGTCTGCTATGAGGTACAGCGTAGCCACGTAACATTAGCATCTCTTCATTTCTCTCAGATGGGGATAATTTGTTACCCTTTCTCCGCTCCGTCATACCCACTCTGTCTTCTGGGACCAGTGAGTCACATTTCATCTCTAACCTGCTGCAGCTAAAGCACCACAGGCCTTTTTGAGTGCATAAGAGATGGTGTTGAAATTTTTGTTTCTTTAGAGATTTTAAGTTACTAAAAGGTCTTCGGTTCACCTCCTGTTATAGGACTCTGTCACATGATCTTACAAGTGATTTACACCGTGTTCTGTTTTTTATTTTTATTTTAATAAAGCATCTGTCTTTTCCTCCTGCAGGCAGTCCTTTGGCAGTTAAACTCGACTCCTCACAAGTGAATCCCTCCTCACAGAGTCTGCTGTAAGCCAATACAGCTCCTAGCAGCCAGTTCCTCTGGATTTTTCTTTATTTTTTTTGGTTTATTTCAAAATCCACTTATAAACAGCTGTAATGTGTCTTCTTTCCAGTGGGAACTTAAAAATAAAACTGTAAATGAATGTAATGCGTAGACTTTTTGCTCAGTGTAGTGTCCTGTGAAGCCTTGAGGCCTTCTGACTGAATTCCTTCTTGCGTTGCTTTATTTTAAGAGCCATTTCTACCTCTGGCTGTTCATAAGTGGAAAAGCATTAACCTCAGGGGTGCCTGATGCTTTCACGCATTTTACATTTGTAACACTGCCTTGTCAGCAGGACTGTATATCATGTCACCCATGTACACAGCAAACTGTATTTGTGTATTAAATATTACAAATGTGATCATTTCAGCAAAATGAATGCTTGTGACAAAATCTCACTGCTCCCAAAACTTGTGCTCTTGTTGCAGTGCGTCCTGATTGCACATGCTCCCCCCCCTGCAGAGCTGCAGAAGCCCTAAACACTGTTTACAGCACTCTGCCTTCCACAAAGGGCTGCATACTGTGGAGTTTCCAGCGCCATGCACACGCACCAGCTGCTGTTGGTACAATGCACAGACTTCTATTCAGTATTTGATGACAAGTTACTCGATTCACTCGTTAAGTTCATTAAGAGTGTTTTTTGGTTCTTTTTTTTTTTTTTGGATTGTTGAACGCTGCTTCTGTTAATTATTGTCTTGCAATACTTCTGAACATTATAATAAAAGTATATGTTCCGTTGATAAATAAACAGAAAAACATTTTTTTTGGCATCAGATTGCTGAATCGCTGGTTCGATTGCAAACCACAGTGTAAAATACTTTATTTATGCACGCAGTAAAATCAGGATAAACGGTACAGTGTCAAACAGAAGGATGTTGTTGCTCTGCCATTTGCATGAAGGCACTTTATGGTTTCATATCCAAGTTGTGTGCTGTCTGCAACAAATCTCACGGCCTGATTAGCTGCTTTGTATGCAGAGTGTCATTTTTACTGTTACAAAGGCAGTTATAAAGATGTAATGTGTACTTTTATGGTCAAAAGTGAGGATTCATTCTTTACAAAGACTAGTTAGATACTATTTAATTTCCCAATTACAGGCAACTGAGTGTGGGGGAAAAATTTAAACCCTACAGCAACACCAGAAATGGTTTCCCATGCAGGGTGGGGTACCAGAACACTGCTGGAACCACCGAGCGTGCGGAGGTACCACACGAAATTCAGTTTAAATTAGTCCACCATGATTTTCCTCCCCATATGAAGCTATGAAGTGCTCACTTGTCAAACCTGTTGAATTGTAGGCTGGTTTTCAAAAGGCACCAAAGCAGAACTGGCTCTGCACCAGCACTGGCGCCACTTCAGTGGAAAAGAATTTCTACTTTCAACTCCTACACATGTATAATACAGGGTGAAGAAACAGCAAATTTAGGCAGGTAATCTGGTGCTACTGCATGGTAACAATTTTGCATAATTACAGCTAATTACAGCTGTACCAATACCCCTATTTTTCTGGTACTTGTGCTAATTATCTCCTAAATGCACTTTGTAATAATGAACACATACAGATCTTACTAGAGTGTACATATATCAACCAGTGCTCCACTTTAGAGACTGTGGCGATGGCATTAGTAACAGCAACCAATCAACATCCCACTGCATTGTTATTCTATGGGCCACATTATTATTTTTTTATTATACATGCTGTCAGTTATTTGTGACCATAAATCAGGCCTTTTTTTAAAAATATATTACTATACACAGAAGTGAAAAAGCATGCCAAAGGACAGAGCAACAAAGTCATGGACCTACATGTCACGCGGTTAAACAGTACTCTCAGACTTTGAGGTTACAGACTTGCTTACATTGCACAGTGTTCAGATGAGGCTCAGTTATCTTAAATTACAAATTCACATGTGATTAAGTGATGAGGCTGCCAGCATGTAAAGGTGCCAGTGAGGCACTAGTGCACTAATGTCCAGTACTCAGAAATATGACCTAGATCAACATTTACCACAGCAGATAAAACCAGACATGTTTTTTTTTTTTTGTACCAAAATGTTCACAGCAGCAGGTGACAACACCTGGAAATGAGACAACCAAACATTCAGTCGCTCTCTCGACTCCTATGTTGCAAATGTGTTTCTGTGTATGTGTACGGAGCTGTAACAGAACCTTAAAACCGGCGGTCCACGTCCCGCATGGCGCTGTTTGAAGAGCTCGGACAGATAGCTCATCACTCTCAAATCACATTCAGCGCAGAGCCCCCATGTGCACAGAAAATCCTCTTCCTCTGCACCATCCTTCCCTTCAGCAGCGCGTGGACGTTGTAAAACTGGTCTTAAAGTGTACAGCAGTACCTGATTGCCCAGTGCAGCTAGGCAGCTCTGCAGGTGCTGCAGGTAGGTGATGCCCCGGCTGATGCCGGTGTGGGGATCGGCCAGTCTGCTGAGGAGAGAGCCGGAGTAAGACGGGCACCGCAACGTCCTCTGGTCCAGGTCCAACAGAGCCAAATAACGGTTGTAGCGACTCAGAGAAGAAAAAGCTGCTGATGATCTGGTGAATAGCAAGAAACATGACATAAATATGCCGTAAGTTTTATTTACGAACTGATGCTTGGCCTTCAAAAGATGACAGTAGACTTGCCGTAAACCTGGCAAGCAGACAATGAAAAGCTTAAACCTCATCTGCTCAGCATGTTTGTAAAGGTGGTGACAGAACTTCATATCTCCAACTCCTCCCAGGCCAAAACTGCAGTAATTAGCCCTAAAAGGTCACCTGACTGCATATAAAAGCTTTTTATATACAGACTACGGTTTAAACACACAATTTTACAGCAGAAATAAACAATTTACAGTCTGGGACAAAAACCTTTTGGCTGATCCCGCCCTTCATAACCACTGCAGGGAGGGTGATACTTTTAATACCTCTATAACTGTTCCAATTAAACTGTGTTTGGCACAAACCAGTGGGTAACATCACGTTGGCTATGTCCATTTTTTATATGCAGTCTATGGTTTTGTTGCTCTGTTGCTTTCTGGCAGCAACTATCTCGATTATAAAAAGCAACCTCACAGAAATTGTTAGTAGCACCGCCTACATACCAAACATCACCAGCTTTACCCAGCCAGTATGTACTACCATATCGTACTGTAATGTGTTTCTGTAATTCTCTCTACACCCTGTAGGTACCAGTGTAAGAACACTTAAAAAAAAAAAACAACTAAGAAAGGATGGCAGGTAATCCTCACCTGGGTATTCCCATCAGTCTCCAGGTGAGCAGGTCGGTCAGCTGAAGGGGCGTGGTCAAACACAGGTTCACAGCACTTCTATCAGGACCGGGAGCGGGCAAGAAGAGGCTCAAAGCATCCACCGTCTTCCTCACCAGACTCTCGTCTCCTCCGATGACAGCCAGCGGCCGGCCGCTCAGGAGGCAGAACACGGCGTGCTGCGAGAACGAGTTGTGCTTGATGAACCTGAGGGCTCGGAGTCCAGCCTTTCTCCACCTCCTCTTGTCCCAGCGGATGCTGCTGTGGACATTTTGGGTGGGGGATGGTGGCTCTGAGGATTCGGTGAAGCTGGTGCATTCGGACTCCTCGTCGACGCTCAGCAGCCTCAGAGGAGGGTTGGGGGGAGACCGCCGATCCACTTCAGCCAGGGGGGCAGGAGAGGCAGAGTTCACATGGCGGTGAGGTATCAGCCGCCCCTTTTGGTGGACCCCAGGTGAGGGCTCCACTGCTTCATCAGCTGTGTAGTAATAACAGTTTGATTACATGTTAATAAAAGTTTCCATGTTTTCAAAATATCTGGCAGATGTCCATCCATCTACACATAATAACTGGAGCTTCTGACCTGAACATTGCTGTGCATGTGTTACCTTGCAGAAGTTTCTTCTCTTCAGTGTTGTCTTTGTGGAACTGATTCATCTTCATGGTGTCCGGCTGTTCTCTGATCGTGACGCCATCAGTCACCATTATTTGCTTTAAAGGCTCTTCTCTGTCAACGCAACCTTCCTCTTCCTCAACAGGCTCCCCTCCATCTTCATCCTCACTTACTGCAGCAGCTGCTTTCAGTGTCTTTTCCTCTTTGGGGACTTTGTGAGAGTTAACCTCAGTCCGTGGTTCTTCCTCATTCTCAAAGCCATTGCTCAGAGGCTGCTGCTCTGCTTCCTCCTCTGTGATGGCGGCGAGGTCTTCAGGGATGATGGACTCTGTGGTGCTGAGCACTTCAATGCTGTCCTCGCTGTTGGCGCGTTTCGCATAAGCTCGCGCGCGTCTAACGCCGACGTCTACTGCTGCACGCCTGACGCAAGTGTCTATCATTCCGACTGATGCGTCTGTGGAGGAGAAAGATTGTTTTTTTTTTTAGACATCTAAAACATCTAATCTACAAAATGTCAAGATGGAAAAAACAAAGCGGGCCACAGCAAGAAGGTTCTGGGTTTCAATCAACCAGGACCTTTCTGCATGGAGATGCATGTTCTCCCCATGTTTGCATGGGTTCTCTCCGGGTACTCCGGCTTCCTGCTACAGTCCAAAGACTTGCAGTTAGTAGGGTTAGGTTAATTAGTGATTCTAAACTGCCCATAGGTGTGAATGGTCATATGTCTCTCTGTGTTTACCCTGCAACAGACTGGTGACCTGTCCAGGGTATACCCTGCCACTTCCCCTATGACAGCTGGGATAGGCTCCAGCCCCCCCTGCAACCCCGACAAGGATAACTGGATGGAAAAAAGGGCCATTACATGTTTTTAGAGCCCATCAAACTGCCCCATTCATTAAACTGGAACCACTGCTGTTAATAATTTTTCATGCTGATCAATTAACTGACAGTTTGATCAAAATTATACGCCTACATATTAGTATTACCAGTGGATATGGTTAAAGGAGTAGTTCAACATTTATGTATTGTCACATCAGTTTTGTGCCGGCTAAATATGCAATGAAAAAAAAATACCCATTATTTAATCTGATGATCATTTATTTGAGAATTTTTTCCACACTGCCACGAGTGGGATGTACCTCTACTGTCGAATCCAGTAATGACATGCTGTGTCATGTAAGACTTCTCAGTCCCGAGCACTTCAATGCTGTCGCTGCTGCTCACACTCCCCGTCATCTCTGCGGCAGGACCAGGGTCAGGGGTCACTGTCCGTGCTTCTGCTGCCACCAGTTTGATCGGGATCTCCTCCACACAGGAGAAGAATGACTCCATGTTCGGTGGTTCTGGTTGCAAAGCCTCAGCAGCCCTCTTACTCCCCGTCTCCTTCTGCAGCTCCACCTCAGCGCCCTCTCTCGCCTCTTCGTCAGCATCCTCTGGGCTCCACAGCTCAAACAGGAAGTTGGTGAGCATCAGCTTCCTGGACAGTGATTGTGTGACACGAGTCGTTCGCAGGACACTCCTGTCACCGCGGAGACGTTGCTCTGTGTCTGCGAGCTGGTCCTTCATGAGAGACAGGAAGTAAGAGTTGCAAAGCTCCTGCAGTGGCTTCAGGTGGTGTTCTGACCTGCAGGAGTTGAAGGTGGAGGTGGAGAAGAAGGAGCCCACCTCGGGAGGTGGCAGCAGCAATGGATCGGTGAGGGAGGTGGCTGGGTCATAGGGCAGGAAGTCTGGCTGTTTGAGCTTCCTGTTTGGGTAAGATGTGACCTGGCGAAGGAGCTCTCTGTGATTTAAGATTGAACGCTCTACAGCATCAAGCTCTTCACTTTCTCCTTCAAATTCTGTCAACCCATTTATCGACCCCTGACGCTCTGCACCGTTCCGCAGGTTCAGACGTCTGTATCTGAAACAGAGGGAGTAATATGCAGTGAGCAGACTAACAGTGGTGTCCCGGAGCCCTGGAGGACTACAGCTACGTTACATGTTAAAATCCTGCAGGTTAGATTGCGGAGGGCTGTTAATTTACTGCTCAACTTCAGTTCATAATTTCACCAAAGCCACAAGCATCTGACTTGGAGTTTATCATCTGCTATATCTATATAATTATATATTTCTGCCTGTATGTATACTGTGTGATTTCAACCCCTTACAAGTTAAGGTTAGACTTGAGGCTCGAGATTCAAAACTGCAGTGAAATCATCATTAAATGCCACTGTGCCAAGAAAACCGGCAGCCGCACAGGGCGGATCTGTAACATAAGTAGCATCCTGTTTGATAGATGAAGTGATGCTTTAGCTTATGACCTCTTCCTCTTTAACAGCTTCCCCTTTCAATCATTGAGATAGACGTTGCTCACCCTTGCTCTGTACATCAGCTCATATTAAAGACTCAGTGCTTTAATGTAGTAGCGTATTTCAAATTAACTGTGCTAAAGTATCGAAACCAAAGAGCAAAAAAATGCACAACTGTCCAATTTAATTAAAGTAGAAAGTGCTGATCTTACTCGAGTTCTTGTAGTTTTCTCTGCAGCTCAATGGAAAACGCTTGCCTATTTCCCGTCTTGAGGCTTTCAGCTGCCTCAGAGAAGCGCGTCGATAGCTCGGAAAAGTTCTCCATCAGCTTCACCTGGTCCGAGCACACGTAGGCCATGCAGAAAGGCCGCACCATCCCCCGCGCTTCCAAGTCGTACAGGGTCAGGTGATGAACGTATGCAAATGCATCTGCTGCTGAATCTCCCAGGATTACTTTGGAGTCCTCGCTGAAGTTCAGTCGGGGGCCAGGGGAGGATGGAGGGGTTTGGCTGGGGCCAGACGCCTGGTAGTCCACAGACATAATGCGAACAGAGAAGTGGTTGAGGTCGAATGAGCCGATTACTCTGAGGTCATCCGGTATTGTCAGCACAGGGGTTGGACCCACCTGGAGACAGAGCGGTGGGTTTGTAGAGATGTAATCAAATCAGTCACTAATCATTTATATCAACAGATTTATGGATTTATTGACATAAACAAACTTGACACAGGGGCTTTTATAACCTATAGATCATACCACACCCTCTGTTCTTAGACCCTTAAATCAGATGAAGAAAACAACCTAAGTTGTGCTGCTCTGTTCTTTTGAGAGAGAAGAGGCTTTCTCCTGGTAACCTTTCCAAACAGGCCATACAGGAATAGAGATCCTAATATGGACTTTTGTTTGCAAAGGGCAGCCAATCAGAAGAAAGTTGGTTTCAGTTGATGTTTATGATTTTACAGTAACAAAGATTGATAAAATACTTCTCACAATTTCTGTATATATTAAGAGTAACATGACCATCCATGCTTAAACTTGGTTTCTCATTTATTACTTTGGTTATTATTCTGTCTTTGTGCATTCGTGTCATGGCCTGTTTTACTCAGTAGCAATGGTCACACGATGTGGTTGTATCTTGTAGCTACTGTTATAGGATATAACCACAGCTTGTAACCATTGTTACCAAATACCAGACCAGAGGCGGGAGAAGAGCAAGTTCTTTGTAGGAAGTTGAAGTCGTTACTATATTTAATAATATCTCTATCTCTTTTGATTAGCGACCCTGTGTGTGAGAGATGGCTTGTTTGTGTGACTGACTTGCCATCTTGAGTATTTTCTGTTAATCCTTCAATGTCAAAGTGCCGTCATAGTAAAGTCAGTGAGCACGTGTGTGAAGCTGGATGGGTCTAGCTTGAACAGCATGCATCTGGTGTGAATTTGAACATCCTAGGCCACATCATTCCCGAGTTATGGCCGACGTTAAAGCTCCTGTGGAGCAGACGCTGCTGCCGCTGAGGCTGTGACAACAGCTCCACCTTTTCTTTGAATCAGCCGAGCTAATAAAATGCATAAAAGTAATCACACGTGAATGTTGTCAAAACATTGCTCGTACTGGAGCCAACATGGTTACGCTGATGAAAATGCAGCACAGTTATAAATGTGTAATAAGACATTTTCAACTCGGCTGTTTTCGAAGAACACAGGCCGCCGACGCCTGTTTTGTGGAGGAGGCGTCAGCAGCGTGTGTTCCACAAAAATTTAGCGTTGGCTGTAACTCGAGAACAGTGTGACCTAGGATGTTCAAATTCACACCAGAGATACATCTACTAAAAATCTCAGCAACCTAAAGATAAAGGTCAGAGGTCAAGGTTTCTAAAAATCTTGTGAATGGGATGTGACCTGTGATGTTCAAATTCACACCATAGACGCATACTGTTCAAGCTAGACCATTAAACTTCACACATTTGTTCTCTGACTTTACTATAACAGCACTTTGATCCCCCCCACACCCCCCGTTCCTCGTGTTACGAATCCAGTGGCCCGTTGGCACTCGTAATGCAGATAAAGCACACTTATGAAGCCTGGGGTGTTTTTAGCTTTCTCCTGGGGATCGGTTAGTGTAGTTTTTAATATGTGTTCATATCTGTTTTTGCATTAACAGCTTTTGGCCCTTATGGGTGTCCAACGTTGTTAGAACAGCCTCGCATAATTAACGGTTCAGAATAATCATTTATTATTCTATACTGGGTACAGTCCCTCAGCTCATCCCCTGAAACATGTATTTCAGCTCTTCTTCCTTAATGCTAACTTTCTTCTGATTGGCTGCCCTTCACAAACAGAAGGATTGTACAGCAGGTGATGGCTCAGATTACCATATTAATGCTACCGCCTCTCATAAACATCAAACACATCTAAATGCTCCTTTCATAGAGTATACACTCTGTGAAAGGAGCATTTAGAGCAGTCTAAAGCTCACAGGCATTACCTGTGCTGACCTCATTATTTGAAACTTTTGCCATGTTCAATATGATTATCCACCCTGTTAACACTATATATGACAGAAAATAACCCTTTAAAATGAGTGCTGTCACAGAAAGCACCCAGCAGTTTTTGTCTGAATGAAGAAGACACACCTGCTCTGAGAACTCAGCCACCAGTATGAAGTCTCTGTGAAACTGTGCTGCGGTGCTCCAGGGGTGAGAAGTCGGGAAAAGCGGGACAGAGAGCTCTTCAGGTAGACCCCGAGCCTCCTGCTTCTCTTCCCCTTCCCCAAAGCTCTCCATGGCGGTGAAGGCCAGAAGATCCGGTGACCCGATCATCTTTTCTCGGTGAAGGGTCAGCCCGTCGGAGGGCGCTTTGATCTACTCCGCGGCGGACGAAGAGTGGTCTTCATGCTCAAACAGCGCCATGTCCCGGTGCCGCCCGGCCTTCAATCCGAGAGTCAGCTGTTTACACGAGACCACAACAACAACAACAACAATCCAGGAGGTAAAAACAAGTTGCGCCACTTCTTGCAGCAATGAAACTATAACGATATTAAAAGTGAACCAGAGTGAAACTTCATAGAGGGTCCTACCTACTTCTTTTCATCGTAAACAGGCGGCTTTTCCAGAGACAGACAGCAGAGAAAAGGTAACGGAGAAGCGAAAGTCCCCTGCGGGCTCAAGTCACACGGTTTGCTGACTCCCAGGATCCGTGTTCCTCTTTCGCACTTAGCAAGCTAACTTTGAGCCTCAAACGCGAGCCTCGCTGTCACGTATTTGACCGGCAAACTGGAGCCTCTTCGCACATATTTAACGGGGCACATGCAGGGAGAGACGCCCCCGTTCCCGTGGACGTTGAAGGTGCGCTTTTAATGTGAAGCCCGGCTGGAGGTCCGGAGTGAAGCAAGACTCGATAATGAACACTTCCGGTCACTGGTTTCAACTCAGAGCAACTCCAGACAAGTGCAAGTTGCAAAATAAATAAGTGCGCTCGTGAAGCATATCGTGACCGGTGTGTGTGACACTGGGGTCATTTTAGAGCCTGAATTATGTTGTAATGACCCATGATTTTAGTTTTCTATTTATTCTAACAGGAAAATACTTTATAACATGGCTGCACAACAATGCAGTGCCTATTTTGTATTATCTGTTGTATTTGTTTTGTGTGTCTTTAATATTTGGCTCTCCTGTCTGGATTTAGCCTGAATATTTTTGCTTTTGCCCGTCAAAGCACTTTGTAAACTGTTTTTAAAGATGCTACATAAATAAAGTTGATCATTATTAGAGTTAGTTCAACAGCTCCACCTACCACAGCCAACACAAAAACACAACCGTATCTGAAAATTAACACAGAGTACTGCATTCGGTTTTGGCAAATCTGCTCTCTCACATTAATCCCATTAAAGTAGCTCAACATGCAGAGACCTCATTAGCTGATTTTCTTTTACATAAGAGGATGCCAGATTAGTTTAAATGACACCAAGTATGCTCATTTCCAGCTCCATACTTTTATTAACTGGTGCAGCCTACAAGTTCATACCTCTTTAGGTCATTATCCTTCAAGGCCACCCTCCCTTTGAGCCAACTTTCTTCTGATTGGCTGCCCCTTGCAAACACAAGGTTTGAACAAAAGGGTAGGCAGAACTTGAGCGCTCACAGCTCACTAAATATAAATGGATACAAAACCTTACAAGTTGCTTATGATAATTGTTCAGGTGGCTCCATTATCTATATGAAATTCACATGGCATGCCACCTTAATAGGTGCATAAATGTAAAACAATGTAATAAAGTTGCATATTAGCAGGTATTTAAATAAAAGCTTTTCATTTTTATTTGCAATTTCACTGTTCATTCACAGAAAAACAAGTTCTCTTACAGCCATCAAACCACACAATTCAAATATTCCCACCACATTCACTCTGTTATTCAAAATCCAGCTGCATAAAATATTTAGGAAAGGCAAAGCATAATTTAAAGGGTTAGTTTACCCGGAGAGGATCGGCAACAGACAGATGACTAAACAAGACTAAGAAAAATGCTCAGCACTTCAACCCTCAGTATAATTAAATGTACACGGCAAGTTAAATAAACCCAACTCAGATACACTGGATAGTGCAGCAACAGCTGGTGGTTTTCATCATGTTATTATTGTTCTGCATAGAGAGAATATTTAAAGGATGTATGAAGATGATACAGGCCACACGCCATCAGAGGATACAGTAAAAAGCCATAATCCTCTTCCTCTGTTGATATATACCGAGCTGTGCAATTATGAAAAGTGCCACACAAACATGAAGGCCTGACGCACCATTTCAGACATTTTGAAAAATATTTCTTCAACTCTTTGCCCGTCTCTTTCCCTCAGCGTGCCTTGTTTCGCATGATTGGCAAATCTGCAGCCGCCTCGTAACGTCTCCTCCGCCAGCGTAGACATCAAACCATGGTGCCTGCCATTATGCCACAGCAACTGTACCCTTTTCATTTGTGTCAAAGATGGAGGAGCTAGACAAGGAGCCTTGAACCAGACATCACAGATAAGATTATTCCTTTGATCTCTGCATGTCAGAGCTTGTGAAAACTGACATGCTGTGGGTGTGCAGAGAGTCAAATAAGCAGTATTTCAGGCTCTGACACGGCACAGTAGAACATGAAGCCAATCTGGTCCACCTGGTCCTCTGACAAGCCGCTTAGCAGATTGACAGCCGGCTTGAAGTAACTGTGCAGCGCTCCTTGCTCAAGGTAGCCAATCAGCTCTGTGATGCATTGCTGGAATCTTGCATCCAAGCTGGACTCGGACCAGTCGCTCTCGCTGTCACTGAGGTGCAGGATGAGGTTGGCCAGCGGGGCGGCTTTGAGCGGTCGCAGGGCAGGGTTCTGTCTGCACACCGCTTTGAGGATTTTAAGGGTGTGTCTGCGGTAGCCATTGTCAGCCGCATCAAGCTCAGCCAGACGTTGCGTCTCCCATGGGTAGAGAGAGAGGTGCCAGGCGTTCACCCAAGGAGAGGTGAGCTCAGGCTGAGCGGTCAGGACCACGTCGCCCTCACTCAGCAGAGGCAACATGGAGACAAACAGGGGCTGACCGTCGCTCTCTGCCCCTTCTGTTGCATTTCCAGGCCTGCAGCATTACAACACAGGAGTGTTAGATCAACATGCACAAACATTATGGGCATTCAAGTGAGACCTGTGGAGTTTCTTCTGACATTATACCTACCACCACTAAATGAACATTTACTCAGTCATGCATTTATTTTTACATACAGGTAACATGGAGCAATGAAGAGGAATTTCACTGAAAGGGTGCCACTAATCAAAGACACAAATACAGCATCTTCATACAAAAAAAACATTCACCACATTTATGATTTTATTAGTACTGCTAACTTTCAGAATAGTAGTGTTTTCACTCTAAATGCCAAGATGGTTTAATAATTCAGTTTGTAACATTACTCAAAAACTTGATTAAATTGATTTGAATGAAAATTTTACTAAGGGTGAGGCTAGGTCTAACTTTTGGGTCAAAATGGTTCTGGATTCTTACTCATCTTTAGATAACTGGGCATTTTGTATAGCATTGCCACAAGTGTGTATGTATAACAAACTAATCTGGAGCAAGCCATCTTTCTGGATCCAGGAGTTTAGTACATGCATGGTGTGTGTGCTTTGTCGTGCAGTGTCAGAGTGCTCTGTTTGTTCATGTATTAGTTAAGTGATGTCAGCAGTGGATTATTAAAGACAACATCTTACTGCATGAAAAGTAAAATCTGCATGTAAATTCCTAAAAAGCAGGACATAAAAAAAAAGCACAGACACACACCGGATCTCCAGTTTCAGGTCTGGTTCGCCTAGTACAGGTCTGACGATGAGGTCCAAGGTGCTGCTGATTGATGGCCAGTTCACAGTTTCCATGACAGCCTTACTGAACATGTTCACAACAGTTTCTGCAGACAGATAGCCCCCCACCAAGTACCTGGAAGCCACAAGGAGAGACTCCCGTTTCATACATTAAACAGAAACTTCCTCTCATATAAAAAAAATAATAATAAATCTTTTTGCTTGGGAAATAGAGGCCAATATACTACACATCTGTTTTGATTTAATGCAGACCTAAACATGTGTGGTTATCACCTGTCCCAGTAGCTGCATCCTTTGGGAAAATATTCTAGGTTGAGCCGTCGAACCATCCAGTGCAGAGGATGAGTGAGCAACGTTTCCTCGCCCGGGATGAGCCGCCACAGAGAAGACTCCAGCTGTAAAGGCACCAGCAGGCACGCGTGGTCTGCACCGACCACCTGAAGACCCGCACATAACAAAATAATTCCAACACCTTGCTCGACAAGATCAGAAGCAAGTTTCCCGTCATTTTGCAAAGGGAGTGCAGTTTGTGTCGCGCGTACCTGCAAATCGTCCAGCAGAGAACCTCCGAGCCTCATTTCTCCCAGAGGCATGTCTGGGTGGCGGCTGCGCAGGAAGCCCTGGATCTCAGTGCAGATGTCCAGAGCCACAGACTGAGCCCCCTGCACCTCCTGTGGTGCTAGCGCCGCCCTCGTGTGGTAGTACTGCTGCAGACGCTCCTGAACAGACACTACATGTCTACTTATGTGCATAACTCAGGGCAACTCCCAAAGATCAAATGATAGTATTATGAGTTATAAAGGCACAGCTAAGATTTGCTGAAAAAAAAAAAAGATCTTTTACTATTTCTGCTTATGTGGATGCTATAAGCAAAGCAATGCGTGTTTGACTTCTACTAGATCTTCCACTTGCCCAGCACGGGGCTCTGAGCAGCCTAACTAGTGAATAATAAATATGTATCCTCTAAGCACTGCACTTTAAAAAACATGCTGGACATGCATACATGAATGAGCCAACAGCGAGCAGCGGTCTTACAGAGCAGCTGCTGAGACTACATGCATATTCTCGCTCTTCAAGGCCTCAGAGGTGAAGTGTCACAGTGTACGTCTGTGTAGATTCTCAGTTATCCAGGTCATAGTAGTCTCTGGAGCTTGAAAAAAGGCGACTGGACTTCTTTTTGT
>JAVDPK010001485.1:15305-26205 GCA_034780415.1 Cichlasoma orientale
GCCTTTCGGATGAGAGGTGAAACGTCTTCAAGCAACAAAAAGAAGTCCAGTCGCCTTTTTTCAAGCTCCAGAGACTGTCACAGTGTACCTGCAAAGTCAGGGCGCACAGCTGGAGCCTCTTGGACTTTGACTCCGGTTTAGACTGCACCTCCAGCATCTGAGGCTGCTGGCAGAGATCAGCTGAGTGAAAAGAAAGCAGCTGTCATATAATAACAGGAGGTTATATACAGTAAGATCTGTGTACTTGTGCGTCCCCACTTTCAGTTACTCAAATACCTTTCTGCTGTTTGGCTGCCTTGGCGACATGCTTCATCACCACGCCCTCTATGCCCTTCCTGATAAGTGTTGGGGAGGAAGAGACCAAACTCAGCTCCTCCCAGCTCTCAGCCATCTTCTGCTCCACCTTTTCATCATCTGCCGCACGTCCTGCGCGCTCTATCAGCTGAGCGAAAACACTCAACGTCACAGACGTGCAGCCAAGCGTGCACATTCACAAATACAAGTTACATACACCGTTAAAACCCACAGGCAAACAAAGAAAACATTTACACACCTGTGAGCAGCAGATTTCCATGTCACAAAACCGAACATACAGAAATGTAAAGTATGTAGTCTGTATCTAAGTACGGTTTAACCGCTACTGAAGAGTATAAGCTACCGAAAGCTATAGGAGCAATGTATAAAGTTGAGAAGAGGCAGAAATGATGAGCAAATGTTGAGGTTCTTGGCTTCAGATACACAATATTACCAAACTCAACAGGGCTTGGGAAAGGCGTTGTGATGTGGCGCTAACAAATTCAAAAAGCACTCACCCGTTTCACTGCCAATGTAGCAATCCCCAGCAGAGCTGCTCCTCCGACTCCCAGAACCAGCCGGGCATTAGACAGCAGGAAGTCAATCACTACGGCGATGCCTTCCTCTCCTCGCCTCCGACTGCTCTGGAAATTCATCGTTTCCTTTTTTTTTTGTGGTCAGCCTTTGGAAAAGGAGAGTGCATACATTTAGGGGAGCAGACAGCAACACGAGACATGACTGACTGTCAGAGAGGAATAACTTTTTGGGTTTCTCTTTCTTCAGAAATGATTGTCTGCAACTGCACTCCAATGTAATGAAGTCTGAATACTTCACGAGACAAAGTGGAATAGTATGCACAGCAACGCGTCTATTTAACATGAAAATCAGAGCACGCAACCGGCAGAGTGATGTGGTCTTCGAAGATATGTGGACACATTAAAGAACGAAACTGAAGCCTTTACACCTGGAATGAGAGAGTGGCTGAATGCTTTTTAAAGTCTGAAAATACTGCGAAGTCACAGTGATCAAACAATAATTTGCGAGACTGTGTAGCTTGCAGCTCATTACAGAGTAAAAATTCTCCGGTCACTGCTTTAGTGTCAAGAACTAAATGTAGAAGTTTCTTGCTGCCTTCAATATCATGCAGCTGAGGTCATACGTTAGGTCTTTAACAGCCACAATAAATGTTCTGTTTAAAAAAAGAAAAATGAGATCACAGTCAGATGTGCTTTTGCCTGAGAGGGCTGGACACAATGATGTTCCTTTCTTTTTTCATCGCAGGGTGTTCCACAGAAAGGAAAGCTAATTAAAAGAAGAGTTTTGTGTACCGGCCTTTTGTCCACATGTGTAATCAATCCAGTTAATGATGCTTTTATTCTACAGCAGAGCCTCGTTAGATTGTTATAGTCCACCAGGCCTTGTTAATGTCATTGATGACACCTGGGATTTTCCTGTTGCAACACATCAAACAGTCAATTGGTAAAACATTCCTTTGACTATCAGGTCTACGATCCAGAGCAGTGCAAAGTTGCAGTCGAGGAGCTTGTTTAACCTGATTCTAAACTTCTAGATCTAAACGCATGCTGTGTTGACCCTGATATAAACACATTTTTAATTTGTGCACAGCCGGATGTTTGCTGTGCTTATCGTGTTTGGCTCCAGACACCTGATATCCACAAACAGCCACGAGATATTACTCTAAACCATTTCAAATGACTCCGTGTCCTCTTTCCGTGCGAGAGATACAAGGTCCCAAGACTGAGGGCGTGCTCTATTTATAGACCCGATACAGGCCTGAGTCATCTAGTTGCAGCACGTACAGCACTGAGGTGTCACTCTGAATATCAGAGCAGAGTTCACTGTTCTGTTATCATCAGGCCAATACTTAAATCAGTAGTACTGTTGTCCTATATTACTGACTACTGTCACAGTGGCGCTTAATCACGCCAGGGCATTCAACGCTAGCTTTAATATATAAATACTAATTTTATATACACTGATCAAGCATAACATTATGACCACTGACCGGTGAAGTCGATAACACTGATTATCTCTTCTTCATGGCACCTGTTAGTGAGTGGGATATATCAGGGAGCAAGTCAACCTTTTTTTCCTCACAGTTGATGTGCTAGAAGCAGGAAAAATGGGCGAGTGTGAGGATTTGAGTGGGTTTGAAAAGAGCCAAATTGTGGTGGCTAGACGGCTGGGTCAGAGCATCTCCAAAACTGCAGCTCTTGTGGGGTGTTCCCGGTCTGCAGTGGTCAGTATCTATCAAAAGTGGTCCAAGGAAGGAACAGTGGGGAACCAGCGACAGGGTCATGAGCGGCCAATTGATGCACGTGGGGAGCGAAGGCTGGCCCGTGTGGTTCAATCCAACAGATGAGCTACTGTAGCTCAAACTGCTGAAACATTTAATGCTGGTTCTGGTAGAAAGGTGTCAGAATACACAGTGCATCACAGTTTGTTGTGTATGGGGCTGCATACCTGCAGACCAGTCAGGGTGCTCGTGCTGCCCCCTGTGAGCATCAGGACTGAACCATGGAGCAATGGAAGAAAGTGGCCTGATCTGATGAATCACCTTTTCTTTTACATCATGTGGATGGTCGGGTGCATGTGCGTTGTTTACTGGCACCAGGATGCACTATGGGAAGAAGGCATGCCAATGGAGGCAGTGTGATGCTTTGGGCAGTGTTCTGCTTGGAAACCATGGGTCCTGCCATCCATGTGGATGTTACTTTGACACGTACCGCCTACCTAAGCATTGTTGCAGACCATGTGCACCCTTTCGTGGAAATGGTATTCCCTGATGACTGCAGCCACTTTCAGCAGGATAATGCGCCCTGCCACAAACCAAAAATGGTTCAGGAATGGTTTGAGAAGCACAGCGAGTTTGAGGTGTTGACTTGGTCTCCAAATTTCCCAGATCTCAATCCAATCGAGCATCTGCGGGATGTGCTGGACAAACAAGTCTGATCCATTTAATCAATTTTTGGTGTGACCACCTTTTGCTCTTAAAACGGGTCTTTGAGACACTTGGCCAGAGTGTTGTTCCAGAATTTGCCACAGGTCTTTGTGGGTTTAATCTCTCTCAGGGTCCAATGTCTCTACACGAATCCACGATGCTGTGATCAGGGAACTCTCTGGCTGTAAGCATTGGTTATCATGCTGCAGAACAAAACTGGGATCAAACAGATGCATAATAATCTGCAAACCCTTCTCTGCATTGTACGGACAACCAGTTTCAACCAAATTACTCCATTTGCAGAACGTAGCTCCAAACTGTGAGGACCCTTCACTTTGCTTCCCGTTTGATTTGTGTGTCTTTGTGCCTTTGAAGAAGAGTCTGGTCACTTTCTCTAACAGCACGCAAATACGTTGGTGGGGCATTTTAACCAAAGGGAGGCTTGGAAATTTAAGACAGGAGATTTAAATGAAGCGTGAAACATCTGGAATCCCTCAAACTTTTGTGCATCTCATTGTTAACCAGTAGTGACAGTATTTTAGCACTGACCTACCCCCTCAACTCCAGCCTGACAAAAACAGTACGCAGACAGAAGTAACAGTACAGTAACTAAGCTGTCCAACTAACAACGCAGACAAAACAAAGCGGCTCTCACTGCTGGTTAGCAGCTAACAGCTGGTTAGCAGCATTAGCAGTCAGTGACATAAGTTCTCTCTTCACCCTCCTGATAAATATGCTTACCACTCGGTGCGAAGAAAAATATAACAACCAGGCCTCGAATCATTAGGGTTTGTCAGAAAACGTCTTTCGATGCTTTTTCAGCAGATTAAAAAACTGTCGTATGTCGTTTGCTTCCATAAATATGTCTGTGATACCAGCTGCTGGATTCCTCTTCGTCTTTTTCATTTCGGTCGGTAATCATCGTCGAGGTGCAATAGCGCCACCTGCTGATGCTCCGGAACAATTACTATGATTTCTTTAGATGCATTCAGCTGCTGTCCCTGTAGTAGTTCAACCCTTTCCTGAGTTTGTGATGATGTAGTTTTGTTTTTGTTTTTTTTTGTAAAAACAAAATATAAAAATCTGATACAGTTTATGTATTTTATTTAGTGACTTTGAGGAAGGATTCCTTCTGGTTCTGGTACGATGCATAGTATTACATATCAACACCAAAAAAAAAAGAAAAAAAGAGGGGAATACTTACAGTGGACTTTAAAGGACAGCTCGTTTCCGATTTGTCTTCCCCCTTATGTGAAAATCATCACTTAATAATTAACTATTCCAAAGCTATAATATCAGACTTCAATGGAGTTGAAAGGGCTCTACAGCTTGGGTGTACAGCCTCCTACTGAAAGTGGCCTACAAGAAAGAGACCTTTAGACTTTATTCAGCGAGCCGCCATTGAAGTCAAAGTTCAACTATCTGCAAATACTTGAAAACTGAGCTTTCTGTGATGCAGTCAATGCGGTCTGAGACTCAGGAGCACAAAGTACAGGCCAAAATCCAACGACAGGCCGAGGATGACGTACATTTGTTGCACAGTGTGTGGTTTTGTATTGCTGTGAACTGCAGACTTTTAACCAAAGCTGCACTGCAGTCTTCAGCATAGTGAGAGAACATAAATATCTCAGTTGGATCAGATGTTAAAAGTCTGGATCCTGCCAGCTCCCTACTACAGAGTCTGCAGTGGGCAACTTTAGGCAATGCCCCGAGAGTTCATGCGAGAAAACAGCTCAGGTTGCCTTTCCACACTTCGTAAGAATAAAATCATTTTCTAGATTTAAAATGAAAGAAGTAATCGTATTTCTGATACCACAGAATCAGACCATTAAAATAAAAATGTCCATAACGGCAGGCGTTTAGCAGCTTGTTTCTTTTATGTAAATCTTTGTTAGCAATTTGCAGTGGCTGGAAAGCATGTTTCAGCTTCCATTGCGGATACTGAGCTATTGGAAATTAAGACATTTATCAGTTGGAGTGACTAATGTTTATCTGCTGTATCACACTGAATCTGAACTTTTACATTTCTTCCAGGTGTTAAGCACATGCGGTGTATTCCTAACGAATACACGTTTGTCAGTATGGCAGCTAGCAGGCTTCAATAAAGAAACTCTGGAGAGGCAAATTCAGCTTTATTTAATTTAGCGAGGACTTTTTCATTCAAAATCCAAAAACAAACTAAAAACCCATGAAACCACCTTGTACTCCTCCACTGTCCACAGAATCATTTCAACTTTAGCCAAGCTACAGAGGGCCACGGGCATCTCCACGTCCTGTTTTTAGAAAGCAATTTCTCCTCTGAACCAAGGTTATTTTTGCTCATATGTAACTCCATACTAAGCAGTCAGCTAATGAGTACCTCTGCCAAACACGGATGACTGAAAGCAAGCAACAAATTTGTGTTTACACAGCAAACCGCAAAGAAATTGTTTCTTATCAGACCCAAGCTAAACAGGACATAATGGAGGTCGTTCTGCTCAAATTAAAGTTCTGACCGACCTCAATTTCACCTGATTTAAAAGGAGGAAAATTTAGATCCAACACAGAACAGTATAGCCTCTGTGGCTCCAAGCAATTCAGACTGAAACAGGAGTGTAAAACAAGACCTGAGTTTTTCCCATCACTCCTGAAATGGTGCTTCGCTGCAGCTGGCAGACCAGCGGGATAAGCCACGCAGCCGGGCCCAATCAAAACACTGAAAGCCGGGCTGCGCGTCCGCCAGCTGCTGCAACTTAAAACTGCGATATGGAGGCTAAAGTGAACAAAGTGAATTTCTGAGGTGGCACAGTGAAGGTACAGGTCAGAAATGTAGGTGCTAAAACTGAAATTCTCAATAAAAGTCCCCCCCAATCAGACACTATATAAACATATTGTACATTATAACAAGTTAGATTACAGCCCACGGTTTCCTTTGTACAAGTCCATTCTCCTTTTAGCGCTCAAGGTCTGTACATCTTGGTTACAAAAAAAATAATAATACATGCCAGTTTTAGGTATCTATAAACATACAAACAAAAAGGTTTAACTTAACTGAACGGTTTATCAACAGAGACTAACTGTAGTGAGTAACTCCAAGTGCTGTAATATGTAGCAGAGACGCTAGCTTCGTCTGCCAGAAACAAACTGATCCCGACTCAAATCAAAGAGCAACGCCATGACGACTGTGCTCCCGGTGCCAAACTAAAACAAAAGGAGTGAGAGAAGTTTGAATGAACAAAAAAAATATGACAATACTGAAATACAACGATCAGCCGTAACATTAAAACCACCCAAAGTGGTGCGAGCCTCCCTCAGTGCTGCCAAAACACATTCGACCTATCACGCCATAGGGGTGTCTTCTTTGGGTGCATGTGTATCCTGCTAGGGTGTTTTCTTTTTGGCTCCTCGAGCCACTCTGTCACGGCTCATTGTCCTACTGGGGAGGGTGCCGCGCTCAGGTCTGCGCCAGCGGTTAGCCGGCCAAAGTAACGTCCACAAGAGTACCAGGAACACCCCGAGGAGTCCCACGACACTGCTTCGTAATGAGATGATCAATGTTATTCCGGTCACCTGTCAGCGGTTTTAATGTTGTGGCTGATGGGCTTACATTAAAAAAAAACAAACAGAGTTATTCATGTTTACATGTGAAAGGAGTCCTCAGTGGCGCCTCATTTTGACTTTGCGCCCTGAACTCTCCTGCGGTTTGTCGTAGTCTTGACTGCGCCTCCTGTAGTTCTCCGAGCTGATGCTGTGACGATGATGATGGGACAGCGAAGGACGTCTGTTCTCCTCTTTATCCATCTCCAGAACCCTCGGCCTGGTGGAATCACATTTGGGTCATTCGTCACACATCATTTCATAGCACAGTCACCATTTTGCAGATGTTCCCCATTCATGCATCGACTCAGCGCGTCAGACCTTAGCTCTGAACCACGACCAAATATTACACCTCTCAGTACCGCACACGCGCTGTGCGGTTTTCCACGCGGCTAGCAAGAGCAAAGCCCAGTGTCACACTGATCTTACACCGACACTTCTCTCTTAGAAGGAACTAAATAGTGTTTGCAGAGCCAGAACAGCAATTTTAAAGCAATATGCGACACACTGTACATGCAAAGTTCTTTACCACTAGGTGAACTTGTCTTCCTTTTATTAGGGCTACAGCCTTTTTACAGGTTTAAACTTGAACAGAACGTCACTCATTTGCTTTTACCCACATTATCCACTTGACTTTTCTGCTGCAGGCCCTTTTTGTTGGTGTGTGTTTCAGACTGCAGAGAGGCTGCAGCTCACTGTGTCGTCCTGACAGTCAACAACTTTTGTCTTTGGCTGAATTTGGTAAAAGTTTTTCTTAGTGCACTTGTGTTTGAATACATTTCACAGTTAGCAAACATCCATCTATGCTGGCAAACGCTTGCACTGCTTGTACTGTTGTAATAATGAAAGCTTTTCACAACAAACCTAACCCTGTAATACATTTGTCCAGCCTCCCTCTGCCTCGTCGAGTGATTGAGAAAGGGTTTGACGCGCTGTCTCCCCTGCTTGTTGAGAATTAATTAGGGACGCTTACAGGAGGACTCAAAACCGATGCCAGCTGTGCAGCTAATAAAAGACTCATTTTTACAGTCCCAGTTACAGTGACTTGAGGTGAAGACAGTCTGCTTGGCAGTAGCAGCCTCAATATCAGGGGCTAGCTGGGAGTTTCTAAAGACCAGTTATGTTAGAATGTCTTAACGGTACAAAAATACTGAGAGCAGCACCATTTGTCCAGACACGTACCAACACTTCAGTACAGAACCAGTACCAATTTAATGCCAAACTCTGGTACCCCTTCCTAAGGATCACTGATTTCAGCCTCAGTGCCCTCTTTCTTTTACATTTCCACCCATTTCTGATGGATCAGGATCAGATCAAATAATCCTGTTTTGTGTTTTAAAGAGTGACTTTTTTTCAGTTTAGTCTGGACTGTGAAGACCTCTTGTGTGTGAGCACGTGTGGGTTTATACCTGTGAGCAGCATCGGGGTCTGCTTTGCGATGAGAACGTTTGGCTTTCAGGCGAGCTGGTTTCTGTGCAAGAGAAGTTCTTAAGGAGCTTTCAGAGCCCAATCGAGGAGCGTCAGGTCTGGTCCTGGCAAAAAATTAGCAGCAGCAGAAGAAGAGACACTGGGGTAAGAGAGAGATTTCAACTAAGATTGTTGATTCTTAAATTACAGTATGCCGTCTCACTTTCTGAGGATGATTACTGCACGCCTCTCCTTTATGTCCTGGGGCCTGATGCAATGGGTAATGTCATCTGCAGCGTAGCCACTGAAAAAAAAAAAGAAAACAAACTTTTAGTGACAGCACCCTTGGGCCTGTGGCAACTACACAACAACAGTTACTCAGACAAAGCATGACAGTAAACACTGCTGTAGTTACCTAAGCAGGGTGACGCTCCCTCTCCTCACAGGTAGGACAAACACGGGCTCAGACACCCTGATCGGTTTGAACTGGAAGCGGCAGCCGAAGCAGAGCGCGCTGTCACTGAAGAAGGACACGGACACGATGGGCCGGTCAAAGATGTGCAAAGGATCCACATGTGACACGATGCAGCCCCCTGGCTGATAGTCATTGATGACTGCACTGTTGACAAACCCCTCAGGGATAACCCCGTTTGACACCAGCCGATTGATCACCAGGTCGTGCACCCAGCTCGGGATCTCGTCCACCTCCCCTTTGCGGTACAGCCGCTCCTGACCCGGACCACGCTTCTCCAGCTGGGCTCCATACGTGTAGCCCTCACCGAAGAAGTACTTGTTGCGAAGAGGCGCCCTATCCACGGTATGCTCGCGGTAAAGTCCAGCCTCTGCCTGGGCAACAACCTCGTCGATCTTCTTCTCGATGCGTGCGCACTCCTCCGGCGTAAAGATGCTCTTCTGCTGGATGCTGGTCCTCACCCGGCGGGCCTCCTGCTCCCGGAGGTCCGTGCTGTCGTCGCTGTGTTCATACTCGTCGTCGTCGGACTCCCGGTACTTGCGTTTTCGGTGTTTCCCGTTGCTCGTCCCGTCAACGTACTTGTTTTTGTAGTCGTCTCTGTGCGGAGTCATGGATTTGAGCTTCTCCCTCAGGTCGGAGTATCCGCTGGCTGCCATGTCAGCCAAAACAAGATGACCGGCGTGCTGCGACGTGGGCTCCTAGCTAACAGATAGCACTACTAGCGCTGCATTTCAGCACCGATTATTAGAGTTAATACGAGCGGATAAGGACGCCAAACGGACGAATATCACTTGCTCAAAGGGTCCACTTACTTTCTCACGGCGCACAAAGTAGCTAACAGTAGCTTAAGCTGATCGGCCGCTCCGTGTCTGCCTTGGTGTGGCAGCTGGCACTGTGGAGATGACCTGATCGGACCCTCACAAACAAACAGAGCCTTGGCAAACGCACCACGCTCGCTCAGCTTGCAGAGACGCTAAAGATATTAGCTGAGGTGCTTTGCTGCCAGCTATCTAGCTAGCTAGTTAGTTAGCTCCGCTAGCCTGGCTGGGTCTGTCCGTCACCGCCTGGAAAAACAGACAAACCACGCACCAACATTTCACATGTCACCGTTAAACTCCGAACATCGGCGCTCCGAAGACGTCCCCACGTGTCACGTTTTAACTCCAACAGTCCGGAAAACGCATTGCTTTGCGTGCAGGAATCTTGACCCGCTCTTAGTTTACACCTTCTCCAAGAAAAAGGCTGAAAATAAACTCGTGTAACCTGCCAGAAGTCTGCGCATGCTCAGTGAGGATTTGACGGTGAGGGGCGGGGCTAATTCCATTTTGGGAGGCCCGAGGACGCGTTTTAGTCCGCTGCTGCTAATTCTGTCACACTTTACCTTTTATTTACTCCCATCAAGTTCACGCCTTTCATTCAGATGGCTCTGCTGGTCTATATTTTAATGTTATCAACAGTGGTACTTATATAGCAGATATACAAAGAAAGAAAACCGTACAATTTAAAAATACAATTTCCATCATGCACTTGTTTTTGAGTTTACTTCAGCTTTATGATACTGTTACCTTAATATTGTACTTTTTATACCACTACATACAACGTGGTGGCATAAAAAGTGAACATAGTGGAATGAAAGTGTTGTTATGCAGTAAAATTAACCACTTACTAGTGTGTAGAATGTGGAAAATTAGATGTAATAGATCTTAGAAACACGAGCAGTATTTGGCTTAACTCTCGCACTCTGAAACAATGTGTATTTTTGATATTATGTGTATAAACAATGACTTCAGTTAATACCTGATTAGGAGAAAGGTTAATGGTTAAAGATGTCACTTTTTTTCAACAGTTCATAGGTATGCTGATTAGTCTATTAATCAAAAAATAAATAAACAAATTAGCTGCAAGCAGCAATGAGGGGCCAAGCAACGAGACGCGACAGTTGCCAGATAGATAGATAGATACTTTACTGATCCCGAAGGAAATGCTAGGAAACAAAGAGAATAGTTGTGAGAAGGAGTTGTCCCATAAAATCCAATATGGCGGAAAATGACGTCATATGATGAGGAACTTTGTCATGATCCTCGGCCTGTGGCCCTGCAGTTTGAGTTCTTTTAGTTTTTGTTGTATCTTTTGCTTGTAGTTTTGTATTTGTTTTTTGGTTTTTGTTAATCATAGGTTATCCTGATTTC
>JAVDPK010001485.1:26305-43805 GCA_034780415.1 Cichlasoma orientale
ACCTGCCGTTTCTGGAGTCCTGCATTTGGGTCCTCATCATCCGACACAGCCACACCATCCACTCACGTACCGTGACAAACTTTGAGGGAAATTTTGCTTAAACAATTAAGTAAAGGAAGTTTCTTTTAAATATTGCACAATATATACCCAGTTTACATACGTCAGAATGTTCTGGACTGATTTGCAACACTACGTTAGGCAGAAAACTGGACAAATAATTTAACTTAAAGGGAAGGACATTATAATATGTTTTGAGGCCAAAGACACGGACAAAGACTTCACCTACTTCATTCAACTTTCATATCCATAAAACCAAATGGACAGACTCCAACCCAAATATTAACCGTTTCTGTCAAGAACTTCTGCAATGCAGCACCACAATTCAAGAACCTGAAAATAAAAAGGCAATTAAAACAAATTATATTCTGGCTTACTTTGGCTGAAGCTAGTGGCACATAATTTGGTGAAAATGATAATGAGACTGTCCTGAGGAAGTGTGCCTAATTTCATAACTTTTGACCAGACGATTCCAGGAGCTGCCATAGACTCCCACTGGAGAGGAAAAAAAAGTTGATGCTGATATAAGAAAACCTAGAATCACTCAGGGTTCCGGCAGCCTCACTGTTTGGACCCCTAAACTACCTTTCTATGCACTTGCAAACCTCCAAAAGACACTGCTAATGAAAACTACTGTTTCTATTTCAAGCTTGATACCTATAAATACATTCTGTTTATAGGATGCAGAAGTTCACAGTTCTCTTCAAAAGCCCTCATTTTATTGTGATAAAATATAGATATACATTTGTTTACAAAATATGCATTACCAAGGGCTGAATCCAACTATAAAGATTTACAGTAAACTGTAGCTATAAAAGTATAAAACATGTAACATATCTGTTATAAAACTTTGTGAAGTCTGTAAAGCCTCCCCACATTTCATTAACAGCATGTGTACAGGTAAAACAGTAAGCGCAGTCATCAGTGAGCCGCCCTGAAGGAAAAACAAGAAATGAATCAATATTGAGATCCACTCTTGTTCTCCGCTTACAGAAGCGACCTTACATTCGTGCATGTGAGCTGCATGACACAAACACCTTAAACTGAGAAGAGGTAGGCCATTCGTGAAGGTTTCATCTACGCCCGTGAGAGCGTGTGCGCTCGTGAAAGTTTGTGCATGAACGTGCGTTACAGCATGGTGATTTCGCTGGGTGGCAGAGTGAGCCTCTTCTCCCGCACAGACATCATGTTTTCCACCTGCATGGCGATGACTCGACACAGCTCCAGGCCCTGTGGACGGAGAAAGGGGTGCGTCAGAGCCCATAACCCAAGCGGGTGAAGATGATCACGATTCTTTAGGTGTGCGGTTTGCATAATACCTGCTCCAGCTGTAGCTGAATGACACGTTGTGCGTTCATATCCCCCAAGGTGAGGTCTACATAAGGGTAACTGGTCCCAGCAGTGGGCCTCTGGGTGCGGGTGGACTGCACCTCCACCAGGGGGACCACTGCCATCAGCTCCTGCCCGACAGAGACTAAACTTTTACAGCTGTCCGCTGAAATTACAGCTCTGCTTATGGGCTCATGTTCTCGTCACGACGCGCTGAGTCATAAGCCGAGTGAGGATGCGTGTGTGTGTGTGTGCGTGCGTGTGTGCACTCCTTACATGGGTATTTTTGTGCAGGAAGTGAAGACCATGTTGATTGACAGCAACGATGCAGGGGGCGTAGAAGGTGGTGGAGCTGCTGCTGTGGATGTAGAAGAACGAGGAGCCGAACATGGGGAACGCACTGACCAGCCCTGAAAGGTCAAAAATGAAATTTAAGTGCAGGCCACATTTTTAATCTCAGGGTGAAACAATCGAAGTGCATTTTAATATAATGCACTCCTGCAGACCAGCATCCAAAACACAGTCAGTCTGTTCCTGCGGTGCCTCCCGCCCCTCGATGTCCACAGAGATCTTACCCAGAAACTGTGCCCGGGCCTGGTGCGGGTTCAGCGCCTGCACTTGCTGCATGTGCTGCGTCACCATGGTAACCCACTGCTGGGGTGGCTGCTTTTTGAAGAGAGGTGTGGCGATGTACTCCGATAATTCGTGTCTGCAGGAGAGAGGAACAGAAACACAGTATCAGATAAACAGGAGTCTGTTTCACTCTGTGATTTCCAACATTTCTCCAAAAGAGTTTTACGACTCAGTGAGCCGATCCGCTGCGCTTTAGGCTCTGCGTGCGTGTGCGTGCGTGTGTGTGTGTGAGAGAGAGGAAGGATTGAGGATAACAACTGTTAGAGCAAGAAGTCATATAAGAGTTTTTACAGTTGAGAGAGTAAAAAGCAGCCATGCCCCTTAAACACAATAACTGGTGACTGCACTGCAGTCTGTGCCTGCATTTACCAAACTGCTGCAAGTCAAGTCTCCTCTATTTAAACATTAGCATTACACTTTATATAAGAATTTACTTCATTTTCTTTTTGCTGGGCATTTATCAAGGTCCTTACTCTGAACGTTTCAATGTGATACTAAATTCTCATCAGGAGTTCCCGGATTTACCAACAGCAGAATTCGTTTCACATCTTAATTTAAGGAAATTCTCACAAATAAAATGAGCATTAAAAAAATACAATTATAAATAGAAGACCATAGTAAATCTGGTCATTGTAGGGCACATTACCAAAGTTTTCTAAGGGAACCAGAATGTATTCAATTTAAAGTCAAATTCATTCAGAAATACTGGGGAACATGTCTCATCTTTACTTAAAATATTGAGAATAACTGTTTCAATGTAGTTATTAGAACCTAAAGGCCAAAGTTAGACAACACGTGGAACACACAGACATGCTGACACTGTTTTCACTTAATAAAGATAGTCTAGTTAAATGTCTGTCCCGCATACGCTGAATTTAAGCAGGGAATCGTTTAATTTTAATGAGTGTAAGTTTGTGAAGGTTCTCTATTGGACTGAGATCTGGTGTCTGTGGAGGCCACTGAAGTACAGTGAACTGATTAGTTAGCTTTGTGACATGGAGCGTTAGCCTGTTGGAAGCATGGATGGACATTGGTTGGCAACAACACTCAGGCAGGCTGTGACATTTAGATGATGCTCAGTTGATAATAAGGGGCCCAAAGTGTAGCAAGAAAATATCCCCCATACCACCATTACACCACCAACAGCCTGAACCATCGACACAAGGACAGATGGACCCATGCTCACATGTTTTTTACACCAACTTCTGACCTTGTTGTAGCAGAAATCAACATTTTTCCAATCTTCTATTGTCAAATTTTGGCAAGCCAGGGCAAACTGTAGCATCGGTTTCCTGTTCTTAGCCAACAGGAGCGCCACCAGGTGTGATTCTGCTTCTGCTGCTGTACTCCATCTGCTTCAAGGTCCACAGATGCTCTTTTGCACACCTTACTATCAGGTCAAAGCAGTATGGCCAGACTCCTTTGACGTCTGGCATTTTCACTCAGAGAACTGCCGCTCACTGGATATTTTCTCTTTTTCAGACCAGTCTCTGTAAACCATAGAGATTGCTGGGCAGGAAAATCACAGTAAATCAGCAGTTTCTGAAATACTCTAAATACTCTCTAAATACTCTTAAATCACCTTTCTCCCCCATTCTGTTGAACTCCAGGTTAAACTTGCAAACAGTCTACCTCAAGGCTCATTAGAATGAAACTGTAACCACTTCCTCATTGCTGTTATTTTCTCACATGCTGGGAATGAAGATGTTGTCTTTGGCTCGGTGCTGCAAAGCTGCCAGTTTGGAGATCTGGTGAAACTGTTGATCGCTCACTTTCCCATGTGGAAGAACATTCAGCAGACCTTTACAGTAGTCTGGAAGAATCTAAATAACCACACAAACAGAGTTACACACACACACACACACACACACACACACGTAAACACCAGCTACAAAGTATGTGCGGCATGTGAGATGTCACCTGTCGTACCTGGTTATAGTGCATGGCCACAGAGAGCTCATTGTCGAACTTGAGTGGCTGAGTCCAGACGACTCGCCTGAACCAGAAGCTGTAGCTGGAGTCGACTAACTCGGCCTCTGTTGCCACATCCAGGATGTACTCGTGTTTGTTCAAAGGGCGTACATTCTGACCTGAACACACCAAACAGTGCACATGTAAATATGTCTTTTTTTTTTTTTTATAGTGGACTTGCATATTTTCTCACCGGCCAGTGCAAACCAAAAAAAAAAAAAGTAGTTAAAAGTATTAATACTCGTGTTCTGAAATGTGTTGTGCTGGCAGCCCCATGCTGCGTGACCTGCTGTGCTTTGGAAAAGCACAGGAGCCAGAGCAGCTGCCAGCTGTAATCATGTGGAGATATTTAATGGTCAGGGAAGGAAAAAAGACAACAATAGTGTGTGCGTATAAAGTATATGTACTGTGAGAGTATTTCAAGGGGCTTGAACACTAAAATATTAATAAAGGAAACGGGTTATAGTGCATAGAAACATGACAAGTTGGTGTTTATCTTCCTGAATTGTGTTTTTAAATATATACACAAAAGGCAAACTAATGTGATTTTAATATCTTAGCAGATAAAGAGGAAAAGACGTGTACTTTTAGAGGTACAGTCATGTGAAAAAGAAAGTACACCTTTTTCTGATTATGTTTTACAGATAAGAACATAATTAAGTAAAAAAGTCCTAAAATGAGGTAAATACAACCTGAGATGAACAACATGACGTATTACTCTTTGTAATTCTTTATTTAACAAAAATTAAGCAAAAGCAGTGTGGAAAGCTAAGAATACCCCACGATTCAGTAGCTTGTAGAGCCACCTTTAGCACCAGTAACATGAAGTAATTGAATGACTTCATCAGTCTCTCACATCATTGTGGAGGATTTCTGCTCTTCTTTACGTTACTTCAGTTCATTGAGATTTGCAGGCATTCATTTCTGCTCAGCTCTCTTAATAAGGTCCCACCACAGCACTTCAGTCAGGCTGAGGTCTGGACTCTGGGTCCTTCTGTTGTCGATTTGCTGCTGTGCCGGGGATCATTGTCCAGCCAAGCTTCAGCTGTCACACAGATGGCCTCACATTTGACTCTAGAATACTTTGGTACACAGAGGCATTCACGGTCGACTCACTGGCCGCAAGGTGTCCAGGTAATGTGGCTGCAAACCAAGCCTCCACCACCGTGCTGACAGTTGGCTCTGCCTAGCCCAGCGTCAGCCTACACACCTGTTGCTCACCTGCTCATCAACTTGCCAGCATATGAGGATCAGCTCCAGAAACGACTCTTTGCCAGATTGTTGTCAGTGGTTGTGAAGCTTCCTCTGGCAGACCGGTCCTCCCGAGTTCCAAACCTGCGCGCCAGCTTTTCACTGGCCACAAGTTCCTGTTGCTGTTTCCTGAGCACGCTTGTTGATAAACCTTCTAAAACTGAGAAGCTGTTAGTCTCTGGGTCGTGCGTTAGAGTCCAGAAAACTGAGTTGCCTCGGTTGGCTGTGACACTCTTGGAAAGATTAACACCTATCATTAAAGTTTTCCACTTGTGAATAATCTTCCTCACTGCAGAATGATAGACTCCTGATTGTTTGGAAATGGCCTTACAACCCTTCCCTGATTAATGGGCAGCAACATTTAGCTTAATTTTTGGTAAATAAAAAATGGCACGGTGTAATATGTCACGTGTTGTTGTTGACCTGAGGTTGTATTTACCTAATTTTAGGAGCTGCTAAGGACCAGATCATTTTTCACTATGTCCTGATATGGAAAACCACAGAACTGAAACTGAGTGTGTGCGTTCTTTTTCATGACTGTAATTAACTCCTACAGCTAAACCTCAGAGAGCAGGCGAACGTATGATGTGTGACCATTTCTGCTCATGACGACACAGAGACTCTCCAAGTGCACAAATACAAAGTTTAATGTGTGTGCGTGACAAGATGCCCATGAGCCCACCTCTATTGGTCACTAAAAATGTAGCATATTCCTCTATCGCCTCCAGCCTGTGTAAACCCATCTCATAGCACAGCTCCTCAATCACCTCCAGGGCAACCTAAAAACACAAACAAAGAAACACAACAGTGTCAGGGCAGACACATGAAAACATCACAACCTCCTTGCTGACGCACACCAGTGATGATGAAGTGGCAGCGGCGCACTTACAGAGCACGTTTTGATTTTCACGTGGCGTTCAATACCCCCGGGGAAGAGGAACAGTTGACGTTTTGAACTTCGTCCCGCCTGAGGAAGCGCCAACACACACACACACACACACACACACACACACACACACACACACACACACACACACACACACACAAATGCAATGCACTGCTACAGATTAAACTACACACAGTGTATAAAGTAAGGTTGTTCACAAGTTCCTACTGCCAATGAATCCTTAAAAAACACACGAAAACAAACTAAGTTAACAATGTGTTTTTCTCTCATTAGGCTCCCCTGTTTGCAGCATTCAGCCCCAAGCCCGCTGGTTCCTCAATAAATCTTTTAAAACAGCTTCCAAGTCTAAAGTTGCATCCTTTAGTTATTTGCTAAAAAAGCTGGGCACTGCACTTTTTCCCAAGTATTGCTGAAACAGGAGAAAATTGTGCATTTGTTCAGAATTATTCTCACACTATAATCCCCAGAAGCGCGTCAGCCACTGCACAACTGTAGCTTTCTGATGTGTAATAGATTCTGGACAACAATCAAGTTCCCTGGCAGAGAGGAAAAAGCGATAGCAGCCTTTGATTATACAGACAATGCCTGCTGGTTGAATCCAGCCATTGATGGGTTTGGGTCTTTCATTCAATTTGTTGACAATTAGAACAGAATAGAATATCATTTTTCATCTTTAGCTTTCAAAAGCCAATTCAATCCAGCCAGTTACCACATTAATTTACTGCTTACATCAATAACAGTGCTATTACATGACATGATAGGAGTAAACATTATTCTAAATCGAGACAGTTGGGGGTTGGAAAAATTGTCTCCATTCTTGCTCAATTTGTAAAGAAAAAAATTGACGTGCAATGAAACAATGCAAACAGCATTACAGCACTAATAAGAGCTGGGACAACAAAATGCTTCAGCTCTCAATGTTTTCTAGACCCGACACCTTTACTTTGGTACAATTTGCAGCTAATCGTTTTGCCTTTTATTCTTTTCATGCACAATTATACATACATATTAAACTGTGGGTGAAAATTCCTGCAGATAAACAAAAAGAGACACTGACCATCATAGCCTTCAGCTCCATGCTGTTGGGCGGAACGGTGCGCCCACCAAACTGGAACGTCTTCTTCAGATTCTGCTCACATGCTTTAGCTATGCCTGCCAAATTGATGAGAAACGTAACACACTGATGCTTACGGGGCATTAAAACCTGTGTGTCTGTGCGTGTTTTGTTTTTACCCTGATACTGCAGCCCTGCGCTGCGAGAGGCCTGCTGCAGGTATTTGAGCAGGAAGGGCTTGAGGACTTCGGAGCAGCAGTGGAAAGCAGTCAGGATGTACAGCAGCCGCCAGCCTCGCTGGCAACTGTCGCTGCAGAGCACAAGAGTGCATGCTTGGGATCACAGGCTCAGTGACGAAAGAGGCTTGTACAGTGTGTTAGTCTGCGGCGGATGCGTGCCGTTAATGTGCGGGCAGCGGACTTACGGTTTGGAGCTGGTGTTGGCGGTAAGCTGTTTGAGGAGCTGGCAGTAAGCCTCATCCCTCATCAAGGAGAACTCTCCTATGAGCTGAGGGGTGGACGGACGGACGGACAGACAGACAGACACACAAACACACACACACAGAACAGCATATATGGATTAGGAAGCTGTAAAAGAGAAAACAGCAACAAAAAAAACCGATATGTATGTTTACCTTGAGGAAATTGCTGACCACTTCCTGTTCTGTCAGTCCCCTTATTGGAGAGTCACCCATGAAACGCATGATGGCTACATAAAACACACACACACACACACACACACACACACACACACACACACACACACACACACACACACACACACACACACAAACAGTGTTTAAATCTGAACATTATAAAACATCCTCTGTCCTCAGACTGTCATTTCAAATAATGAAAAATTCCCCCTACATCCCTTTAACAGGAAAAAAGGAGGAACCCTCAGAAAGTGCAGCTGTCCCTTCTTAGGGTGAACAGGATATGAGAACTTCTACTCTTAACAGATGATGACTCGGAGCCCAGGTGTAATAAAATGATGTAATTAGAGGAGGGATGAGAGAAGGCGAGGACTTACACAGGAAGAGATCGGCTGCCACTCTGTTCATGGCTGGGTCTGTGAAATCTATCAGAGATTCAGTCAGAGGAGCCTGCAAAGGAGACGACCGTACAAGAAAAGTTAGACGAACGACTCAGGACGCCCGCAGTGTTACGACATCAAGGCTGAGAGCAGAGGAGGAGGCACCTTGGAAAACTTGATCATTTCAATGGGCTCCCTGGAGTCTCTATTCTTGCTTTTGCTCTTCGGGGAATCTCTGTGAACACAATCAGTCGTAATGTGCTGCCTTTTGATTACAATGGAACTGAGTATTTACATGAATTGCTTGAATAACATTAGCAACGTCGTGCTAAAAATAACATTCGAGGTGCATCTCAGCAAAGGACACAAGCGCTTTCAACCCAAATGATTTCAGTGTACCTATTATGCAGATTAACACCTTTTAGTGTTGCAGCATTATAATATTCTATCACTGAAGCAGGACTAGAAATTAGCATCTGAAATTGCACTTAAATGCAGAACTTGTGAACATATTCGTTTTTTTTATAAAAAAAAAATTTAAAAAAAAAAGAGTATTTTTGATCACTTTAGATGTCTATTTCTGTTGACTAAACTATGATTTGTTATTTTGCCTATAGCCCTTTCATTTGTTTAGTTAATTTTGATTAATATGGGGGCCGCACCTGACCATTTGACTCTTTGGATATTTGTTTTCTATGTAGGTGCTCTGATTTCAGCTTTTTAAAGGTGAGAAAATAATGAAAATCTCACTCTCAGCAGTGATCGGCATGCTTCACTCCACCTCATTGTTGCTATTAGCAGTTTTACTATTTAAAATTAGTGACTTTATTGTTTTTTTTTAAATGCCTCGTGAAATATTTATTGACAACAGGCCTGCTGCTCTCGCTGCACCCACTCGGCAGCTGAGCCACAAAATTAAGAGACATTCTGTTGCTTTTAACTTTCTCTCACAGTGATCACTTTACATGGAAGTACAGCCGAAACCACAACACACACGATGTCATTATGAAGTCGGCTATGTTTACTAAACTAAAGATAACCAGCACATCTTTCTTTGGCTGCTTTCTTTCCGTTTTGTTTTAAGAGCATGGTAAACAGGTATAGGACCAGCCAGCACGGGGGGAGGGCCTCTGGATTTTCAAAAGAAAGGCGACAGGAGAGAAGAATCTTTGCTCTTCCGTTTACTTTTGTTTATTTGCTTTCACTGGGTAAAATAAACCAGTGACCTGCAGAAACTGTGTTTGGAGAATGAACTCATTTTTCCTGCATTAAACTGCATGCATACATGAGTGTTTTTTCTGAGTCTGTGGTTTGGCCTCACCCCTTCCCGCTGGGCGCCTGTCTGAAGTACTTCTTGGCAAACTCCAACATGTCATATTTACTGTCCTGCAGGGCCCTTTCATCCAGCTCTCCATCAGCAAGGCCATCAAGGGAGACCTTCTGAAAGGCAAAGAGTGACAGTGAAAAACAACCTGAATTCACTTTGACAGAAGAAAAAAAAAAACAATATGTGTGTCTGTTTGTGTATCTGTGAACCTCAATCGTTTGATCTATCTCATGCGCAGCCATGGTGGACGCTACGGCGACAGCAACAGCTGATGACACAGCGAACTGTCCCGCTCCACCTCGAGGCTCTGACCTTCGGTCCAGCGGGAGTGACAGGAAGTCAGGAGGAGCGACGGGATGGACGCACTCGGCAGGGAACACGCCGGAGCGGCCGAACACGGCGCCAAACTTCCAGCCTGGTGCACAGACACGGAGCAGAGGGGCGACAATGTGCAGGTGATGCAGAGCAAAACACCCGATTGTTCTGTGAGCCTAAACAAGCCTTCGCTCTGCTGTAAGTCCTGATCGCTATCGGCCTTTCCTCTACCAGCAGGCCAGCTTTTCATTTAAACAGGTCAGATCCTTATCAGCTGGCTTTTCTTTATCGTTTACAAGATGTGACTCCCCTCTGCTGCTACGCCAATAGCCTGACACAAAATGCAGCCTTTTCTCTAATTATAGACACTGCACACATGGGTGCTTCTGCCATGTTTGAGGACGATCCTGGTCCCTAACTTCACCTGGTGGTATAGCAATCCTTGACGCTAACAAAGCCTTGAAATTAATACTGCAATATTCAACTAATGATATATGTAGATAGGAATAATAATAATTTATATAAACTGTATAAAGTATGCAATATGGACAAAAGTACTGGGCCACCTACAGGAGCTTTTACAACATCCCATTCTTAATCTGCAGGCATCAACATGGAGTTAAATCCCCCCCTTTGCAGCTGTGACAGCTTCCAGTCTTCTTAAGATTATAAGGCTTTCTACAAGATTTTGCAGCGTGTCTGTGGGAATTATTGCTCATTCATCCAGGAGAGTGTTTGTGAGCTCAGACACTGATGCTGGATGAGGGTCTGGCTCACAGTCTCCGTTCTAGCTCGTCACAAAGTTGTTCGATAGGGCTTTGAGCGGGCTAGTCGAGTTCTTCCACACCGAACTCATCTAACCAAACCGTTATGGACTTGCTGGTACAGAAAAGGGCCTTCCACAAACTGTTCCCACAAAGCCGGAAGCACAGAGTTGGCATTTGCCAAACCCGGACTCGTCCATCAAACGGCCAGGATGTTTTCATTGCTCCAGAGTCCTGTGGCAGCGTGCTTTACACTACTCCATCTGACACTTGGCATTGTGCTTGGTGATGTAAGGCTTGCACGCAGCCGCCATGGAAACCCATTCCATGAAGCTGCCAGTGCACAGTTTTAGTGCTGATGTTAATGTTTGAGGAGGTTTGGAGCTCTGCAGTTATTGAGTCAGGAGGGAAGAAATTTCACAAACTGACTTATTGCAATGATGTCATCCTATTGCAGCACCACACCTGAATTTAGGGAACTCTTTAGAATGACCCATTCTTTCATAAATGTTTGTAAAAGCAGACTGCATCGCTAAGTGCTTGATTTTATACACCTGTGGTAATGAGACTGAAAACACCTGAATTCAGAGATTAAGATTTGTGACCCAGTACTTTTGTCCATATCTTCCAATTTTGATATTCTTTCCTTTACTATAATAAAATAAAAATGTTTTAGCTTGTCACACGGCTGTAAGGTCAAGTTTAACATCCAGCAGACCGCTCCCTGGCCAGGCACCAAGTCACAGAGAAAGGACGGAGGAAGTAGTTACGTCTCAGGCACAACTAAAACTGCTTATGGAGACCAGCACTTTGGCCAAAGCAACTCCCAATTTTGATTTATATGAACACACACACACACACACACGCGCGCACAGGCAATTTTCAACAAACCCCCCCAACCCAACCCAAAATAAAAAACAAACAAACGCACACTTTTAAGGCAAGCAGTTAATGAAAAATGTTTTAAGGAGCTCATAAATCACCTTAACATTAAAGGTTAATTTATGTAAAATCATTGTTTTTTATGCTGCCATTTAAGGACTGCGGTTGAAAGAGAGTGGTTTGAGTGGTGCAGGCAGGCCTCAGATGAATAAAACATGAGCACGAAATGCTATATGCACCATTTTGAGTTCTGAATTTAGGGCCCCTAAAAACAAAACGAATACATCAGACTAAATTACAAATGTGTGCGCAAAGTTTCACTGCAGTCCGTCTTATCCACAGACTGACGTGACATCTGTGATCCCATTTCATCTTTTATGTCCTCAAGAAAACACATAAATCAATAGTTTTTGAACTGCATTGCCATCATCCATCTGGAAAATCATTTTCTGATACAATATTGTATTTAAAGAACGCCGCAGGCACCGTCAACATGACTGCAGCTATATTTCCTCCGCTTTAAAATACCATCACACCCCCGGGGTACACAGGCACAGCATGGGTTAGTAAATCTTTTAAAGCCGTCATTTTGAATTGTCACTTTGTTTATGTTTGGGCCTCGGCCAACATCTGGGAACCCCATGCTAAACTGATTGTTATTTATTTATTTATTTTTTATTAAAATAACAGGATTTCATAAATACTCACCAAAGTCCTGAGTGTCTCTCTTCAGTTCCTCCAGAAACACAACCTTCTTCCTCACCACACAGCCATAGCTGTAACCTGGAGAACACGCGAAGGCAAATATACACTCGTTTGTCTGTCACAGATTCACACAGGCTACAGCATGACTTCCACAGCGGTACCTCACCTTTCTCCAGCCCGTCTATAACCTGTAGCCTGATGATGTCACCTTTATGGAAGCTGAGCATCGAGCGGTCGTCTGTCACAAAGTTACGCTCCGCAACCACGTAGTCTGAGTCCTGAGGGGGAAAAGGGAAAACCCCCAAAAAAGGAAATGCATGTGAGAATGGCTTTTTTTTTTGTTGCTTCCCTTTTAAACAGATTAGGGTTCATATGTGTGATTGCTGCTTATTGTTGTGTATCTGGGCACTGGCATATTAACTTGTGAGGTCTATTTAAGCTGAAGGTTTCAGGGGAATTATGTGTACGTGTGTGTGTGTGTTTTATGCCTTTTTGATCTCATTGATGAAGGTGTCTATGAGATGTTTGACTTGCGGCCCCTTGGCTGAGAACAGTATGAGCTTCTCATTGGTCAGATTGAACTCCAGCATGTTCTCAGACGGGATGGTCACAAACAGGATGTCTGCATAGCTGGAAAAAAAAAAAGAGCAGGACAAATTTTAGGTCACAAACTATTAAAAAACTGTATCAGACAACATATTAGCTATAGCTTGCAGGTACAGTAGTGTGCAAAAGTCTTGAGCCACCCCTCATTTCTTGATATTTTGCTTCCAAGGAGCCAGAGTTTCTTTAAAATGGTCTTGTTTGTTAAGCCACTTAATACCGATGTATGAATCATTGAAGCATTAAAAAGGCTCCTAACTCAAGTGTTGAACCAGTGTTGTGTCTACACATAACAGACAACTTAGTAAAGAACCTGTTTTAAATTGTACCTTTAGGCACTTTGTCACAGCAGCCAGCCACATAAAGACATTATTTGTTCCAATTTCTTTAGTTTCATCTACAAAAAAATATCAAAGATGGCACAGTTTGACAGGCATAAAATAGAGTTTTGGCACCAACAAAGTGATTCCCAAAGAACTGTTAGCTGAAAACATGCAATATCTCAGCACGGTGTGCTGTATGTTCTTAAAATAATTTGGGGAAGCTGAACGAGTAGAGGAAAAAATAAGAAGTGGCAGGCCTGAAAAAAATAAATACAACTATCTACAGAAGATGAGCAGCATGTGAAAATCATCTCCATAAGAAATAGGTGTTGGGGTGCCAGTGGTGTCTGTGATCTTCTCAAAACTGATGGAATGATGAACGCAGAAAAGTAGTCAAGATTTTGATTCACCATACACCATTGCACAGTACTGTATTTTGCTAATATCACCCAATAAATAACACAAAGAGATAAAACGATTTTCTCCTGTATATTGGTATTGCCCTCAAAAATTGAGGACCAGTCAGACTATAAATCAACAATCTGGTGAATGATTACAAGGAAACCAAGAGTATTAAGACAGTTTGGTGTATTTGTCTGTGGCAGAAGTCTACATGGAGACAAAGAAAAAGCACATACGTGTATGTTCGCAGGACTCTGAAGTAGTCTGGAGCTGTAGCACTGCTTTTTACGGTCTTCAGCAGTTTGATGCCACTGTGGGACACCGACAAAACCTGCACTCCTGTCCCTACGCTACCCTGCACAAACACACAGAAAAAAAAAATCATACAAAAAAAAAGGTTTAGTAAAAATGAAAATACCAAACTCACGCAGAAATCTTTCTCCCCTAAGGATTCACCACCAGGCTCACCGAGGCCGGGAAGAGCCGGGAGAAGTATATTTCCCAGGTTTCCCTGGCTGCTGTGACAACTGTTTTCTTCACGTGCTCCTCCACTGGATCCATATTCTGTTTGACGCTGTGCTTAGCTGCCATTTGCACAAACAGACACACACAAACTCATGAATGTCAAAGAGATTAGAGCATACGGTCTTAAAAAAAAAAGTCTCCCGGAAGAACAGACAGACTACCAAAAAGAGCTTTCATTTTCTGCCTTTCATCCCGCGTGATGCGAACACACGCCTCCGACAAGGTGTCATTTACTATCTGGAGGACAGAGGAGAGGAAAGAAGAGGAATTGTTAGAAATTATTAAGATGAATCTTTCTATGATCTTTGTGTTATTAGCCAAGCTTATTGAGCTCAAATGGGCTGAAAGTTAAAAAAAGAAAAGAAAAGAAAGACAAGTTGGGTTCAATGAAAAGAAAAGTTACCTGTTTGAAAATGAGATCCAGCAGCAGGGGACTGTTGAAGCTGTCTTTGGGATAAAAGACCTGTAAAGGAAAGGAAATACAGTGGAAAACATATGGTTTAATAGTGGAGAGATACAGGTAGGAAGAAGTGGTACTTACATACAGTTTATATTTGTGTTTGTGCACACCTCCTTCCTGAGATACAGCCTCCAGGGAACATTGGTGTAGGTGTAGTGTTCTTCGTTGGTGCTCTGATGAAGCTGCGTCTGGATGGTCTCTGTCTCCACTGGAAGCTCTCGAGAGACTGCAAACAGGCCAGATTATGATTTTTGTGTTACCTCCAATCCACACTCTTATTTAGACACGGGGGTAAAGAGTCTATGAGACTCAGGTAAACCTGTGCTTTGAGCTAAATAACGAAGCTGTGTAAGTTCAATAAGGAAGATCTGTAGTCCTTCATCTGCCTGCATACCTGGGCATTTGGGCTGCTGGTCTATTCTTTACATCACTTCCACTTTACCACGCTGTCAAGCTTAAATCTGTTGTCATCACTCTGATCCAATCAATTTCTTGCCCACCTTCTGTGAGCCAATCAGTTTGTGTTCTGTGTGTTTTTACTCTTGGCGCTCGTTCTTGCAACCCGCCTCCTCCCCATCGCCCCCTCATCCTGGCCAGATAGAGATCCACATCCAAGTCTCCAACAGCAGCTTCTAGACTCCTATCATTGTTGGGCTCTGCTGCCTGCATTCATCACAGTGTAATCACCAAACTGTTTATTCTTAAACTGTATTTTTATACATCAGTTCCTTCAAATGATCTCTCCTTATTGAACTAACACGCCAGTATGTGGATCTTCACCATTTTCATTTCACGCCCTAACCTTTGCTAGTTAGCACTACACCGTACACGAGGCTAACGCGAATGCACAGAAGTGTGCTTTGCTTTAGGACAAACCTATTCCGACATTTTTTGTTTCCAGAAAGTCAAATGTTTTCAGTTCTGAATCTGTGCCTGCATGGTCCCGTGGGGTCTCGCTGGCTGCTTGCTGTGACAATCCTCTCATTTCACCGCCCTCCTTATCCTGACTTTCAGAGTGATCATTACAGTTATCACTTTATGCAAGCATGACAATTTTACAAGCTAGGTAATGTGAGATGACAGCAAAGTGACATCTAGCAGATTAATGTTTGATAACTGGCTGTCAAGACACAAAAGCACGCCATTCAATGACTGCTTGCAAAGTCAAGAAAACTAAACGAGCATGCAGATCACAGAAAAACAGGGCCCAGATAAAAACGTTAACTGAACAACAGGATGAACCGACAAATGATCTGACAAACACAAGAGCTGGAGACAGGACTATTTATACACGGTTGGAAGCAGGAGGGGAAATGAGACACAGGTGAAAACAATCGGGATAATCCTAAAACTCATGCAGGGCATGAAAGAAACCCAAGGAAATAAACAAGAGAACTAATGCAGACATGAATATAAGCTAAAAATCAGACACAGAAGCAAGAACGGGAGGAACAGAGCGGGAAACACTGAGGGATCTAAACACACAAATAACCGACTCAAAGCAGGAAGTGAACCCAAACACTAGGGCAGCAACCATCCAGAGAGGAAGACAAAACTTCAGAACAACCAGATCTTGAGTAATAAAGTCAAAATGAAGCTCGACAAACATGAACTAAAGCTTAAAGACCCACACAAATACATAAAGACACTTTACTGGGTGCTTGTCCTTAACTTTACTTGGTAACAACGACCAATGTTCATTTTTTAAAACGGCAATTACACAAGTCAGCACAGAGGATGAGTAAAAGCAATACAGCAATAACATGTTGGCTTTATTAATAAAGCGCTTTTCAAAAACATTACGAGACACTTTATAAAGGAATTCAGATTAAGTAATTTAATGCAGTTCAGTGAATAAAAGCAGGCCTGTGAAGATGGAGAAGGCAAACAAAGCCTGATAATAAATCCTATAAAATGTGGTGGAGACCAAAGTAAAACAGAGACGTTAATGAGAAAAGTGTTGAAGTGATTTAAAAGATGTCACTGACTGAACCAGAAAGGGGGCTTTACAGCTGAGGGTCCCCTGGTGATAAGAAAAAAACAGTCAGCTTTAGTCGTGATCTAGTCAGCCGAGCCCTTGCTGAGGATCTGATGCGCTTCTCTGGCTGATTGGGCATGCGGCATAACGCTCTTAACCAAGCAATGAAGAGCTTTAAATGTGATTAATAAAATCTTTAAATTAATTTCCCAAGCTGACTGGTAACCAGTGAAGGGAAGCTAAAAACAGGGCTCATGTGGGGTTTTTAAATTTATTTTATATTCAATCATTTTTGAAGCCTTGAAACGCGGTTTTGAACTGAAACGAGGCTCCGCAGGTTTTCTGCACGTAATCTCTCCTTCTGCGGTCTATTTGATCCAAACAAAACAGAACTTTTCTCTCTCCTCTTCCCCTTCATCTCAACTGGTCGTGGAAGGTGGATCCTCTTTAAACCTGAGGATTCTTCCTGTTCTCCCGGGTTCTCTTACAGTGGATCTTTGTAAATCTACAGTGTCTTTACCTAACAATATAAAGTGCCTTGACTAAGGCACTTTATATTGTTGATTTTTCTAACAAGGCAAAGTGATTTAGCTTCATCTGTGTACAAATTTGTGGATGAGTGGCTGTGAGTACCTGGAGGAGGTATGGGGAGGGGACGGGCGGGTGCTCTGGTCTTTGTGCTCTTGGTGGGTTTAAACCCTGCTTCTTTCACTGCAGATGCAGAGGGAGCAACAGGCCGTCTGGGCTGGAGAGACACAAAAACATTTTCTAATGTGACCCTTTGTCCTTGTATAGTTGTGGTCAAAAGTTTGCATACATTCATCATCACTGTTCTTTTTCCAGGGTGGAATGACTGTACAGCATGCATCTTTAATGACTTTAAAAAGCAAGAACTGGGTGCACACGTTTGAAATTAGTGTATGAGTGTATGTAAACTGTATATGCTGCCTGCATTAATCTGTGTCTGTGCATTCTAGCA
>JAVDPK010001485.1:53754-68057 GCA_034780415.1 Cichlasoma orientale
CACACACACACACACACACACACACACACACACACACACACACACACACACACACACACACACACACACATTTACAGCCCTCATATAAATGAGTCCCATGAAGCTTCCCATTTATTTAAATCATTCTCAAAACTTCACATGCATTTCCTGAGCGTTTGTATTTCTCCTGGTGTGGGGGACAGAAAGCTGTTTACAAAGTGAGAGTATGTGGACTTGCTTCCCCTGTGGTGACAAAAAACAAGTCCTCTTAATGTAAATAATTACATTTTAAGGCACAGACTTGGTTTAAACTTAGGGTAAAAGGGTCAAGGTTCAGCAAGTTGTGGTTATTTTGAGCATTGCAGCAAGTCTGCAGGCAATAAATATAAGTCAGTGTAATGTCCTCTAGCATAACTGTGTGTGTGTGTGTGTTCGTTTGTACCCTAAATATGGCCCGGATGTAATGTGTCATGAGGTAGTTGTTGATGTCCAGGGGCAGAGTCAGCTGGGGGTCAACCTGAACCTTCGGAGCCTGAACGACGGCCAAGCAGTCAGAATGCAGCTCTTCACCACCTGCACGACACAAACGCACAAACAAAACCAGCAGGCCGTGTGTGATCACAGAAATGTGACAGTAAATATTCTCGAGGCCACCTGCAAACAAGATGGAACACATCTTCTGATGGAGGTCTTTTTTATAGCCCTGACTGTCTTCATATCAGCAAGTTCTATATATGAGCATGTCTATTTGTGTGTGTGTGAGTGCACGCGTATGTACCTGAAGCAGCTTGTAGCAGGGCAGCCAGCACAACAGGGATGGGCAATGTTGTCACATTCACCACTTCTCGATTGATGCGATCCTACACACGATGCAAACACACACACACAGGTACACAAACACTTATATATAAACGCGACATCTTCTTTCACTCAAACTGTGGCCTCCTCTCTTTGACATGTTCCCCCTACGTCCTCCCTGTCTCACCTCCTCCGCCTTCCTTGCAGGCTCCACCACTGTCTGACAGAAAGACAACAGTATCACACTTGACACATTTGTTCATTTTTTTCTTTTTCTATGTAAATGTCTCCAGCACTTCACTCAAACTCTTTGCGCATACCCTCATGTAACGCCGGCGATTGACAACGAGCAGCACGGCAGAGCGAAACCTGATTAGGTACTTCCTCCTCAGAGCAAAGTTTTTTCTGTTTAGGAAAAGAATTAACCATAAAGGACGGCTCATTCAAAATGATACAAAAAACATTGAATAAATGTTCATACATACAGTCTTGGTCATGGTAAAATGAGTAAAATATCAGAATGGAAGGAAAACGTAGCAATGTTGCATTTACGCATACAGTCATGGTAAATAAAAAAGTTTTTATGTTTTAGGACATAATAAAAATAATCTGGTCCTTAGCACAATAGCACATGACACATGACACACTTGATTAACTGATCATCAGCGAGTGTGAGCACCTCTGTACAATCTAAGGTGTTGGCAGTTTGCTGGTGTGGAGCATTCAGGCGTGTGTTAACTCAGTGCCAAGGAGGGAAGACATTAGCAATTATTGCTGCCCATCAGTCGGAGCAGGGTTATAAGACTATTTCCAAACAATTTGAAGTCCATCATTTTACAGAGAGAAGGATTATTCACAAGTGTAAAATACTCAAGACAGTTGCCAATTCAACCCAGGAGTGGACGTTCCAGCAAATTCAAGGTCAGACTGTGCAATGCTCAGAGAAACTGCAAAAAATCCAAGAGCTACATCTTGTCCTGGGTTTGTTACCCAGTGTTTTGGGTTTTGTGGACTTCTATGAGTTTCTTGGTTGCCTGATATTTTATGGTTTCCCGTTTATTTTCTTAAGTGTATTTTGCCTTTTTCTCTGTTCCTAGTGTTTTAGTTTTACGTCTTCTGTCTGTGTTCCTTTCTCTTGTGTCTAGTCTCTTGTGTTATGTTCTTTCTTGTGTCTGTGATTCATTTCCCTCTGTGTGCCTGCCTCCCATCCGCTTGGTGTTAGTTCCTGTTTTATTCTGTTAGTCCTTCATCTTGTGCATTATGTTTAGTTTTGCTCCCCCTTTGTGCCATTAGTTGATTTTGTTCACCTGTTTGTTCCCTGTTGTGTTTTCCCAATTAGCCCCTGTGTATTTAAGTCCTGTGTTTTCCCTCTGTTCTCTGCAACATCGTCCCTCTCAGGCAGTGTGGTTTCTTGTTCAGTGTTTTCCTGAGACTCCTAGTCTGTTGGATTATTTAAGAGAGCTGTGCACAAACAAATGCCTGCAAACCTCAATGAACTGAAGCAACATTATAAAGAAGAGTGGGACAGAATTCCCCCATAACGATGTGAGAGCCTATTAAAGTCACACAGGAAATAATTACTTCAAGTTATTGCTGCTAACGTTGGTTCTAAAAGCTACTGAATCATGGGGTGTACTTAGTTTCTCACAGTCTGCTTTTGCATTTTGGGATCATTTTTGTTAAATAAATAATCAGATGGAGTAATATGTTAGGTGCTGTTGTTGATCTCAGGTCGTCTTTACCTAATTTTAAGACCAATGTTTTATGTCCTTAGAATTGGTAGAGGGTGTACTTTCTTTTTACCATGGCTGTATGTGTATAAAGAATCAAAATTGCCATGTTTGCCTTCAAAAATCTGACATTTTACTCTAATAAGAACGTATGCTGCAACTGGTGTAACCTGATTTAATGTATCATTTCCCCAAATTTATCAGAGGGAGACCAGCAGCTGCTGAAATATAATTACAGATTCAAAATGTCTGACCTTGAGTTTAGTGCCTTTTTATTGATTTTTTTTTTTACACACTGGAATAAAATTTGATATAAACTCTATGGGTTTTGCTGGACTGGCAGTGAATGAGAAATCTATCACCTTTGATGGATGAGTACAGACTGAATCCTCTGGCCTTGTCTCCTCACATCAAGGACAGAGAAGCAGGTTGTCTGAGATAAGGTTTGACCCGTTTGGCTCTGTGAAACCAAACCTTAAAGCCTAAATTGCCAAGAGCAGGACTGAAACTCCAGACTCAAACAGGGCAGCATGCTGGCCACTAAAGAAAGCTCAAGCTCAGATGAGTCAACTTCCAGGAAAAGACTGATGATACTGGTAGTGTTAAGCTTTCAGATTTTTAGAACAGGGAAACAAGATCATGTGTATTTTAAGTTTTTCTCTACTTTCTTTATTATTTAGCTTGCAACATTTAATATGGCTGAATTTACGAGCATTTTGCAGCATGAGATGAATGCAACACGTTACCTGGCCAGGTAGCCTCTGCTCCGCGCTTCAAACAGGGTCAAAGAGCGCTTCAGTTTGGTGAAGTTTTTTCGGATGAAACACGTGCGTGTGTATCTCTGCAGCATTATGGCAGCGAGGTTCAGCACACGGTCACGCTTGCCCTCCAGCAGCTGATACACCTCCTCTTTCAGGAAAATCTAACACACACACACACACACACACACACACACACACACACACACACAAATCAGAACTCATCTGCTTTTAGATCTAAAGCACGATACAGCTGACCTTGTAATTTGTACTCGTGTGTGCGTTCCCGAGGAGGCTCACCTTACTGACGCCCAGCTGATACCAGCCGGTCTTGACCGGACCGAGTTTGTGGAGCATGGCAACGCAATTTTCTCCATCTGCAGGTGGAGTATCCTTCAGGCAGAGCAACGCTTTGTACCTGCGTCCACATGTGACAATTCAATTTGAATTCTGAAATGTGAAAACTGCAACGTGTATTAGCCGAGACTCTAAATCTCGCGTATCTTTGGTTATTATTTGCTGTGAATCTGAGCGCTTATTGGGATTCTGGGTGTTCACAGCTTTGATGACTTCCATTTGCATTCAGTGTGAATCTTAATGTAAATGCTGTACTGTGCTGACATTGTTGTTTTTTTCCCCTATAAAGCCGTAAGTCAGGCTACTTTGGCAGTGAGCAGTGAATGGTGCTGTGAGATCAATTGATTTCAGCTGCTTTCCTACTGCAGGAGGTGACAAATACCAGATGGCTACTTCAGCATGAAGAAATCAATGTGCGAAATGTATTCTCTCCAGAAAAAAGGCCAATCATCCAGGCAATTTTGAAAACTGAAAGCAGCGAGTGGAGAGAGGGCAGGCAGAAACAATTTATTTGAGGAAAGGAAGCTGAGAATGATTCTTCAAACACAATCAGTGTGGAGATAAGCAAGTGACCAACCTTGATAGGAAGCTGTGAAAGTGCAATCTGATTGGATAACCCTCCTTCCTGATGTGGATGGTCTCCATGATGCCAGAGTAATGCAGCTGAGTTTTGACCAGCTCCATGTCAAACATTCCTGGCTCCTGCGTCAGTACACAAATGTACAAATGTAATTTTTTTTTTTTTTTTTTTTACAAATGAGTAAATAATAATAATTTAAAAAAGCGCACTGCAAATCTCACACATTATCCAATTTTCAAATATACCTTAAGATGGTTTGGCTTGATGCATCGCACAAAATAAGGGTTACACCTGTCACAGATAGATGAGAATGAATGGATGGATACGTGAATAAATAAATGTATGAGCTGATAAAGCCTGATAAACTGTGCATGGAAGTCTACATTCCTGCTTTTAGAGCTGGAGCTACATTATTAACAGTTCCAGACTGCAAGACCTCCCGAGGCCTCGGTTTTCATCTATTGGAGAAATGATTGAGGCTAATAAGGCTGTCAGAGATAATCACTTTAGTCTAATGGTACACCAAGGCAAAACAAATTGTTCAACCCGCCTTTAGGAGCAAGGCCATGATGGGGTATGCGTTATTCGATCTGAGCTGTGAAAGAAACCACTCCTTCTTTTACTCATTGCCCACATCAGACACTCTCAGTGTATCATCACGGTCAATTTTATACATTTATGAACCATCATATTATCTTTTGTCACCACTGACAGATGGAGCGATTCAGTCAGAACCAGTAAAGTCAAAAGGAGATTGGTATCCCCCCCTACTGCAATTCATGTTTGGCTCTGCTCACCTCCCCGTCCTTCCATGTGCACACATGGAAAGCCAGAGGCAGCGAGAGGAGCAACAGGACCCTCAGTACAGAACAGAGGAGGAATAATTGACAGCAGATGTGACGTTGATTAAGTCAGACACACCATGAAAGGAGGATTTGGGGTGAGACTGGTTACAAAGTGGCTTGCACAGGAGTGTTAATTACAGGCAGATCAATGGCTCAGTCACAATAGAGTAAAATTAACTTGGCAACTTCCTCGCAACTAGGAAAAATTGGACCTCTGGGCAACCACTTTTGATCACAAGGCAACTGCACAGCTCGCCCTGGTGGTAGGCAACCTGTCTGCAAACAGTCTCATCTGGCTGCAGTCGCTCTGAGACAGACTGGAAAATGTTTGCAAATGCAGACAGATTGTCAATCAATCGGAGTCAGTCTCCCCCGATGACTGCAACTCGTCTGTGACGCGTCTCTTTGCAACAGGTGACTTGACTCAAGTGGTTGCCAATTGGTTGTATTCTGGTTATATTCCTACATAAAAGCGAGGTTGCTGAGAGTGTGGTCATTTTGGAGTAAAATCGCCATCCTGCAGACATCCTGCAGTGGAGGAATTTCTGCTTCAGTTCTATGAGGTTCTGTCTCGACTCTGAATGAAAGTAGTTAATGTGAATTTCTATTAGACGCCAAAAGATTTGCAACACATGGCAACAGATTTGCGATTTAAGCCAATTTCTCACAGTTAATCGCCGTATTATCATAAACAGATTGCATGTAATTGCCAGCTTGACCCCACGCAATTGCAGACTGACAGTAGACCGACTCTCTCTTACTGCCATTTTATTGCCATCTTGACCTGCCAGAGTTGCTTTGAACACAGAACCATCAGCTGATCTATCGCAGCTGTAGCTGAGCTTGACTTCCTTGCCCACCTGAACTGATGCTATGCTCAATTTATTGTGGGAACTTGTGAAGGCACTAGACTGTTACATCTGGAGTGTCAAAGAGGGAGAGATTTCAAAGAAACTTGTGATACAGACTTCTTGTCTTAAAGAAATAAATGAGTGCAGGTTTACTAAAACCTTTCCATCTTCTCCAGCAGCTCTTGCAGGCTGCTCTGAAACTTTGCGCTGACCGTGTTGGCCTGATAACGCCGAGCTGCGCTGCTGCGCCGCACGTTAGACCGCTGCTGAGACAAGGACTCCGAGTGCTTCAAGAAGAGGCTTGAAACCATCTGCGCACACAGAAACACACACGTTATAATAAAGTATATCAACACACTTATTCTGTATGTGAATGAATAACTTTAGTTTTTTTGACAGCGCGATAGGCAAACAGCATTTCCACGTCTCACTCTGTTCTTGCTCTGGATGAAGAGGTCTAAAACATCCTGGCGCACCATGTCAAAGTTCTTATCCAAGAATTTGTGGACCTGCATCACAAATCATTCCAAAATGGTACAAATGAATTCAAATCAGAAACGTACCGCCATACGCAGGAAAGATTATTGTGCTTTTAGAACAGGGATTACTATTATTATCTGGAAATTAAAGTAAAATTCAAAAAAGTCTGTTAAGATTAAAAAAAGTTTAAAACTTTCCATGTCTTTCTAAGTACCACATAGAATGCAGGTGAATACCTGACATTAAAGACATTTTGATGAGATACTTAATATTATCATTTAATACTATATCACATTCTTTCATTGTTATAGCACATTTCTTTCGTACCCCCGTGCACTGTGTTACAATGAGTTATTCACAACATGCATATCAACCTGAATAAGTTCCAAGAATAGATGGATGGACTGTTAACTTTGGAGCTGCTAAGCAATTAGTTAACTGAAAGAACTTGCTGCTTTTAGCCTGTCAGATGAGTGGATTTAGGTGGACTCGGTGAAGGGTGTATTTGTGAGCCAAAACTGATGCGCTGACAAACAAGAAAGGGCCTAAAATCAGAATTACTTTAAAATTATGAGTCTTATATCAAAGGGCAATAAACTACAGACCTGATGTGGTTTCTGTCTGTGACTTATCAGTGGAACTGTTATATAAGAATGCAAAAATCCTGCAACAGGTTAGGGTCCACGTATATAACATCAGGATAAGACAAAAAGAAAAAAAAAAGGAAAGGATGAGGGGAAAGCAGGTTGAAAAAATGTCAATAAAAAAAGAATGAAATGTTGAGAAAAGCAGAAGAGAGAAACTGAAGAAAGAAACAGGAAAGATAGAAAAAAAATCAGAGCAGACAGAAGTACCTGGTAGGTGACCTTCCCTGCGTAGTGTTTCAGGGTAAACTCTGGCAGTGGCATCTTTGGCCTGGCATAGAGCGGATTGTTTCCATGGTGATAGTGGCACTTCTGAAGGAAGGTGTGGTCTGTTGCCTAGCAATGATTGGAGATGGTTAATGGTTGGTGAGCCATGGAAACTAAACCTCTACAGCCCACACACATGTTTCCTGTGTGTGTGTGTGTGTGTGTGTGTGTGTGTGTGTGTGTGTGTGTGTGTGTGTGTGTGTGTGTGTGTAGCAGATCGTCTCAGTGGGTTCTTCATGTAACGGCGTGTTCATATTTCACTCTGAGCATCAGAGACTTATAATACGTTTATCTCACTATGAGCTCAGACAGCTTCTTACACTGGGAGCCCCGGGAATAATGATAGCAGCAGGTAGGCAATTAAGTGAGCATGTGGGATAGTTTTGTATTGATTGGAGCTGGCTACAATACAGTCTCCTGGTTAATGAGAAATCCAATAGTGAGTTTGTTTTTTTTAACTCAATTTCTTTTGAAAACTGAGATATGAAGTATGAAGTTAGTGCTATTGTTGGCTTGTTTTTTTTTTTTTTTTAACAGTACGCTTAAACAGTGCAACACTTCCAAAGTTTCCTGTAATCTAATATAAGCTTATTAGAAGCACACTTGCTCTCCACATACTGTCTCAGTCTGTCTCAGTCACTGGTTCTTCGTGCGCTTGGGACTTCTCTCCATGGAGTCATAAATTATTAACTACCTTTGTCTTAATTAAACACTGCTTGCATTTACCAATATTGGATTCAGTTCACGCACATCCATATTGTATGGGTTTTTTTTATTCAATTTAAGTGAGTTCCAATAACCCTGGAAACACATTCATTAGTTTAACAGGAATGGGGGTACCTGAGGGAAACCACACTGGTCGTCCAGTATGCGCAGTATCCCATGAGGCTTAGCAGCAATAAGGTCAAGGCACGCCTGGTTGTGGCCGAAGGGCTGCTGCTGCCACTTGATCTGCTCCCGCATGTACTCCTCCTACACAGCACGATTCAGCACAACACGAGCACAAAGTTCATCAGGCTGGTGCATATAAAACTCTTCTAACTCGCGGCCAGTTATTTCTTGCTCTCTGCTATGATTTGTGAAAGACTCAATAACCTCAGTTTAAATGTGCCTCTGGAAATTATGACTTTATGTTCTCCTTTGACAGGTGATGCGGGGCTACAGCTTTGAAACTGCAATATTGGTTGGCAATTGTGCTTCTGTATCATTAATACTAAACTTAAATTACAGCATGCCACTTTTGAGAATATTTCATGTGTAATGTCAATGCATTTTAAGCTTTTCAGAAATCACATTAAATTATCAACACAGTGAGAAAGAAATCTTCAGTGGCAAACTATGTGTTTTCTACTTTTAGCAATGTTTTTTGGCTGCCTGTAAACAATTGTGATGCTTCTGTTTTCTGTAATTATAGACACCATCTCATACATACAGTCACTGGAAACTTTATGTGGCAGTTTGGACCTCTTTTTTCCTTTAGAACGGCATTTATTCTTTGTGGCACAGATTCAACAAGGTGCTGGAAACATTCCTCAGAGATTTTGCTCCATGTTGACATGACAGCATCACACAGTTGCTGCAGATTTGTCAGCTGCACATCCGTGATGTGAATCTCCTGCTCTACCACATCTAAAAGGTGCTCTGTTGAATTGAGATCCGGTGACTGTGGAGGTCTCTTGAGTTCAGTGAACTCATTGTAATATTCGGGAAACCAGTTTGAGATGATCTGAGCTTTGTGATGTGGTGCATTATCCTGCTGGAAGGAGCCATCAGAAGATGGGTACACTGTGGTCACTAAGGGATGGACATGTTCAGCAACAATCCTCAATCCTGGTGTTTGAACAATCCAGTGCTGGTACTAAGGGGCCTAAAGTGTGCCAAGAAAATATCTCCCACACCATTACACCACCACCAGCCTGAACCACTGATACTAGGCGGACTGGATCCATGCTTTCATGTTTTTCACTCCAAATACCATCTGAATGTTGCACCAGTATAGTCTTCTGCTGCTGTAGCTCATCTGCTTCATGGTTTGAATTGTTGTGGGTTCAGAGATGCTCTTACGCATACCTTGGCTGTTGGCTTCCTATTATTTTGAAGCAGCCTGGCTATTTCTCTCTGACCTCTCACATCAACAAGACATTTTCACCCAGAGAACAGCTGCTCACTGGTCATTTTCTCTTTTTTGGACCATTCTCTGTTAATCCCCAAGATGGCAAATCACCTTTATTCTCCTTACTGAAAATCAGTTTGAACTTGACCATGTCTACATGCCTAAATGAACTGAGTTGCTGAGATCTAATTGGGTGATTTTGCATTACTGAACAGTTCAACAGGCGTAGCTAACAAAGTGGCCGGTGAGCGTATGGAAAAAAAAAAAACTATATAAAATTATTAACTTGTGATTTTCTGACCTGCTCCTCCTGGAAAACGACCCTGTTAAAGTAGAACTGCAAAGTTTCATTGGTGTAGTTGATGCACAGCTGCTCAAAACTGTTCACCTGTAGCTCCTGGAGGGTACACAGAAGAGACAGTGGGGATTATGTGAGTTTGTTAACACGCAGGTCAGCTCAGACAAAAACGCAGCTGTAACATTAGTGGGTGTTCTTCAGTGTGACCTCAAATCCATAAATGTCCAGCACGGAGATGGAGAGGGCTTCACTGCGAGGGTAGACCCGTCCGTTGATGCGCTCTGTCAGCCAACTAAACAGCAGCGAATACAGGATCTTGGCAACGGCATCTCTATGAAAAACGCACAATAAGGTTTCTATGGAAACAGAAAACCCGGTTCCTATGGAAACAGAAACAGATCTGAACCCCCAGCCCCCCCAGCCCCCCCAGCCCTGACGTCCTTTGTCCTCACATGCCTCTACCAAAGATTGGAAGAGAATATCAAAGACTCTTCGTTCCCTCTCAGTAGTCTCGTGGTATGATTTTAAAGAAGAGGTGAAAAAAACATGAGGATATTAAAAAGCCTGAACAAGCCTGTCAGAGAGGCTTTCATTTCAGGTTTTTCCAAGCAGGACAAGGTGCATCATGTTTAATTTAACAGATTGAGACTTTTATTCGCTAACTCACTCACCTGGCATCCACAGCACTCTCCACTGTCAACGGAGTATAGATCTTCTCCCGCACCGTATCCTGGGGGATCAAACGCATCTCTGATATCTAACGTCCATATTTTGTTACAGTAATAATCATATCTATGATGTGTGTGGGGTTGTTTCTGAAAGGTCTGTGCTGCTCACTGTCAGTTTGAAGGTGACAGATTTCTCTAGGCCCTCAGGTGACACCAGCAGCAGCTCAGCTACCACCCTTATCTCCTGTGCACTCACCACTGACGCAACCTCCTGACCCTCAGCCTGCAGGACACAGTCGCAGATACATGCATACGCATGGAGGCACATTGATTATTACTGCCACAATCATCATTATCATTCAGCCGTGAAACAAAATGCATGTTTGTGTTTAAGAGGGAGACCTGGTGTGGCTGGAAGTAGATGTTCCCCAGATGAAGGACAGAGGAGAGAAGTCTGTAGATACCATTTTGCTCCTCCGGGGTGAAACACAGGATGTCCATGGCACTCAGCAAACGCCTGAAGTCCTCCCCATCATCCTTTCCCTCTATAGTACAGTTTCCTCCCTGCATGCGTGGACACACACATGCACTGTTATTAGGAAAAACACACTTACCCTCTTTAGGTCTAATTAAAGAGCAACTTATCAGCATCTCAGAGTCTTTTATTTTATTATTTTTTGCTGACCTCCAGATTTTAAAGCCTCATTGTGCTGCAGTAATGGAGAGGATCCACTTCAGGTGTGTATCAGTGCACCATGACCTCACTGATGATTGTAGTTACAAGTGCAAAAGGGCTCACTTGTCAGCACACTTTCAGTCAGGGAGAGCAATGACACACGATCCCTCAGCCCGGTTTTAAGTTACTCTTCAAAAAATGTTGTTGTAATTACCAAAAACACACCAGTTACTTATGTGCTGCATAAGGCTTTAGTCTCACAAAGAAAGACAAGAGAGCAAATCAGCTGGGCAATAAAGCCCATGTGTGCAAAAACAAACATTTAGAGTCAGAATTATAAACAAATATTGCTTTAAATTCTCTATATAGGAAAAAAGGTGCTGTCAGGACAACTGAAAAAAAAAAAAGAAGAAAGAACCAAGACAACTGTGCTTGGAGCTTTGTTAGGCTGCAGTTATGCACACCATTCATCAAGTTAGTTTAGTGCTTCAAACACGGTTTTCACATCCTAACATTTGCCCCAAGCTCAGAAACAGCTGACTGGAATGGCAGTAGTTTTGCAAGTAGTTGGTTAAATGTATTTAGCATACAAACTGATGACAAATTAAAAGTTCTGTTCTTGGATATGGTTGCTCCACCATGATGGGGGAAGTATTTCAATATAAAGTTGTGCGATCACCTTTATCCTATGATAAAACATTTTGGTAGCACTGTATAGATAACAGGAATACAATTACCATGTAATTACCAAAGTAATAACCAAGTAATAGCCTGGCATCAACCTTGGTTTTTAGCTGAGTAATACTCCATTCAATTCAATTTTATTTATATAGCACCAAATCACAACAACAGTCACCTCAAGGCACTTTATATTGTAAGGTATACAGATAAACCCCAAGAATCAGATAACCCCCTTTGAGCAAGCACTTGGCAACAGTGGGAAGGAAAAACTCCCTTTTAACAGGAAGAAACCTCCTAAGAACCAGGCTCAGGGAGGGGCAGCCGTCTGCCAAAACCAGTTTGGGGATGAGGGGAATATTAGGGAGTAATAAGTAGCAGTAATAATATGGAAAAAAAGAGTGCCTTTGAGGGAAGCAAGTTAATACAGTAAAAGTTTTGATAAAGATTAGATCATCTGTGAGCAATAAAATGGTCATTTCTGTATCAGTATTGTAATATCATTCTGGTATCTTCCTGGAAGTGGTCTCTTTGAGAATGGGATGGGTCACTGAGTAGTTTGCCTTCATAGTCACCAAATCTCAACCAATGGGTGATCTTGGATCAATGTGTCAAACACTCATAATCAAAACATCAAATGAGGGAATACAATTAGGTCCATAATGGTTTGGACAATAACACAGGGTTGCAGTTTTGCCTCAGCGCACCACCACAGGGGATTTTAAATCGAACAATCAACATGTGATGTAAGGGCAGACTTTCAGCTTTAATTGAAGGAGTTTAGTGAAAATATTGCATTAACTGATGTGGAATTAAAGCCATTTTTTATACGGAGCGCCCCCTTTTCAGGAGTTTACAATTAATTAAACAAATTAACAATTTTAAATAGTTTTTTTTTTTTAATGCTTGGATGAAAATCCTTTTCAACCAATAATGCAGATGCTCCGCCAGGCTTTTATTGCAGCTGCCTTTAGTTGCTGCTTGTTTGTGAGTCTTTCTGCCTTCTGTTTAGTCTTCAATGCTCTTGGGTTGAGATCAGATGACTGACTTGGCCATTGAAGAATATCCCATTTCTTTGCCTTGTGAAACTCTTGGGTTGCTTTTGTAGTACGCTTTGGGTCATTATCTATTTGCACTGTGACACATTGTCCGATCGGTTTTGCAGCATCTGACTGAATCTGATGGTTACACAGTGAGATGTTACATAACTACATATTCATATTGTACTGTTAATCACCTTGTATAACAAGTGCCTGTGTCTGTCTGTGAACTTGCATTACTGGTGTCGTAGGAGCACAAATCTGCAGTCACATCTGAGAATCCGATAAAGCCAGTGAGCCCTCCTCCACTCCACAATGTTTCTTTGTCAGTGTGTTGCTGTCTGGGATGTTTTACTTTTACTCTGCACAATGTTGCATGTGCAGATTTTGTTGCTAGAGAGCTGTTTTCCGATTTTTCAGGTGACAGTGGAAAGTTTCTTTAAATTCATCTTAAAATTAAGACTTAAAGCTTAATCGAGCAGTGGTTATGGTCAGTCTGTAGGAAGTTAATATCCATGCAATATTCTTTTGAAGTGACGGGTGTCTGCATGTATGAATTTGAGCACCTGATTGAGATAGTAGTAAGTCTCAGCTTCCTGCAGGTACAGTGAGTGCTTCTCATGAGGAGGAAGGCCTGCCAACATCTCATAGAAGATGTGATAGTTCCTCTCTGATTTGGCCTGCGAATAAACACACACATGCACGCACACACACATACTAGAACTGCTTAGAAGTTTAAATCTGATATGTCTGAAACAGGCATATGTAATACTGTTGACAGAGTAATTCATATTTGAGGGACACTAAAAGCATGAGTGGCTGGATAAAACCATGAAGGAAGTGTTGGGCAACTTTGATGCCGTCTGTCTCTACGTCTCTTTATGCCTTTAACACACTGCTGTCTGCCATTTAAAGTCATTCAGACGTAGGTCACTGTTATGAGAACCACAGTATGTGCACATTTAGCACTCCCTGGTCTTTTAGAGCAGGTCTCTCTGTGTGCTGCATAGTACTACAGCAAATGCCCCCGCTCCTCACACGCAGGCTTAGAGGTATATCCGGACTGGGGACAGCAAAAACACATCATAGAGCCAATTAGCAATTGCACTTGAACTTAATTGCACAGGAGAGACATGCACTGTTATGACTTTGTGCTTGCCTATTCTTCAGTGCAAATGCAGTTACGTGACAAGGTCTCTCTAGGTACTAGTAAGATTCCCGTTGCAAGGTTTACAGTAAAGTGAGCAGGGTGTGCTTGTTAGGATAGAATGTGACATGTTCAGATGTCGTCAGATTAATGGAACGGGGCTCATGACTCAGTGGTAAAAAGACTCCACCCGATGTGCTGAATGAATACGTGTCTTTAAGAGTTTTTCACCTGAAAGACAATGCGGGACTTCTCCAACAGGTACTGAGACGTTATGGCACCGCTGATTACACCCCTGGTAAATTGACACAGGCAGGTACACACGCACACACACACACACACACACACACACACACACACACACACACACACACACACACACACACACACACAC
>JAVDPK010001485.1:68157-78332 GCA_034780415.1 Cichlasoma orientale
ACACACACACACACACACACACACACACACACACACACACACACACACACACACACACACACACACAAAGACTGAGTTAAGCAATAAGTCATGCATGTGTAATGTGTTCTCTGTCACAGTTCTAACAGAAGATCAACTCCTCATCTAAGTGTGCCACTGGGACATATTAGCATATTCTCCACTAAAACCAGTGTGTGTGTGTGTGTGTGTGTGTGCATGCGTGCATTAGCAGACAACAGTTCTAGAGATAGGCTAGCATAAAGACTGCTTGTTGTCGTCACAGAAACGTCTTCATGAGAGTTCATGCTGAGCTTAGAGAAACTACAGCAATTCTGGACTCTTCAGTGTAGGCAAATTGTCATTTGATAAGATTTTAATGGAAATATTATTTAAATTGATGATATACATAAGCTGTGGACACACACACTACCAAAGCAACAGTCTGCTGTAGTCTGGCATCGAGGGTTTCAATAAATGTTCTTGCAATTTTACACATTTCCTAGATGGTTCAATGTTTTGAATATGCTGCTTGCTCTACTACTGTTTACACTTTTTACTGTAACAGTAGAGATGACTTACAAATCAGGAAAGTGCTGCTCATAGATGGAAAGCCTTCAGTTGTCCCAAACTACACATCATCCATTGAGGAATATTAAAAAAAAGCTGTTTCTACAGAAAATAAATTCATGAATACAGTGCAGCATTGTTTGGTCTTACAAGCCCTCTCCAGGCAGTGAGATGAAGGTCAGTGAGAATTTGTTCATTAAATTTGGTTAATAAGGTCTGACTGTGATGATCTGTTTCATTCTTCTTTCCTCCCAAACTTGAAACTCGTAGTGTTTTTTAGGTTCTTCACTACATTGGCAGAAGTTAACCCGGCCATGGGGGTGGTTGTCACAAGATCCCAGGAAGGGCGTCAGGCATAAAATCCATCCTTTTCAGGATTACACCTATGAGCAATTTACAAATCACCAATTAACCTAACCCCACTAACTGCATGTCTTTGGACTGTGGGAAGAAAACTGGAGTACCCAGAGAAAACCCACGCAAACAAGTGGAGGACATGAAAACTCCACACAGAAAAGTCCTGGCCAAGGTGGATTCAAACCCAGGAGGGCCTTACTGTGAGGCAGCAGTGCTAACCACTTCATCACCGTGCTGCCCCGGTTTAAAACCTTTGCAGATCAAAAATGCTGATCAGGAAGAACGCACAGGGTGAGGTAGAGGCAGAGGATGTGCTGTGGCAACAGCTAAAGGAAGCAGCCGATTGGCTGAACTTGTAACTACTCACTCGCCCATGTAGATCTGTGTGTATTTGCCAAAGCGTGAAGAGTTGTCATTGCGCACTGTTTTGGCATTCCCAAAAGACTCCAACAGGGGCGTGGCCTCTAGGATCTGACAGTCAACACAGACAGAAACACACCATGAGCTCTTTAAATAGGACTGTTTTTTGTAATATGAGCAAAATATCGGGGAAGTGGTGACAATACTTTACCTCTATCTGAAAGAAGATGACAGATATGAAGAGAGGGGGAAAAAGTTAGTTTAAATGGACTAAATATGAACTTCATTCTGTATGCTTATGCAAAAGTTTGGGGATGCATACCTGCTGTGTGACATTGCGTTTGTGGTGTATGGCTGTCAGGTAACGCAGGATCAGTTTAGTGGCCTCAGTCTTTCCTGACCCGCTTTCTCCACTAGCATAACGAAAACCATCAACATGAGTCTTTTATAGCACTTGTTTTTGTTACCCCCTAGCCCTAAAAATTCAATGTATGGAAAAGCAAAAAGTACTTATTCAATATTCAAACAGCATTTCACCATTCCAAAGGTTTGACTTTAATCGGCATTTCATACCTGATCACAATACACTGGTCCTTTTTGGCATCCATCATGGTGGTATATGAGAGATTAGCAATGGCAAAGAGATGACTGCAACACAACAGAACATTTCTAATGAGGAAAAAAAACCCACACGCCCATCAGCTGTGTGTATGTGTCTGCACGGTGTGTGTAGAAGTGGTAGTGAAATCCATAACCAAACTCTCCCTTGGCAACAGACCATTAACAGTGTAACAGGAGCCTCTTACTAACACCTGAGAGTGCTGGCCTTTAACACCTTTATTTACCGCCATACAGCACCTCAGAGCACAGCTTACGACACATGTAGACAGATGTAGTGCGACGGTAATAAGCCCTCACACGCAGCTGTGAAGGTTTCAGTTTAAATGTGTGTTAAAAAACACATTAAATGGGGCACGTCACTGTTTGTGCATCTAGATTTTTGGTTGAGTTGCGCAGTTTTGGAGAAATTAGCAGTATACTGCAGCTGCCTTCCTCTTGAATACAGTGCAGTAAATGACATTTGCCTTGTGGTGCTCAAAGCCAAATTGGAAAAACTCAGAGACAATGTCTCTTTCAAGAAATCACAAACCATTTACTCCAAAAACCCACAAACCTTGTTGCGAGTAGTTTCACAAAGGAACTCTTTTCTTTCTTCTGAACGGCACCAGTGAACTGTGTCACTGCGCCTGTGGCAGCCTGACAGAATTTAAACAATTCAGCTGAACTAAATGTTAGCTGCACACTTCTGTTGCTTTACAAACAGCAAAAATAAATAACAGAAAAAAATAACTCCTGTTGACTTTTTCAGTTTTACAAGGCTAAGTATCATATTCAAGACAAGACATACATCTTCATAGCTGATATCTCCAACACTGGGTAACTCAGTTCTAAATAGTCTAGAGGGGTCATTCTGTCTCAGTTCATCAAAGTTTAACCCTTCATAGGGCTAGTGACTATTTTTGGTAATTTCCCACACTTAATATTTGATGCCCATCCCGCGCCTCAGTGAGGTTAAGAAGCATGTAATTTGAGTGTTGTAATGTTCTAAAATACACATTTCTTTCACCATATATGTTTTCCTCGTACACTTCTTTTATTTTATTTTTTACCACTTATGGGAAGGAATTTTATACATGAAAATGAAATTTTGAATTTCAAAGTATTTCAATGAGTGCTCTATAAAGGGTTTTAAAAAAAGCCTCCCATCTTACCATCACAGATTTGCCTACAAAAGTATTTCACAGAATCAAGGTAGAGATATTTTTTCTAGCATTGTATTTTGAGGGGCCATTTTGAAATGTTATTGTTTCTCACATACAGGGCACATGATGTTCTTTAAGGTAGTAAAATTTCAGAGATATTAAAACTTGAATGTGCAAAAAAAACTCACATTTCCATTCAACTTCAGTGTGATATTCTATAGGTGTGACACTATTGGTTGAATCTAAACCCACTTTTTAAGAAAGAGCAAGTTTCTGTTAAAATTATATATTAATATTATATTGTGATGATATACTTTGGGTTTGCTTCATCCTTCATCCAGGTTTTTCAGAAAATGAATAACAGCCTGACCTGACACTTTGCATGATTCCTATTAGGAAGTTTATCTTTTCTGTGATGGTCGGATTAGAATTTTATATTTTTAGTTGATGAATTGAGACAGAATGACTCACAGAGGATTATTGCTACAGGACTGATAAAAAATGTATACAATAGTGGGGTGAACCTCCCACTTTAAGGGAGATCGTTGTGATTAAAAATTGCATTAAACATTCTTCAGGTAAGTTCAGTAGTGTTTTATGGAAGAGGATTAAAACCACTAGAAAAAAATACTTTTAGGTCATAACTCTGAATTCTGCAAAAATACTTTTTTCCCCAGTGTTTGTTTTATCTGGCATTACTTCTTTGCTGAAAGTCTAACAGGTCACACACACACACACACACACACACACACACACACACACACACACACACACACACACACACACACATTAAGATCTTACGGGGGGTTATCACTCAGTCCATGGCCTTCATAAAGGAGCACCATGTCCGTGCCGTAAATGTTGAGCAACTTGTACGGATTCAGGGACACGAGGATGCTGCCTATGTAGGTCTGAGAGGAAGACACAGAGAGGACGGAAGGACAAGAAGGAGGGTAAATGAATGGAGGCAGCTGCCAGTGTCCGTGACATTTGATGATATTACGTTATTTAATTTGCAAATGAGAGATTTAGCGTACGTAGACAAGATCGTGGTCGTAGCGTTTCTTCAGGTTCATCAGAACAGTGGTCTCATTCAGCTCACTGAAATTAAACACAGGAAATCAAAATTCATGGACTGAGCACATATTGTCCTGCTGAAGCAGCACTCCCACACTCACTTTGATGTCCAGTATTAATTACTTTTCAAAGGCAATCAAGATCTTTCTGATTAAGACCTGCAGCTGAAAGCAAAACAAATATCTAATGCAGGGTTTTCCTCTGGATGTGAATTGGCCATAGATCAACAGATCTACTTGGGTTAGCTTTTCTTTTTTTTTTAATAACACTCACATGCTTAACATATAATTTACATAATGATAGCGTTTCAAAGGTTTTCAGAGCCTACAGGGACACAAGCCATAGAATAAACTGTGTTACAGTATGCTGGGGGAGTACACTGCTCGTAAGAGTGTGATAAAAGTAAATAAGAAGTGAGGCTGTTAGTTAATAATGGTTTGTGCTTACGGGAGCTGTGTCATGTCCTCCATTCCCTCCGCCCAGCGTTTAATCCTGTGGCTTGTTGTGGGCATGGTTAGGATAGAATAGATCTGGACACACACATGAAATTTACATAATTAGTTGAACACTCACAAATAACAAAGCCTGAGGCGTATCGTCATGCCTCGATGCATAGCTGATGCAAAATATGCAGAAATTCAGATGTTTATGAACTCTACGAGGAAATGCTTTTAGTGTCATTTAGCTTTAAGGCTCCTTGGTTATTGCTTGAATAATCTCTATATTATACTCATTGCTATACCAATTTATTCTCCACCAACTGTCAAAAGTAACAAAAAGATAATAAAAACTTAAATCCTACTTAAAATGGGTCATTGTTATATTCAGATACCTTGTCATGCCAGCTTTGACCTGGTACTCTCGGCCGGATGCTCTCTCTCTCCGGAGCCCAGTCTGGGTCCTGAATCCTTCCGTCCACAACTCGAGGTGCTGGTGAATATCCTTCTAACACCCCGTCTTCTTTGTACATCGACCACTTAGACAAATTCTGGACAGTGCCGTGTGGTAAAACCCTCTCCGCTGCCCAAACATCCTCCTCTCCATCCGCTCCTCCTTGGGCATTTCTGGCCCAGTGGCCTGACCGTGGCCCATATGGAGGAATCACAGCATAGCGATTGTCCTCACCCTGCAGTCCTGTTGGCACCGTGTATGAAGCATAACGAAGCTGCTGGTTCTGGATGGCCTCAGACAGGTCTGGGTTGTGGAACCGCCGTGTGAGAGGAGATTTATCTGCCAGCCTGATGAGCAAGGAAAAGTTCTCGTCTATAAGGAGCACGTAACTGTGGTACACCGTCAAAATATGAACATGAAGTTGGCCTACTCTATGCAAGGGTGAATGCTGCTAAATGGTCAAAAGTAAATTAAAGCATAAATAACCATCAAACATGCAAACTATACAGCCTATTGAAGATGATACGGGTTTGTCTGTTTCTTAGTTCAAATTAATTCCTAGCTTGCAGATTGACTTCTTAAAAGCAATACCTGGTTACTTGTGATAGTTTCCAAGAGCATAACCAGAATAGTTTCCTACCTGTATGTGGCACCACGCACGTCTTCCTTCTTCAGCGCAGAGTAAAGGTTGGGAGGCGTGGGTCTGGGTGCACCTGACAGCACAGAGTTTTCTGACAGATGATAGAGACCTGTAGAACGTAGAGCCTGGTTTCGCCTCAGAGCAGATGAAAGGTTTGGAGGCTGGCCAGGGATTACCAGAGACCCATCAGGAAGACGGTATGATGCATTTCGAAGGTTTGCATTTGTCAGCGCCTGAAGGTGGCAGAGGAAAAGCAGAGTATTTATTCAAGATTGTAATTGATGCAGTTCACTAAAATGTCCATATTTTTACAGCTCACTTCCATAGTCTATAATAGCTAGAGCATTATGGTTAACTTTAGAAATAAAACAGCACTAAAAACATAAATAAAAGCAATACAAATAAGTAGTAATAAAATACTGTAGCAAAGTTAAATAATACTATTTCTAACAGGTACACACTTTCGACAGATCAGGGCTAATTGGTTTCCGGGGGTCAATGATGATGGTTCCATCGGGCAGGGTGTAGGACACACCCTTCAAATAAGGATTCTGCAAGGCGGCTGTCAGGTTAGGGCTCTTTGGTTTTCTTGGGTCAACTATAATAGTTCCATCTGGCAGTGTGTATGAAGCTCCTTTCAAGGCTGGGTTTTGGAGAGCCTAAGTATTAAAACATAGACACTGTCAAGACAACTGAACTATTAAGTGCAAATTATTTAGTCTTAAGTGAATTAAAGCAGCAGTTTAGATCAACAGTGATTATTAGCTACAACATGTTTCCTTGTAGACAAGTCCTATTATGTGGGGAAGAGTGTGGGTAGAAAGAGTAACAGATCCATAACTAACCTTAGCCAGGTTTGGTGATATAGGTGTATTGGGGTCTTGAACCCCTTCTGGCAATTTGAAGGAGGCGCTCCGCAGTGCGCTGTTTTGGAGGGCATTGGACAGATTTGGAGAGACAGGTTTGCGTGGATCAATGATGATAGTGCCATCTGGCAAGGTGTAAGATGCACTTCTAAGGTAAGGGTTCTGAAGTGCTGCTGCAAGACTGGGGGACTTTTGTTTCCTAGGGTCAATCACAATGGTCCCGTCGGGGAGAGAGTAGGAGGCCTCACGCAAAGCTGGGTTGTTTAGGGCCTTAGCCAAGTTAGGGGAAATGGGTTGCTGAGTACAAACAAAGAGAGAAAAATATTCATTACTTTTAACAAATAGATGTTAAAGGATCAGACAAGAAAGCGCAACAATGTGAAGTAAATTTAATTAAGAAAGGACCATGGGACATGGGTTACTTGCTGTCTAGGATCTATAATGGTGCCATCAGGAAGAGTATATGATGCAGTCTTAAGGTTCTGGTTCTGAAGAGCTCTTGAGAGGTTGGGAGACATTGGCTTCTGAGGCATACGAGGGTCCTATGTGGGTAGAGGCAGAGAGTCATGTAGGAGAGTATAATTGTAATAATCCTGTGCAGTTATTGCTGCAGCCTAAGCAGCTGGCGTACTCCATTTACACGTACCCTGATTGAGCCGTCTGGCAAGACATATGAAGCGCCACGAATGTGCTGATTTTGCAGGGCATGCCCAAGCAATGGAGAGGACTGTCGATCTGCATATGGTGAAACCAATGTTCCATCTGGCAGACGGTAAGATGCCTGCATCAACTGCGGGTTTTGCAGGGCACTTCCTAAAATTGGGGAAGAGCGTGGTTGGGGTCCATATGGAGACCGTCTGAATTGCACAGGAGTCTGATAAGAGGCTTGGCGAAGGCTTGGGTTCTGCTGAAGAGCACTGTTGAGCTGAGGCCTTGATGGTTCATAAGGATTACGACGTTGCATCATAGGGGATCTCATAGTTGAGACACTCTGCAAACCAGATCGGTTTTGGAGTGCATCATGGAGCAGCGGTGCAGGGCCAGGTTCTGAGATATAATCATATGGAGTAACAACAGTTGGTCCGTATGGTGAACTAAACTGCGGAGTCTGATATGAAGCTACGCCCCTTAGTGCTTGTCCATGTCTCATGGCTTCAGGGAGCACTGGAGATGAAGGTACAGATGGGGCATATGGGGATAGAGGTCTAGGAAGAGGAGATACATATGATGCGTCTCTCACTGCCTGGTTTTGCAACGCTCCAGATAGTACTGAAGAGGAGGGAAGTAAAGGCTGTTCAAAGGGTGAGACTGGCCTTTGTAAAGGTGAAACATAAGATGCATCTCGTACTACCTGGTTTTGCAGAGCCCTAGACATCATAGGAGATGAAGGGGCCATAGGTTGACCATAAGGTGACATTGGTCTCTGGAATGTGGGAACATAAGAGGCATCGCGAATGGCCTGGTTTTGCATTGCACCAGACAATGTAGGGGACAAGGGAACATAAGGTTCTACTACTTCAGGAACCATCTCATCCATGCCTACCATGTGGGCTACGTGTGGTCCAAGAGGGGATGAAAAGGAAGCTTGTCGTACAGCCTGGTTCTGCAAAGCACGAGGCAGCATGGGAGAAGACGGGGCTACAAACTGATGTGACTGCTCAGTGTAAGGATCAGCATAGGGCATAATTTCAGGTGCATAAGTGGGCGAGTGGACAGAACGAGGGGAGAGGAGGGGTGAGGGATGACGAGAAAGTCGAGGAGAGTGGTGAGGGGATGCTGGATACGGCATGTGTTTAATAGATAGCTGCGGCGAAGCGGGCGGCATACTTCTTATAGACCGCTGGGCTACAAGTGGACGTCCTCGAGCAATAGGGCGAGGAGGTAATCGTCCAGATTCTCTCCTTCTGAGGGGAGAACGATGGACCATGTGAGGGGAGTGGAAAGGAGAGGAGTGAAGTGAGGAGTCCACGGTGAGAACAGAAGACCTATTGCTTCTTATAGAGGAGGCACGGAAAGGACGCACATTCTGGGTTGGTGGAGGCACTGGACGTCCACGGAGACCCATAGGGGATGGTCTGACAGTACCTAAAGGAACATTTCCCCCCATCCTAGGCCGGGCCAATGGTGTGGGATCCCTAAGCAGTCGAGTTGAGCGACGAGAAAGAGTAGGGGATGATGGAGCAGGCCGGGGCCCTGCAGGGGATAAGCTACGACGAGATGGGGAAGGAGATGGTCTTCTGGTGAGCTGTGGAGAGAGGGGGGGAGATATGTAACCAGGGGAGAGGGCAGGGGATGGTGATCTACGAATATTTCTAGCTTCAAATGGGCTGCGGGTAGGAGCAGGTCCTGGTGGAGGACTTCTCATGGAAGCACGGGGTGATGAAGGTGGAGAACGTCGTCTCACTGATGCTCTCGGTGAGGGCGGGGGACTATGCCGGATCATGGAAGCACGGGGAGAGCGGGAGGGTGAGGGACCTCGAGCCAGGGGAGGTGGTGATCTCTGAGGTTGCATTCTACGACGAGAAAGTGGGGAGGCCATAGGGGAGGAAGGAGGCGAGAGCCGTCTAGACATAACAGAGGGGGGTCTTTGGGCATTTATTAACCCACTCCTCATGGATGGTTGTGGAGAGGGACTGTGTATTTGTGCAAAAACAGGAGCGGGTACCGGGGAAGCCATGGCAGAAGGATGACGTTGGATTTGTGGGGAGGGCATAATGACAGAACGGCGGGATGGTGTCGGAGAGGGTTGCATGCGGCGTGCTGGAAGAGGGGACATGCTTGCTTGCTTAATAATCATTGCAGTTGGAGTAGGGATGGATGGCGGGCCATAACCCGGCGGCTGTGACATCATCATTGGGTCAGTCATCATCTGTTGCTGAAAGAGCAGGCATGAAAACAGTGATTTTGTTTAGAATATTATCTTTCACCAAGAAAAGGTTACATTAATTACTTCAAAGAACTACTTATTACAGTGTTGGTGATGAGCAAAAAAGGTCAGGTCAGAAAAAAGCAGCTATACCTGACTAACACTGGCTTATTGGTTAGCCACAACTACAGTACCAGTGTGTCCAAACTTTTGACTGGTACTGTGCTCCCAGTTCAAATGAAACCATAGAATATTTTATTTGTTGATATTTTTTTTTGTTGCCTTTTTTATATTCACATTACAATAAGAATCAGGCTAAAATCCAGCAAAAACACCTTTCTGCGACTCTCTAGCTTTAAAAATATTGTCAGACTCAATGACACAGCACAGCTAGAATTACCTGTGGTGAAATCATCTGTTGCTGTGGCAGCATCATTTGCTGTGACATAATTTGCTCTTGAGGTGACATGATTTGCTGTGACATCATTTGCTGTTGTGGGAACATCATTTCTTGTGACATCTGCTCCTGTGGCAACATCATTTGTTGGGGCATCATCTGTTGCTGTGGTAACATAGGCTGTTGCTGTGTTAACATCATTTGTTGCTGTGGTGACATAATCGGTGATGACATCATTTGGGGGGACATACTCTGTTCTTGTTGTAACATCATTTGTTGCTGTGGTGACATAGGGTGTTGCTGTGTTAACATCATTTGTTGCTGTGGCGACATAATCTGTGATGACCTCATTTGGGGGGACATACTCTGTTCTTGTTGTAACATCATCTGC
>JAVDPK010001485.1:83279-103279 GCA_034780415.1 Cichlasoma orientale
CACACACACACACACACACACACACACACACACACACACACACACACACACACACACACACACACACACACAGTAATCTGCTGCTATCTAGTGGAGCAGCATTACATCTGCAGCACTCCTCATAGTTAAGAGTTGGTTGGATATCAGGTAAGTTTACAGGCCTGTAGCAAAAAGCTTGCACAACACAATTCTAACAATTCTTCATTTCTTCACATGATTTAATTTAGTCTTATAATAAGTGGCTGGGAGAAACACCAGGAAATCCAACTATCCAACTAGAGAATATAGTCAAAGCACGTAAGGAAATAGAGAGGATGTGGGAGGCAGGGAGGGAGGAAGGATGGGTCCGGATCAATGCGCCCCTATAACCTACCTTTCCCTGGAACACCCAACTTCAGAAAGCGGCAGCCTCACGTTACTGGAGCTCCATAGTCACGTTTCACCATCCTCCTACGGGTCAAAAAGGGGGAAAGACTAAAAGAAAAAACGCCAAAATTTAAAACCAAACCCCTTAAAAAAAACCAAAAAACTTAATTACTCACACAGCTTTGCGCCTTTGCTGCTGCTCTGGCGGGTCTCGAAGCAGCAGGGGTCGGTCTGCAGGGAGGAAAAGTGTGCCACCGGGAACGGAGGATGAATATTTAACGACCGCTATTCTTCGGCGGCCGGCCGGGGGCTTGAGTTCCACACACTCCGGTGTGAAGCGATAAGGTCCCCGGGTGGGCAATACCAGTCATACGTGGCGGTACACACTGATGTATGTAGTGACAAATAAAAAAGGTAAGCGCGTAACATTAATTATTAATAAAACGTAAACATTAATTTAATTAATAAACAGCTTATTTAAAAGATGTAGCACCGCTAAGTGTGGGTAAAGTTAATTTCCTGCAGTGTACCTGCCTGCTGGTCGGAGCTTTGCTCTACTGCATGGTGCGCTTTTTTTTTTTTTTTTACATTAAACACTTCCTCTCATCCGGACTCAGCACGGTGGGAAAGTGTGCCACGAAATGACTCAAGGGGGAAATGGAGCATAACAGATGAAGGTGAGAGTTACCACAACAACAACAACAAAAATGTACCATTAATGTCTCCACATGAGCAATCCTTCTGCCGCCCGCCAGATGGACCCGCCTGACAACAAACAAACTGCAGAGCGCCACAAACTGCTGCATCTCCACTGGATTCACTCCATAACCCAGACGACCTTGCCGTCTCCCCCACATGACCGGCTGGCCCGCCTGTATCAAAACAGGTCTTGGCTTTGATATTAAACCTACTGTGGCGAGCCGCGGAGCAAGAAGACCTCGCTGGTGTTTCAGAAAAAAAAAAGCCTTTGGCTACGTTCGTGCTATTTTTGGCACTGTTAAGGAAACAGCGACTTACATGCTATAGGGTTCAGCCAGTAGGCGCATTTGTTCGGTTTTTGGTTGACATGTTTCATAGCTGTTGATTCCAAACGCTACAACAGGTAGTGCGGATGAGTGCAGTGAGCTGTGCGGATTTTGCGCTCTGCTGTCATCACTGTGCTCACTGAGCAGCACTTTTCTTCAATCACTACTCGATGTAAACAGCTGCCCAGATGCGCACTAATCTTATTCTAAACATATTTTATATTTAATCTAAGAGATAGATGAGGGCTGTAAGATAACCAGAATATAAAAAGAGTGACAAAGTTTTTGCAAAGAGAAAGCATCTGTAAGGGTGCCAAGAGAGGAACTGTGGTGATGAAGTCAGGAGTGGCAGAGAAGTATGCGAGAGTGGTGCTGGACATGTAGAGGACAGAGAGACCATGGTGAGGTGTGTGCTAGGATTGATAGATGGGCTCAAGATGGGGGTGGGATTACATCAGGGATCTGCTCTGAGCGCCTTCTTGTTTGCAGTGGTGATGGACAGGCTGACAGATGGGGGCAGGCAGGAGTCTCCGTGGACTATGATGTTTGTAGATGGCATTGTGATCTGTAGTGAGAGGAGGGAGCAGGTGGAATAGAGCCTGGAGAGATGGAGGTATGCACCGGAGAGAAGAGGAATGACAGTCAGTAGAAGCAAGAGAGAATACATGTGTGTGAATGAGTGAGACAGGTGGAAAGGTGACCATGCAAGGAGTAGCAATAGTGAAGGTAGATGAGTTTAAATTCATGAGGTCAACCATGAAAATCAAGACAGGTAAAGAAGAGCGTGCAGGGAAGGTGGAGCGGGTGGGGACAAGTGTCAGGGGTGATGTGTGACAGAAGGAGAGCAGCAAGAGTGAAAGGGAAGGCTTACAAGATGGTAGCGAGACCTGCTGTGATGGATGGTTTGGGGATGGTGGCACTAACAAAAAGGAGGTGGAGCTGGAGGTGGCAGGGTTGAGGATTTTCATTAGGAATGATCAGGATGGACGGGATCATAAATCAGAAGAACAGCTCAGGCTGAGATGGTTTAGACATGTACAGAGGAGGGATAGTGGATATACTGGACAAAGGAAGCTGAATATGGGGATGCCAGGTAGGAGGAAAAGACCACAGAGAAAATTCATGGAATTAATGAAAGAGGACATGAAAGGATAGGATGAAATGGAGGCAGACGATCTACTGTGCTGACCCCTAAAGGGAGCAGCCAGAAGAAGAAGAAGAAGAAAAAGAAGAGTAGTTCTAATTTCTAAAGACTTTCCCTTAATAAATTGCCTTTTGGAATTGGTGGATCGTTTCAGGACTTCAAAATTTATTTGAGCAAATGGGTGGAGAATCCATATTAAACTGTAGTTAATGTAAAAAAAAGGTTAATTTGATCTGTAACCTGTGAGGATTGATTGCAAGCAGACATTGCCTCATTTTAGAATTAAAAAAAAAGAAAAACACTGGGAATCACTGGATTCAATAAATGATAGCAGAGGGTATGACTCTCTCTCTTTGGGTGCTTCTCTTGTGATTTTAGAGAGCTACGGGGTAGCAACAGCTTCAGGCGTGTGTGCTATTTTATTGTCTCTGGATGAAAACTTTGCTTGAATGATTTGGCTGTTTTGGAGCCATTACATCCAGTAGTTGCTGCTAGAAATTGTTGCTCCCCGACAACAGCTTGCTTAGGGCCCCAAAACAGTAAATATCAATCATGCTTGACATGTTCCTGGGCACCTCCAGGGTAAATCAGTCAAGGAAAGTTACAGTGTCACCCCGCATGTTGGAGCTGCCTTTTTTTCAAACAACATATAAAGCAAAATCTAGTTAGTGGAAGGTCATATTTCAACTGTAAAAAATGGTGCTAAAGGTATCAAGTTATTTGAGTGGAGAAATATTAGAGGAATATGAGAGAGAAATGGTCTTTTTTTTTAAATGAAGAAACTGAATGTAGGGCTTCTTAATGAAAAACAAAAACCCCCAAAGAGGTAAAGACCTAAAAGCTCTGGCTTACTTACTTACTTGCAGAAATTCAATGAGTCTGAAATGGATGCAGTCGTGAGCTTTCCTGCTACTAGGCTTTGCTGGCTGGACTGCAGGCAGAAGAGCAGTGAGTGGATCGCCAACATTAGTCTTCCTGCTGAAGGAGACAGCGGCATCTCAAGCACGAACAGCTGTTCTGAGACAAGCAGTCTCTGTAGCAGGTCAGAGGGTGAGTGTAGAGAAGTCCCACTGGGACAGAGGGACCCGTGTACGTGTGTGTGTTTGTCTGCGCGCGAGAGCGCGAGAAACGGGAGAGACAAATCTATAGACTGAGAGGGAGAGAAGCAAAGTGCCGGGAAGAGAGGAGAGCAGCAGGGTATGTACGTTCATATCCACTTAATAGAGGCTCCACCTGGATAGGCAGGATAGTGGAGAATACCGAGGCTGCTGGAGTAGTGAGGGTCCTGCTGCGTGTCCATCAGTTTCAGATAATCCCTGCTGCTCCAGCTAAAGTGTCCTTGAGTCACATGTTGAATCCCTTCCTGTTCGGAGACGCACCTGACTGCTGTTGCACTCCAAACCACAGTGAATTTGTTCCTGCTCACAAAAACTGCTGCTTTTGTGGCTCTGTCTTTTATCCACAGGCCAGATTATCACAACCAAACACGGATCACACCTGCAGAATCCGCCGAGACTCTCGGGCAGTGTATCCACTCCAACACCCTCTTCATGATGGATGGAGTGTGTGTGTGTGTGTGTGTGTGTGTGTGTGTGTGTGTGTGTGTGTGTGTGTGTGTGTGTGTGTGTGTGTGTGTGAAGGTTAGTTAACGATGACAAATTGTCTTAAAGTGTCCAAGAGGCTAAGGATCTGCATTTTTGAATGACAATGGGATGTATGGCAGTTGTATTTATGGGCTTGCATAATGCTGAAGGCTTGCTGTGCAGAAATTCAAAAATCTTTTATGAGGGAAACCTCGATGTTCTGGGAAAAAAAAAACAGTTTTTGGACAATGGCACATTTTTTGTAATGCTACCTGTGTATACGACCACAGTTGATTTTAAATAGACAATTAAGACTGAAAGGCAAACTTTAGCTTTAACTCAAAATTGTAACAAAAGTGTTGCATAATTTACAGGCACTTTTATACATTGTCCCTCATTGTCAGAGGCCCAGTGGACATCACCAAACGCAGAGTCGCCTTCTTGAGCTGCTCTGCCACACAGCCGCCTTCAGTTGCTGCTTTTTTGTGGGTCTCTTTGAATTCATTTTTGTCTTCAGTAACTGAAAAGCATCATTCAATGGGTTGAGATCAGGTGACTGACTTGGCTTTCCTGTTTGTGAGTGTAACCAGCAGTTTGCACCTCGCTGTAAACCATCTGTATTTCCATTCATAAAGGCATCTCTCGATCAGGCATTGACAGAGATACACCTACCCCCTCTAAAGTGTTCTTGTTTTTCTTAATCATAGAAAGAATTCTGTGATCATCCGCTTCAATTGTCTTCTGTGGTCTTTCGGGCCTTTTTTGGCACTGCTGAGCTGGACAAATGCATTCATTCTTTTTAAGGATGTACCATTATTTAATGCGCCAACTTCTGTTTGGACCTCATATTTAGAGTTCCAGTGAAAAGCTCCCAAATACAAGTTCAACAGTTCAAATGAATTTCAGATATTTCATCTTCTTAATTTGACATGAAATAACAAGAGAACCGGCCTGTTGGGTTAGTATAATGCATGTGCACTATAAATGAATTAATAGGTCACATATGCAATACAGCACAAAATAACATGTAAACCAAGTGGCAGTCACCTTTTGCTAAAGCTGAGAAAACTCAGTAAAAATTTAATTTCTCACATTCAAATGAGGAACTTACATTGTACACTGAATATTTGCTATAGTGAAATTCTTTGCTTACGAATTGTCTTCATTTCTTTCTTTTTTATATTGGTATTTATTGGGTTAAGAGAGCTTTGTAACGCACATGAGTGCCTGAAGTACCCAATTATATTTACTGTGGTTTGATTTATATCATTTAATCAGAGCCAGGACTGTGTACACACACATTTTTTTTTTATGTGATTTTTAAACTCAAACAGTCTGTTAGACATTTAGTCACCAGAACTCATGACTTTAACTTCTGAAAGCAGCAGGTAAAGAATTTAATCTTGGAACAGACAAACATGCCTATTAATACTGAGTCAATGAAAGACATTTTTAATTACTATTTATTCTTAATTCTTATTGATTCTCAATTATTGTAATTATTTTTAATTTTTTGTTATGTTTGACAATAAATAATCCTTGCATTTAGCTTAACAATACATCATTCACCAAAATATTTATTATGTATGTAACACCTGAATGCACACTCAACCCTTTAGTTACATTGTCTTAGTATGCAAGAACTCAAAGTAACAGCCAATCATCACTCACCTGTAACCAGTTAATAAAAATAATTTTGTCACAATATGTCTATATGGACATGATAAAAGATCATGCATGACATATATCATAACCAGGCCATCTGTGGATTTTTTTTCTCCTTGCATGTCATACTCCTCTTATTGTAACCACATTTCTTACTGATTTTGTCTTTTCTATAGTTTATCACCAAAAGTTCACGTTTTATGAAAAAAAATATCTGCTGCTCAGTATATTTTGAAAAATAAATTGGAGTTTTTAGATTTTAGAGTTTTTATTTGATAGTTTTAGGGTTGTAAATGAGCAAGGAGAGGGGGACTTACTGGAAGTAGTTGTGGCGAATTAGTGCTATATTTATGAGCTATGTTTTGGCTTTGTTTTTAATAAATAGCAACCTCCCATCACAGGATGATATCTGACTGATTGGTTATCGCTTACACATAATGGAAAGTAACATTATTTGTCCTCTGTACAGCTTCCGGGAATGAGCTTTCGTTTGGATAAACAAATCTGTGATATTTATCCACGTTCAAAACATTTATTACAGAAAATCCACTTAGCTGTATTTCTTGAAAAGGGCTATTAAAACATGATTCAGCTTCAGCATCTCTCCCCTCTGGGTGTTTTGAAAACACAACATTGTAAGTTCGCTTAGTGTAGCTTTAGATCTTCCCCACTCTCAAGCATATGAGAGCAAAGGGGCAACAGAGATGAAATTATCATGTTGTTTTCTGCACAGCAGGTGATTATTTGATCATCGGGAACCACTCGGTTCTGAGATCGGGCTTTCATGTCGGGATGGTACTGTGGAACGGAGATAGCACCTGGGTTGGCGCTCAGAAGCACAGAAATGGAATATATCTGAAAGCTGACGCATCTCGTAAGCTTGTTATATGAAGCCAAATTACAATTTCTGATCTTTTTAAGCAGAGGAAAGTAGGCAGTCCACCCGTAGTTGATATGTTCTTATTTAGACATGGAGCAGTGTCGCGTAGCAGAAGGGACACCTGTGGTCTTAAACTCAGCAGACTTGGGGCTTTGACTAATTGTACTGCAATCTGAGGCATTTATTCATATTACACAATATGTGGAAGATGTGCAGCTGTAATCTATCAAATTGTTCTCTCTTCCTCTTTGCATATTGATGCTTCGGGAGGAGGCAGGATCCATAAATTTATATTCAGAAGGGCAAACTTCAGCAGATCGGCAGTAACACCACATACCACAGAGAAGAAAGTACTGTATTGTCTACAAAGATGCAGTATAGTCTGTTTTTTAAAGAGTGGCATTTTAAATACCCATCAACAGGTAATGAAATTTAATGAAAGCAAACATTCAGGTGAGCACAAGAAGAAGAGTAGTTCCATCATCCGGTGCCCTTTATTAGCTCCTGCTTCATTTGGTTTACAGGTTTAGCTGGAACAAACACTTTAGACAAAACCTTTTACTGCGTTTGGTTTTTATGGCTATGCTTTGTTGCACTTGCCATTGTTGGAATGGTTTCCATGTTCTCTGGCCCTCCATTTAGGACGCTCAAAATTTAGGTTAGCACTGTAACAGGTGTCAGACTCAGAGGCAGAATCAGCAGGTAGGAGTAAGTATGAGAGAATAAGCTTTACTAGGCATAAGGCAAGATGTAGGTCAGAAACAGGTAGGCAGTCAGCAGAGGCAAACAGGGCCAGAAGGGATCGGGCAGGCAGCCAACAGTCCAAAAACTAGCTGGGTTCAAAGTTACTAATGCAGGCAGGCACACTGGCAGGTAGGTAGCTGCAGAAAAAAGGCTGCAATAGACAATCTGGAAAAGCGAGTTGAATTAGTAAGCAGGTACACACAGTGTGGGGTAACGAGGTCCAGGTTTGTCGACAGGTTCAGGTTCAGTAGTAAAGATGGGAATATCCTAAGAGCCAATGGCTAAAAGTCAGTGTAGTACATTTATATACTTAACTGTCTTACTGATGTTGGCATGGTTTCTGTGCTCTGCTCATTAAAAAATATTAATTGTGGAGCCTCAAAAATGAGGCTATATCTATAAAATACTTGAAGTGAGACCCACAAGCAAACACAGCAGGTAGTGGGACAAAAATAGGCTTTTACTTGTCAAAAGACAGCATTTAGGTCAGTAACAGGTAGCAAGCCATCAGAGGCAAACACAGCCAGGAGGGATCAGGCAGTCAGCCAGAAGTCCAAAGAAACTAGCCGGGGTAATGGTCTCTGAAGACAGCAGGCAGGCTGCAGTAGACCTTTTTCACACCCCACATTTGAACTTGGCAAACGAGGAAAGGCACAGGTGAAACTAATTTCATTAACGAGTTCAGTTCCATCATGTGTCCCAAAGAGGCCAGCATGCACAGTGCAGCCATTTTTAATTGTGTTAACCGCACCTGTGCAGACAACGCGACAAGTCAAACCGTCTACTGGGAAAAAGAAAAAAAAAAAAAAAAAGCCTTCCACAGAAAATCCAGAAGTGACTAGCTTTTCCAAACAGAACAGAGTCAAGGGAGGGAAAAGCTTAAAAACTAATTAAATGTATTTGAGTTGCAGTGCCGTCATCATATGGGCTTAGTTTGTGACAAGCTCTTCAAACTTTCAGTGGAGTGTAGACAGTGGTGATGGAGTAGAGGTGAAGAATGATCTGAAGATGTGGAGCAGGACTGCTGATGAGCTCAATCCAGGGAGTGCTGGTTCTGAAACTGGAGCTGAATCAGGGTTTCATTGATCTGACACTAAAATGACGGCTCCCGGCAGCAGTTTCACAGGTCACGGCGAAATCTGATTGATTTAACAGAGGGCAGAATGCTTTCAGTAAGCTTATGAGATGGATTGAGAGAGAACATGTAAGCAAATATTAAGGGTGAGATTGAATCTGCACTATTACTGCGCTGGTATATGCACATACTATGCAGCTGGTGGAGCGGGTGTGCAGGTGTAGGATCAAGTTTGATTAGGACTGGAAAATCAATGCAAAAGTCTTGTTGTGGGTGCTGGCATTAAGTGAAAAAAGCGGCAGACATGAGGGAAACTGGTGGGTCAGTGAGCAGCAGCAGAAAATAAATACAAACAAATTAACACAATAAAATAAAACACCACTGAAGCTACATTAATTAAAAAATAAACATGTAATTAGAAATGATTTTAATAATCCCGCCCATGGAGAGGTTCATTTCAAAAGTTTCACCACTGGATACATAATGTCTCCTGCATCACAAAAAAGTCCAATTTTTTAAATTGTTTGTGCTGTGCAAGTTTCCACATCACACTTATATAAGCTGCTTGTGGGATCAGGTTTGGCTCCCAAGCTAGTTGCAATTTGCAGGTAAAAAGCCTTAAACTCAGAAGCTTTATAGTATTTAAAGTATTTGAATCTTTAAAAAAAAAATGTAGTTGTCAAACTCAGCGTGGACTTCATTGTTTGCAGTGAAGGTCAAACATTTAAGAGAAGTAAGATTGACCTTTCTGGATGAGCTGCCTCAGTTTCAGGGTGCTGGTATCACTCGTGCTTACTCACTCTCACACTGAGAGAGTCATTGTTAATTTTATTGCAGAGCCATATCCTGATGTGCAAAGGCAAAATGTCTGTTGTGAAGCTAAAATTTAAAGCCCTTAATATGAAAGAATAGCAAATGCAGGTTAACCCAAATGCTAACCTTTAATAACTTCAGTGTTGCCCATACTATTGTCTTAAGTGACCCCGCCCCCTGCGAAAAGCACTCAACTGCAACTGGTTTGCAGCAAATATTCTTACACTGTATGCGTTTTCAAATGATCCTTTTTAAAATCCTTTTCACAGGATGCCTATGAATGCTTATAGTTCACCAGTGTTTTATATTCATGAGCTGTATGTTCTTTTCTATTAATAGAAATTAAACAATAGTCTAAAAGTAGAATCATGGACGAGTGATCAAGTGATGCCCTCTACATCCCCCACCCCCTCATCCCACGCTGTGTGCTCGCTCTCCCTCTCCACGGGGAGGGACGGAGGGGGGGAGGCAGGCTTTCTCAGCTCGCTGCTGGCCTTGAACTCCCAGTTGGCCACTCATGATGGTCAGTCCACCTACATCAGAGTGTTTTTGCCAGAAAAAGCACAGGCAGCAACAATTGTAATCAGGATGCATGGGAGAGGGAACCACCAAAGGTATTTCTTGAGCAAATTCTCCATACCTCCCCACATAAACCCTCTGAAGTTGGCACATGATTAATTAGCATAAAGATTTTGCAAAAGCTGTTTATGGTTTCTGTGTCTCTCCGTCTCACCCCCCTCTGCGGGAAGAGTAAATGAATGGGGTGGCCTCCAGTAGCAGCTGGAGAAAGTCAGAGATAATGTCAAGAAGCAGCTGGAGTAAGTTCACCTCATTTAAGTCATGACACACTCACTTGTTTACTTATGACTCACATACACACGTCTCTGCATTCATTGCTGTGTCACATGAATCCGACCAGACTAATTACTAAATTGCTGCATATACCATGTGGTGTGTATATCTGCATGTTTAACAGGAGAGTGTACCAGCAGGAATCTGCTGACTGAATGCTGTTTTTTTCCTCCCCTGAAAATGACTGTTTTAGTAAATAATATTCATTCTTCTTTTACACATATGTGCTTACAATCCAAACAGCTGGCCACATTAAAAAAAAAAAATCAGCTACATAATCTCATTGTAATGGATACAGTTTGGGTTTCTCAAACAAATTTTTTTCAGTGTAACAGTCACAGCTGTCCCAGTTTTCTCCAATTTGGGGGATTGCCTGCTTTTAAACCTGGCATTTCTCAGAATGGATTTTTAAAATGTGCTTGAGGGGCATGTACTAGCACTTTTAGTAAGATCTTTATAATGAGTCATTGAACATTTGTAGGAATAAATCAAAAGTATATAATTCTACAAAAAAAAGGATTTATAGCACTGAAAAAAAAGGACTGCCTGATTTGTGAAGTGCTGCAATGACATTTCAAAAGGTACATAAAGCGTGAATCCACATATTTTATTTCACATAACGGGTACATTTACCTTTTAAAGATTTCCTAGCGTGATCAGCGAAGTCCCGACACTGACATTACTACCTAAGATGTACACTCACTGGTCATTTCATTAGGTTTACCTGTTTAACTGCTGATTAACATGAATATCTAATCAGCCAATCACATGGTGGCAACTCAGTGCATTTAGGCACGTAGACATGGTGAAGATGGACGACTTCCTGAAGTTCAAACCAATCATCAGAATGAGGATGAAAGGTAATTTAATGACTGTGAATGTGGCATAATTGCTGGTGCCAGAGTTTTTCAGAAACTGCAGATCTGCTGGGATTTTCCCACACAACCATCTCTAGGGTTTACAGAGGACTGTCTGAAAAAGAGAAAGTATCCAGTGAGCAGCAGTGTGTCATTGACGCCAAAGGTCAGAGAATAGCTAGACTGTTTTGAGCTCATAGGAAGGCAGCAGTAACTCAAATAATCACTTGTTACAACCAAGCTGAATGCACAACACATCAAACCTTGAAGCAGATTGCAGCAGAAAACCACACTGGCTGCCATGGGTGTAACCACCTACAAGGTCACCGAGGTCTGATTGAGAATTGTTTAAACACCACAGCCTATTGTTGCTGACCATATCCATCCCCTTGTGACCACGGTGTACCCATCCTATGATGGCTGCTTCCAGCAGATAACACACCATGTCACATCTCAAATCATCTCAAATCATTTTCTTGAGTATGAGAGTAAGTTCACTGTGCTCAAAAAGTCTCCGCAGTCACCAGATCTCAGTCCAACAGAGCACCTTTGGGACGCGGTGCCGACAAATCTGCAGCAGCTGTGTGAAGCGATCGTGTCAATATGGACCAAAATGTCTGAGGAGTGTTTCCAGCACCTTGTTGAATCTGTGCCACAAAGAATTAAGGCAGTTCTGAAGGGAAAAGGTGGTCCAACCTCATACTAGCAAGTAGTTAATGAAGCAGCCAGTGAGTGTATAAGTAATAGCGACACTAACAGTATGTCAGTCTTTAGCAGCATGTTTGTGACATTCTCACAGGTGCAGGGTATCGAAGTACAAAGGCGTCATAGAAGATTACACAGTAGGTGGAAAACACACTGCCTTTGATGGGAAACAAGTGATCCCACTGGAGCCATGTTAATGTGCCCTTCACTGATCACATCGACCACACCATATGTGCCAAGAAAATGCTACAGCATCACCTTACAAAGAGGGGTGCGTGTGTATGCGTGTGTGTGTGTGTGTGACTGCATAATATCACCACCCCACAATCCCTCGGTGGTCTTTTAGGAGATGTAACAGATGGACAATATCGTTGCAGAGCCGGAGTTTCTCATTCAGGAGAAAAATGTCTCAAAAACCAATCTGCATGAAATTACAGAATGACCAAACAGGGACACTCAGGATTAAAACAGTTGTTTGCCAGCACACTGAGTAGGGGCACTCGTCTGAGCAAACTGAGTGATTGATAAATTCATTTATCACATTCAAAGTAATGAGTTGATTTAAACATCTTTGTATCGATGTGTTAGTTCGCTTTTTACCTTTTTAAATAAACATTTACAGGATTTAATGTAAGAGATTAATGGCAGAAAATTACTAAATCACTTGCTTGGTGATTTGTCACATGTTTGATGGAGGAATATTGATTGGCACACAAACTCACAGTGAAGGAATGCAGCCCAAGCTGAACTTTTACAAAGTCACTTGATCTATGGTGAAATCTCTTGGCAGCGTTTCAGGTAATTGTTCAGTCTATCCCTCAGCCAGTGCCTCAGGAGTTCTTTCCTTTTTAATATTTCAATAATTGCTCCCACTAAGACTTTGAAAATAGAATATTTTACTTGCTCTTCTTCACAGCATCCAAACAAATAAGCCCACTATATTTTCTCATCCCCAGAGAAGCCAGCAACTGATCATTTTCTCCTTATTAACCCGATTTGCTGATGCCGGCATTCAACCTTAACATTTCCCTCCACCACCAAGAACACAGGATCAGCATTTGGCTGATGGCCGGGCTGAGGGTTTTATGTTATTATCTGGTTATTGGATTCATCCCCATAATCGGGGAGTTATCCCCAGATAAAGTCTTGCCAATCTTGTTGATGCGTAATCGACAACACTAAACTTATAAGCTACTCTCCTGACTGACATCATTACATGTATTTTTTTTTTTACTTGTCAAAGTTAATGGAAAACAAGCGTATCGAGTACTCTTGTGGCTTTTAAGGGTTCAAAGGGGATCTAAAAATACATCACTGGAGTGGGATAGTTCACCTGTAAATATTTGCTGGTTCACGTGTTCACAATCAGTTTCATCCAGCATCTCACTGAGTCCTGTGCTGTCCTGCGCGCCAACACACAAACACCCTCTCCGACGCGTAGTGAAAACGGCTAATAAGTTCTGACAAACCTTTTAGCATTTTAGTAAATCTTGTATTTAGAGGACACACTGTCTGTCCTTATCAAGAGATCTGCGCTAATCTGAAAATTAATATTGCTTCAATCTCACGGTCAGGCTTTTGTTATTGCCAGTAAGAGATTTAATGCACCCTCTGGCTACGCTGATAATAGAAAGGTCATAAAAAGTTACAGCCTCAAGATGAGCTATTTTAAATTGTTCTGTGGACTGGACCAATTAGTTTGATTTGGCTACAGTCTCCAACATTGAAATGCTCTATTGCACCGACTTCTTGGCTGCAGTGCCCCGAGTACCCAACGTACACTCGGAGCACCCGGAGAATTTAACACTCTATACACACACAATATACAAATGGGATTTCCTGTAGCTTTGCAAATTTCCAAGCTGTCAAATTAGGTGTACCCTGGTGCTTTAAGTGCAAATTAGCCAACACAGTCTATATGTGTACTTCCCCGGATAAACTAAATTGCATAATTTCTGCATGTTTTTGTGTGTGTTCAAGGTTGTTACTCGAGCTGGGCCGTGTTGAGGAGTCGGTGCACTTTCTGCTCCCGTTTGTGTGTCATGATGCTACAGAACAGAAGGGCTGTGACCTCTATATGACTCCTGTGATTGTCAGCTGCAGCTTCTTGGCTGCTTCATGAAACCTGCCAGTTATTTCTTACATATTTAAAGAATAGTTTCAGGGAAATTTACTGGAAGATGGGGTGAATGACTTAGCCTGACTTTATCCAAAGGCTTCTCAACCTAATGACCAGCATTCCCAAAGCTTGCTAACTAATATGTATTGGACAATTTCTGCATCTCAGTCAGCTTGCCAGGAAACCAGCAAACAGTTCAGGAACAGGAACCGTGGGAGGTTCAATGAGACCCAATTTCAAAAAGGTTGTGGCGCTGTGCATCTCATAAACCCATATTTTATTCACGGTAGAACAGATAGAAAACATATCAAATGTTTAAATTGATAAAATGCACCATTTTAATATTGAACTTTGAATTTGATAGAAGCAACACATTGTTGTTGCTGTCCCACTCTGGTCTAATATAGGAGTCTAACTGCTCAGCAGTCCTGGGTCGCCTTTGTCGTATTTTCCTTTCATGATGCACCGAATGTTTTCAGCTGCTGAAAGGTCCGGCCTGCAGGCGGACTTTTCTACTCTGAAGTCATGCCGTTGTAATAGATGCAGTATGCAGATTAACATGGTCTTGCTGAAATATGCGAGGCCTTTAGCCTTTAGTTGTCCCGTCCCAACTTAAATTCAAAATGAGCTAATACGTTCATGAAATTATTAAAATGCCTCAGTTTAAACTTTGATATGTTTCCTGTGGTCTGTTGTGACTAATATATGGGTTTGTGAGCTTTGCAGATCATTGCATTCTGTTTTTAATTTACATTTTGCACAGTGTCCCAACTTTTTTGGAGTCGGGCACATAGATGCTGCTGAACGAAGGCTCTATTTTAGTCATTTTGGCTGGAGCCGAACTAAGTTTGAGCTCTTAGCAAAACCACACCACGGTAAAGGCAAGGTTTGATTTTGTTTGATTTGAAAATGAACTTCATGGCAAAAATGTATGCAAAACAGTCTTCATCATATCATGACGATCATTTTGTAGCAGCTATTTTATTGTCATAATTGGTGGGAGCCAAAATATTTGAAATTTAAATCCCACTTATAATTCCAATAACTTCATTTCCAAACTGAACCTGCAAACTGGCGACTGAGACCATAAACTTATTAGGGCAATGCTTACTGAGGTAATAGATCGAGTGTGACACCCCCCCCCCCCAATTGAGTTCAATACAATTGATTTTCAACCAGAGAAGCCCCCCCGCGCGCTGAGCTTTAAGGAGCTTCTACATTGCTTTCATGAGCCTAACAGCCAGCCATCCTTTATATACAGTCTATGGCATTTTTGTAGAACATATAGCACTGAGATCAGCTTTCAAGAAACTAAAATATCTTCCTTGCCTGTGCCAACCAGTCCAGTTGAATGTGTGTTGGAAGCAGATTTATATAATATGCTCCATGTGGTGAAGACTTTAAGGGAATTTAATAGATGAGCATTAAAGATGAGTCTCACCAGTTCAGTGATCACAGCATTCCTTTCTGTTCCTGAAATATGAGATTGGATAATGACCAGAAAAAGTGTTTTTGCAAAACATTAATATCTTATGTTGACCTTTGACCTTTTGGAAAATATCATCACTTTGTCATTTTATCCTATTAATAAATTGTGTTCACTTTTTGTGATAATTAGCATATGAATTCTTGAGTTATGGCCAAAAGGTCACACAGAAATTTGATCTTTGACAAACAAAAATAAATCCTTCCCTGACGCTTCAAAGCTGTTTTGTAAGTTGGTGGTTTTTAATGTTGTGGGTAGGAATGGACAGACAGACAACCCAAAAACACAATGCTGTTGAGTGTGGCCGTCACCAGCGCAGACGCATAAAAGTGAGACAAGCTGACCACTTTACAAATTCAACATAAAATAGTGTGGTAATATTTCTCATTTAAAAAACCCGAAGCCAATAACACACTGTTCTGTGTAACGATGGCTTTGCCTGATTGCAGCATTGCAGCAGAGGCTGTTCTCCACTGATGGAAACGTAAGTGTAACAACAGTCCAGCAGAGCACTCAGGCAAATTCAGTATTTATGGAGAACATTAAAGCAGTGATGGTGGTCAGTAATTGTCCTTTTATTGGATTATTTCAATAAAAAACTGCAGGATGCTTCCAAGTTAATGCAGTTAAATAACTTTTAAAAATGACTTAAACAGAAATGCCGCATACTGCGACACACTTTTCACTGCCCCTTTATTTTAGTAAGTAGCTTCAAATTCACAGGTGCAGGAGTGGCCGTAACCCCCTCATACTAAGTTAAGAAACCATATAGGCATATTTCCCAAATTACTGTCATTAGCTGTAAGTGTATGAATTATTTTCTCCTTTATGTACAGTAACTCCTAGAGCTAAGAGCCTTACTTGGAGGTACATTTTTGTATGGAATTTATACATTTTGAACCTCAGGTAAGTAAGCTTAGAAGTTGTCACATATATTCTTTTCTAACGATATTCAGAATATGAATTATTCAAATCCCCAAACTTAACCTGTGCCAATTAATTTGGCTGAACTTACTTCAGCTTTTAAAAAGTCAGAATTGTGCACCTGATTAATGCTTATTCAGTTCACCTGTTTCTAAAGTGGTTGAGTTTTTTTTGTTGTGAAAGTGAAGACGGGCAATTTTCATGAACACAGGTATCACTGGAGCACTTCAACAATTTCTAATTTCTTCCTTGCAATTAATTATTAAATTATTGACTGACCTTTTCAAGCTAAGGATAATTGCTGATGTAGCCGAGTGGAGAAGACACAGCAGTGCATCACTCCCGACTAATTGATTTTGGCCCTCGCACTCGTGAACCTTTCACTGAGTTCGGCAGAGTGACAGGGAGTAATCACCCATCAGGTTTTGAGATGAGCGGTTTTCAAAAGTGCCTATAAATTTGAACGCTTGACGATGCCGAGAACGCTTGAGAACCGAGCTGTACATACTGCCCCTCTCTGGCTGGAAGCAGAGCCGTCTGTGGGAGAGCTCATTCCAGGTCACCCACTCTCTGTGGGCGAGAGAGCGGGAGAGGGTGGAGAGTGCAAGAGAGGGAGGGAGACAAAGTAAAAAAAGGCAGACCAGGGAGAGAATATCTATAACTCAGTAAGTGCCAGATATCACATCGCTGTGTTCCAGATAGAGAGCCTTGAATACATTTCGGTTTATTTTGTTGCCATTTATTGATGGAGTGATTCATTTCCTGAGCCTATATAAAGCCATGTACTGTGGCCTACAATGCAATGTCTTTGCTGTGGCAGCGCCTCGTCTGAGAAGAAAATGAACAGTCATTGTATAAAAGACAAATTCGTCCCGTAGGCTTGCCTCTCCTCTGAGCTCATCATGCAGTCATTAGGCTGAACGCAGCCCACCTACTTTTTTACCAACCAGCTTACTTCCAGCTGTCTTGAAGTATACATGTGAATCACGCTTTTGTGCCTTTCTATTGTGTTTGCCTGACAATAAAAGCGCTGGTGATTGTCAGATAATATCTAGTGTGTGCTGGGATGAAGTTTCCAGCGCGTGTTAAAAAACTGGGCTGGCCTGCGCGGCTGCTGGAACTATGGTGGATGACCATGTGTGACAATCAGAAAGGACGAAAAAAAAGCACAAAAATATAAATAGTAAAAAAAAAAAATGCAATCCAAAGTGTGCCATCAGTTCTTGTTGTCATGGAAACAATGCATTTTACCCCCCCCCCCCCAAAAAAAAATTCAAGTAAAGTTTACAGTGATAGGCTTTAACAGACCGGCCAGCTAGCTGCGCAGCTAATTGGCAGCATGAGCTTCAGAAAGTTTCCACGTTGCGGTGCGCAGCCTCAGAGGGGCTCCGTGTAGCTCCGTGTGCCGGATAGGTGAGATCAGCGGGGCCGATGTTTGTCAGTCTGAATGAGTGGCTGGTGTTCTGTAGCAGGGCCACTTGTTTATGAATGGGGACTTTGTAGTGGCAAAGCATAAAGTCATACGTATCTGGGTTGTGCCTCTGCCACAGCAAAAAAAAAGAAAAGAAAAAAAAAGTGGTGACACTGAAAAAGTCAGTTACCATGGATACAAAAATTGCCCACATTATTTTTTTATTTTTTATTTTGTCAGAGGCCTTGTGTAATCCCTTTCTCTCCCCTGTAATTTATTTCCTTTTCTTTCTTTCTTTTTTTATGTGTTTATCCGTTTGTTTGTGTGCCCGCTGATTCCTTAGCTGGAGCTGCTTTAATTGGACTCCCTTTTTCCTTCTCCTCGGATTCATTCCAGGAATATTAGAGTACGGGGCTTTGACTATTAGCCAAACAACATTAGTGAAATGAGCTTTTGTCTTGAATAATTATACACAGCGATAACGAAATAGTTAGCACACTGTTGACGCACTACACGGTGATAATGGGTCTTCCTTGTTTTTCAAATATTTTATAATCGCACTCTTGCTATGAGCTATCAGCAACACCCCTGTGAAATTTAATCAGAGGGCACAAATGAAGAGGCAAAGGCGGCTCATTGTTTGGATGCTGGGAGCCAGATTTGAACTTGAGCTGAGTGTCTGCGTGTGCGTCCAACATTGTCTCGGCAGCGCGACATGCCTGGGTAACTTCTGTTTAGTGTGCTGCTGGCCAATGAAAGATGCATGATGACTGAGACCAGCGGTTATAAATCTATTATATCAGCAGGGATGCGTGTTCACGCTCTTGTAACTCTATTGGTTTCCCATCAGCCGCGTAAACACCTGCAATACAGACAGGACACTGTATAGTCCACGTGGTGCATTGTACTAAATCAGAGACATCCTCAAGTCCGCGCACATGCGGAACTCTTAGAAAGGTCACGTCCCTGAAACTGCTATAGGGAGGTCTGCAGGCGTTCATCACCTTGAATGGGATTAAGTAAATTATAGCTTTTAAAAGCTTATTTAGAGTGGCTTGGGAAAAATGTGTGAGTTTATTTCCTTGGCAGCAGTCCGGTGCTTAAATATAGAATAAGACAATCGTACTCCATTGGAGCTAATTTTTGTTTAAGAGACTAAGAATGAAAGTCATTGTTAATGGCATCACACAATGTACAGCTCCCAAGGCAGTGTCTGAATCTGGCCTGTCCCACCAGGATGCCTCTAATGGATAAACAGCAGTGGGAGATGGTGGGTGGGAGAGTCTGAAAGCAGACCTATTATATTCAAAACCCCAGGATTTATTATTCCTCAAAAGAAAAGTAGACCATTATCTACTTTTGTGTGGTCTTCTCCCTTTTTTCTCTCCAGTGTTATGCAATCATGTGTTTCTTTTATTCCAAGCCTGGGAGGCTCGAGCTCTGACGGAGGAGGATAGAGGACCTCAACAGGTGGAGATTTTTTTCTTCCTTTCTTTCTTTTTTCAACGTTATGCTAGGGATAGAAGCGGAGGAGGTGGAGGAGGAAGAAGAGGGTAGTGAACTGTTCCTTAATAATAAGTCCTCTGATCTGCTTATGCTGCGCTGCTTCTTGCCTCAAAGGGTAACTAAGCTTATGACAGCCAGTCCTCGTAGAGCCCCGGCCTGCTAACATGACCCCATGCAGGATCTACACCATCTGTCTGCAATGGGACTCCAAGGCAACACTCAGAGGGAGATGCAGAGAGTGATGGGGAGGGGGGAGGGGGTGTCAGCGTTCCCCGAGGACCCCCTGTGCTGCAGTTTTGATCTGCTAATTATGTTAAATTGAGACTGTGTAATTCACTCGCGTTGCTTCTTTTTCCCCTTATCTGAGCCGCGGCTCTTAACAAACTCCGGCGCTGATGAGAGAACATGACACACAATCAGCAATAAACGTTTTCGGTGCGGTAATTTTGAAGGGCTCGGCGTTTTAATTTTGAGGAAGAGTGGGGTATCTGCAGGGGGACCAATAGATTGGGTTATAACAGTTCAGCGGATATTGAAATGTTTTATCTGAGCGCAGCTGACGAGCAGAGGAGGCGCGACGCGGCGACTTGTTTGACGCCGAGACAGTCGTCACAAACACACACACACACACGCATGCACGCACGCACGCACAGGCACGCACGCACACATACACGCACAACACCGACACACAGATCTTGGAACAAACACGCGCGCGCGGGTTCGTTTGGAGAGATGGCACCAGGTGATGCCATAAACGACGGATGATGCTGTGCGCCATACCCCTCTTGCGCTTTCATTTTTTTTTCTGGGAGAAGACGCACGAGGAAAAGCGACTGCCAGAGAGG
>JAVDPK010001485.1:106945-139325 GCA_034780415.1 Cichlasoma orientale
CCCCCCCCCCCCCCCCCCCCCCCCGCAGGAGGTGGACAGTCACACTGCGCTGTCTCAACCTGGACTCACTGTTTTGGTTTTTAATATTGTGCGAGACATTTTTAGAGCCAGAGCCCAAAATTAGCCCGAAATCTACATATGCCTGCAAGTGGGGGAAAGGTTCAGAGAGCGATCATGCAGAAGCCTTTCCTTTCATGAAAGATACATAGAGAGTTTTTACCTCTGTTGAACTGTGAGATACACTGAAGTGATCCAAAACTACGCAATTATTATTGTGCATTTACTGTGACGTAGTCTTATCACTAGAAAAGCTTCATGTTAAAATTGACTCTTTGATTATAATATGTAATTACTGAAGCATACGAATATTGCTTTGGTTTTTTGTTTTTTTTACTCACATTGTTGTCTTTTTATTTCCAGCTGTTTAGTGGATTTTAGGTAGGAGTGCACGCACAAGATTGCAGCCCTGAGCTCATGAAGAATAATTATAAAGAAAAAAAAGAAAAAGGAAAAGAAAAGCCAAGGAACGTGTGGGTGGAATTATTTACCTTCCTGCCCTGCGTTGTAGCTGTATTTGTCCGGAAGAAGGTATTGACATATCCTGTGATAGGAGCTACAGCAAATAATCCTCTTATCGGCACAGTGTTTTTGGTTGGAGCTCCCTATCCACTGAAGTTGACAAACTGTGGGTTTAAGGTTTTCGATGTTGGGAATCTGTCCACAACATTAACAGCCAAACCACGTGCAGCCACCAAGCCTCTGGCATGGCCTTTAGCTGTCATCTGCTGAGTGAGTACTTTCTTCAAAGTCAATTAAACCTGCTACTGGGCCTGCACTTTGTTACTTCAGATACTCTCGTCTCAGAAAACATCCACAGTCGAAATTTGGTTACAATTTTCTTACTTGTTCGCCGCTAGAATAACGTAAAAGTCTGCCTCACCCTCACTGCTGCTTCTTAAATGTTTTTTTTGTCCATACAATGGCAGGTCAGACGCCTCTCACACGAGGGCTGAGAGGGTGAAAATAACTGTTTTCATTTTCCTTTTCCCTGCTATTACCAATAAAAAGGACTGAGTGACATATGATAATGAGTATTTTGATCCCTGCTGCTCTTCTGTACATTGATGTGCGATATTTCAGTCTCAGAGTCAGTTAATAACCCCAAAGCCTCTTATAAACGTGCACTGTTTAATCATTTAATCAAAACACAGCTGGCAGTCTCATTTAAAGAGTTAGTGAGCCATGGGCGATATGAAGTAGGGTTTGACTAATACAGGTTTTTGAACAGATCATTTTGACTGCAGATGTCACTTTTGGAGGACCACTGCTTACCTTAACAGGCATTTCTAGTGTGTAAAAGTCTTTGCTTTTTGCACTGTGGGGCTGCAAAAGTTACTAGTTGTGATTAAGTAGATTCCTGAACCGGAATCATACTTGCTATAAATGTGTCAAAACATTTAAAGGCTTAAATTCATAAATAATAATAAAAGAGATGAGTGTATCATCATAGTATTTATAGTATTGAAGCTGTAGCCTTGTAGTTTAGTTTCTAACTGAGCCTGTTAGCATTTTGACCCACCGGTGGGCCTGCGCCTAATGGTTATAGCTGTGCACGTCATCTCTGGTGAATTTTTAATGGTTTTAAAGTGTTTCCATCTGCTTCAGATTTCAGATAAGTCTTATCCAGTTCCAGAGCAGTCTTTCAAAACTTTATGGATAGGATTTAAGTAATCGGATTGGAATAAATCTGAAAATTGGGGTTTTCAAACCTGATAAATGATATTCTCATTGCTCGGGCTAGGATTTGGATTTGGGAATAAAAGCCCACCTTTAATCAATCTCAAAACTTGTATCTGTGTTTTTCATGACTCAAAGGCAGATAGTTCTGATGCCGGAAATCGGGATAATCTTCATTCTACTTGAGAGGCGCTTTCGGGGTGGATTTAGAGACACGACAAGCGTAATAGAGCTGTAACCAAGAAATTGCCATCTATACATCTTGAGCGTGAATTAGCATTTCATGATTCTATTTTAATCAACAAACCTGTCAAAACAGTTTCATCCCAAATGTCTCTGTTGCAGATGGAGGGACCAGCTGGATAGTCCATGAAATGGCCTTTCAATTCCTTTATTTTTTTTTCTATGCATGTCTTTGAATTCATGTAGTCTGCTAGTCTGTATTACTTTTTCAGTAATACCTTTTCAGTGTACATTATAACTAAACAGAAGCCATTTTTCATTTTGTTCATACAAATGTTTTCAGTTGCAAAGCAATCTGTTATCATTAATATTTTATATTGAGCTCATGGTGAGATGGGGGGGGGTGTTCAGTAATTTATAACTTTTATTGATCTGTATTGACAGGGCTGCAAAAATGTCAGTAAGTCTCAGTGGTTTATCACTGAGCAAAACACAACAGCCATATTCTCCCAGTAAAAAAGTGAAGGCAATCTAATTCTGGGGGGAGAGTCAACAGAAATATCTTTTAAGAGGTAAAAAAAAATGTCTTAATAGTTCTGCTCTGCCAGGACCTTTATCGGTCTGAGGTGAATCTTGCTTGTAGTGATTTGGGCACCGTCTCCAAGCAGTGTAATGCCAAAGACTCTATATAACAGATGGATGCATCTAGGTCTGAAGAGTGAAGACAGTGCGGAAGAGCTTTAAACCTGCATTCACTATAATGGCCAGCAGGAGGCGACTCGTTTGCTTGCAAAAAGAAGCCCAATTACATAGAAGTCTCAAATGACTCATTTGATCTATGACAGCAGTAAACTCTTTCCCTGATGAGCTTATGGTCTCGTTCTCTAGATTAAAATCTTGTCCAATATAATATAATATTCATTTAGTAAATTATGGTCCTTTACTAACCAATGGCTGATGACAATGGCTATGTCCGTCTTTTGTATACAGTCTATGTGTAATGCACAGGAGTAAAGAACCTGAAGCAGACTGAGTTGTCTGCACTGATAACTAAAACTTATTCTTAAAGCTGCATTATTATTATTTTCTTTGGGCCACTTGCCCATAGCATAAAAAGCTGTAAAAACAGCATTAATAAATTGTCAGCCTACAGTGTTATGGTGAACACGTTAGCAAACAATTGCTTATTAAGAAATCCAGCAGGCATGGATCAACATAAGCGTTCATGTTGAGAGGTGCCGCCAGCTACTTAATGAAGTAAGAATGCTCTCTTTTTAATGACTGTTTTCAATTACAGTAACTCCCTAGTGAAATACACTGTATACAGCACCAGTTAGAGTCACTACTGTGAGGCTGAGAGCACTCACTGGATTTTTCTGATGTTTCTCACTAAAAGAAAAAAAAACAACTGCCTGTTGTTGCTGGAAATCTGGTTGATGAGAGTGGAGAGAACGTCCCAAAACATGGATGGATAAAAACAAAAATAAAAATGCCTCTAAAACACTTCACATTGCTGAAAGAAGCTGCAGAGCTAGGGGATAATTCTCTGTGGATATGCCACTAGCAGCAACACCCATAATATTATTATATCCATAGTTGTTATACAGTAAAAGTATTGATTAGGGTTGCTTTAAATCAGCTATGTTCCTTTGAAATAGTTAAAACTCAGTACTGATCGTAGTCGTTTTTGGCAGAAAAAAAACCCCCGGATACAGACAGATTGAACTCCTTTGATGTCAGTATTAATCTTTCAATTGAAAGCTTAAGGCTTTCAAGATGGTGGAAGTTTAATTTTGGATTGTAACCCCCCAATGTGTCTATTTGAACACTGTGCTTTTGAATTAGCTTGATTAGTATTAAGCACAACATGTGGCTCTGAGAAGAATCCAGCTTCCTAGGAGGCTGGGTTGTTACCTTAAATGATGCCTCTTACACTTTGTCACTGTTAAGGTTTTTCCAGGCTCAGAAAGAGGCTTAGGAGGTGCCTAAGTGCGGCCGGCCTGGCTCTGTCATTTTGACCAACTTAACACCCAAAACCCATATTCCAATTTTATGCTTTTACAGACACCCGATTTGGGTTCAGGCTGATATAACACTGTCCTAGTTAAGACATTCTTTAGCTTTTTAAATCCAATTTGATTCAGTTTTTCATGGCTACGAGGACCAGATCATTCACATAAAGGTATCAGCGTGATTTCATCACCTTTTTTTTGTCTCTAACAGATCGTTGAGTGGCTGAAGTCGCACTAATTCCATGAAATGTAGTTCCTGCTCTCACAGTTTCATGTCTTACATATGTTATGGCACAATTAGCTCAGTGTGTGACTGAGATGATTAAGACATTTTTACAATGAATCAGACATTATTATACCAGAAGAGATAACAGGCACACAGTAGAGCTTTCTTTAAACAATGGTGCTGCACACTCATTTTTTTACTGCAGCCCCATCGTTCTATTGGCGAAAGGCAATGTAAAAGAAGAAGAAGAAGAATTCTCTTGAAAATCCAGCAGCTACAAAAAGGAAAGGCTGGCACTGTGTGCACATCACTAACTGTGCCAATGATGTTAAGTCCATAAGGAATTTTATCAATCAGCTTTAGCATAAAGTAACATGGCTTTATTTTCTTCCCCGTATTATTTCTTCCTTGTATTTACAGTAAATGTAATTACACTTAAAAACTTTTTGTTTGACTGTTTCATGTGTACACACACAAAAAAAAGAAACACTCGTTCTGTGTGTGCCAGTCAGAAGAAGCCCGCGTGGCACTTCTGTGCACCACCTGCTTTGCTAACTTAACAGGGTTTTTCCTCAGACTCAGAATGACCCTGAAAAGAGGGCAATTCAATATGAGCATAAACCTAAGGCTTCTGTACTCACAGAGGAGCATTTGGGCCCAATCAGAACTCTGCAGCTTGGTTCATTCAGCTGCAGCTTCACGTCAGATATCGCGTCTGTGGGAGAGAGCTGACCGTTGGAAGTCAGAGACAGCTTGTTCAGCAGTTGTTTGACAATTTGTTATTAAAGACATTTTAAAAGGATTTAAATTGCTCTTTTATTTTAACTTCTTATCGTGGTCGCGCTTGTAATTTTCCTTTGGTGCTGGCTGAAACACAAAAACCACAGCGGCCACTGAGAAACTTACTCAGATATGTTTATTAGAGCTGCAGACCGGCAGTTTGTTTCTCTTCAAACAACTTTGGATGCTTTAAAGCAGATCAAATCTATAATGCTTACCCATTTTAACAAGGGAAAAAGACGTGCCTCAAGCCAGCTATAGTAACATTTAAGTATTGGTGATTACAAAGGGGTACATCTGTCTGAAATACAACAGTGTTAACACAAATAAGGACTCATGACTGATCATCTTCATGAGCAGGTGAAGCTCAGCTGACGCCATAAAGTCAGTTCCTGAGCCCAGTAGAAAATTACAATCTGATGATGGATACAGACCAACGATGCAAACTGAAGTAATTTAACAAGAATTTCTCCCCTAGTTGTTAAAAAGAGTTTTGTCTCCTCTGTAGAGGAGCTGGCCCATCACAGACACTGGTACAATGTCTTCATGTCAGGACAAGATGAAGATTCTTCCGCTGCAGCTCAAGCTATTCAAGAAATGCAGAGAATTCGACCCTGTCGAGAGAAACCTTCAGGTCCTCAGCTTGAAATACTCACTGCTTTATCCATCCACCCTGAGAGTGATGAATGACAGTGATCCCTAACTGTTCCATTAACTTGAAGAAACAATCTTCTCTTTGTGCATTCTCACTAGATTCTTCATGATGAAATATAAACCTACCGACTATAAATTATCTTCATTATCCTGAAGCTGTCACGTAGATAAGTGGCTGAAACGTTATTCTGTACAATAGCCCTCTCTCACAGTGACAGAGTGTGTCCGATTGTGAAGAATTTTTTTTCTCTCTCTCTTTTGTTTTTGGGACACATTAAGATACATTTTGTTTAATGGTTTCATAGGCTGACGTGAACAGTCTATTATTGAGCCTGCTTTTTCTTAATCTTCAGGTATTGCTGAGCTTTTCCCCGTGCTCTTTTTTTATTATAGTGTAGCATTCCAGTGACTGTTTCCTGCATCTTTCCTTTTCTGTGTCGTCACTACACCGTACCTTTTTTAGATTTGGAGTTTTCAAACTGTAACTCTAGCCTCAACTCAATGAGTCAGCCTGCTGATCTGGATTATTGACTTTCTAGGACTGCTGAAAAAATGTGAACAATCTGTACTCAAGTATGCTCTTCTTGTCTTTGTACTATTTTTAGATTATGCACTTCAGAGTGGGGGGCTGGAGCCTGACATACATTATATTGTCAAAAGTATTCACTCGTCTGCTTTCATACGCATATGAACCTGAGTGACATCCCATTCTTTATCCATAGGGTTTAATATGAGGTTGGCCCACCTTTTGCAGTTATAACAGCTTCATCTCTTCTGGGAAGGGTTTCCACAAGGTTTAGGAGCGTTTATGGGAATTTTTGACCGTTCTTCCAGAAGCACATTTATGAGGTCACACACTGATGCAGGATGAGAAGGCCTGGCTCACAGTCTCTGCTCTAATTCACCCCAAATGTGTTCTGTCAGGTTGAGGTCAGGACTCTGTGCAGGCCAGTCAAGTTCTTCCACACCAAACTCACTCATCCATGTCTTTATGGACCTGCTTTGTGCACTGGTGTGCAGTCACGTTGGAACAGGAAGGGGCCATCCCCAAACTGTTCCCACAAAGTTGGGAGCATGAAATTGTCCAAAATGTCTTGGTATGCTGAAACATTAAGAGTTCCTTTGACTGGAACTAAGGGGCAGAGCCCAACTCCTGAAGGACAATCCCACACCATAATCCCCCCTCCACTAAACTTTACACTTAACACAATGCAGTCAGACAAGTACCGTTCTCCTGGCAACCACCAAACCCAGACTGATCCATCAGATTGTCAGATGGAGAAGCGTGATTTGCCATGCCAGAGAACACGTCTCCACTGTTCTAGAGTCCAGTGATGGTGAGCTTTACATCACTGCATTAGACGCTTTGCATTGTGCTTGGTGATGTAAGGGTTGGATGCAGCTGCTCTGCCATGGAAACCCATTCCATGAAGCTCTCTATGCACTGTTGTTGAGCTAATCTGAAGGCCACATGAAGTTTGGAGGTCTGTAGTGATTGACTCTGCAGAGAGTTGCCAACCTTTGCACATTATGCTCCTCAGCATCCACTGACCCCACTCTGTGATTTTATGTGGGCCACCACTTCATGGCTGAGTTACTGTTGTTCCCAATTGGTTCCACTTCGTTATAATACCACTAAGAGTTGACTGTGGAATATTTAGTAGTGAGGAAATTTCACGACTGGACTTGTTGCACAGGTGGCATCCTATCATGGTGCCATGCTGGAATTCACTGAGCTCCTGAGAGTGACCAATTCTTTCACTAATGTTTGTAGAAGCAGTCTGCATGTGCTTGGTTTATACACCTGTGGCCATGAAAGTGACTAAAACACCTGAATTCAATGATTTGGATGGATTGTATACTTTTGGCAATATAGTGCATGCAACCTCTAGACAGATGTTCATCACGTGAATGCATTTTTTATGATACGTTTTAATTAAAACAAATATTTCACTATAGGGAATTTCTATAGAACCTCACATGCAGTACCAAATGTATATTGCCTATAACTGGTTTGCTATCTGCTGTCTATTTGAATTGTTTATTTCAGGGAACTTAAATGATACAAATTAATTTGGCAGCATAAATGTAACTTATTTTTAGTCTCATTGAAGTTACTGAAACATTATATTCTATGCTAGATTTTCCATTTCGTTTATCACCCAGATTAATTCAGAGTTACTTCCTGATCTATTCTGTTTTGTGTTTGGAATATTAAAATCCAACATCTTCCCCTACTAATTATGAGGAAGAGTCTGATGGACAAACTATGCAACATCAACAATCCAGCAATCATAACTTGATTGAAGGGTGTTTCTCCGTCTCCTCTTTAGTTTATTTATTTGTTTTGTTTTATTTAATTTTCATGTGTCTGCTGTTATCAATGGTGATTCTGATAAATCTGCAGATAGATAATATTAGTCAGGCTCTGATCCTGATCCACAGCCCTTTTCATTTTTCTGCCTTTAAATCACATGAGTCATTGAACTGGACTTTTTGACTGTATTTGTGGCGCCTTTTAAAGGATTTTTTAATGTAATTTTCTGTCAGAAATGTGGCTTGCTGTGAGATGTCAGTGAGATGTCATTTCAGCAATTCCAGCATTTAATTTTTGCACTAATGGTCGTTAGATAACTAAGTTAGCCAGCATAAAGTGATAGCCCAGCGCTCTGTTGGTGTAGCCAAATATGTCTCCAAAACACCAAGATAATGATGGATAATATTCCAAGCCACTCAAGGCTTCAAAACTCCCCAAATCAGTCGATACGGAAACACTCAATGATGTCATGGTGGCTACATCCATCTTTTAAATACAGTCTATATTTATGCTTAAAACGGCCTTTAGTTTCACTTCAATCATCGTATGTACTTAACTGTGTGACTAGGATTTTGAAATAATCGCACTGATTGCTTTTTTTATGACTTCAAGACTTCTGTTATTCACTTTAAATCTGCTTGAAATCCCTCGCAGCCGATATATTAGGCGTAGGTTTGTATGGTGGAGAGCCCTCATGTGTATGACCTCGTTGATTTTACTGTGTTAATTATTTTGTGTTACTGGACTGTTTAATTAATTATCATTAAGATTTATTTATTATTTTGTTTAAATGATTTTTCATTTCTGTGTTTTGTGTCTGAGGACCCCGTTTTAAAAAAATTGACACGTCCATCTCAGTGGGTTTTCCCTGTAACTAAAAATTGCAAAAAAAAACCAAAACAAAACCTCAGTGCAGGAAAAACCTGTTTAGTTTCTCAATAAATTAACTAGATAAATTATCACGTTTTCGTAATGATTTCAACACAAAAATGCTGCCAATTGCTGCAGTCACAAAACTTAAAATTATTTTAAAGTACCAAAACTTTCCTAACGGCTTGACTTTTTAGACTCTGCAGCACAGAGACGTCACCTAAATCAGTGCTTGGGCCTAAAATATTGGCACTTGATTTGATTTTGTATTGTAAAGGCAGAAAAACTGCATATGCAATATTTTCCCATAAAGGTTTCTTACTGGCTGCAGATGGAGAAAACAACCCTCAGAGCAGACTTCTCCAGCCAAGCTAAGTGACTTACTGATTCCAACACCAAGTCTGGCCACTGTACCTTAAACTGCCCTGCAGCCTGTCACTACTCTTGGGGGCTTGGATGAAAACTGGCCTGGACCTCACATAAAAGACAGCATTTAGCAGGTGTTACTAAGTTCCTTGTTAAGTGAAGTTGTCTCAGTTCTGCGATCATGTAAATTAGGAAACTGACACACCTCTACCTAACATGTTACGTTCAACATCAAGGGAAGTGACAGTCATGGACAGTGTTGCTGAGAAAGGTGTCACCTGCCAGTTTTCTTTGACACAACTAAAAGAGGCAAATTTAGGAGGCCTTTCAAGTTTTTGGGCCAATACTTTGTGGCTTCCTGATAAGACTTTCTTTTTACCTGGTTGTTTTTGGAGACAGAAAAACCCACTCATCTTAATAAAAAAATCAGACTGGGGAACATATAGCCAATCATATTGTGGGCTTTCAGACATGCACTCCTTTCCATTAATCTGACATCTGAACATATCAGCGTCATATTTGAATGAGCACGAGAACTTACTGGGTTTGACAGCTTAACTTTTACTTATCAGAGTCTGAACTGCATGCTATTGTGTTAATTGATAGGCACACATAAAATTTCAACTACTCATGTCTCTGGTATCTAATCAGCTGTTTGTAATTTGCAACATGGCTGGAAAAAAAAAATCCTCTATGATGCATTTTTGCAGTTCCCAATCCAGAAGTGAGATCTATCTTTTGGAGCCTCTGTGTGAGGGGCGAACGTGGTTAAACTTCATTAGGTGCTGACAGTGCTTGTCCTTTGCTCACATAGCAAAACATGATGCACCCAGCATGATTGTCTTTCTTTGTCACTCTCATGGGACTGTCTAAAGTCCTTCTAGAGGCAAGTCTCAACTCAGCAGACGTGTTATGGATTCAGTAAGCCAAGACAAATTAAGCAAGTACACTTACACACATCTCTGCTATGATAATGAATTGAGAAATGCACCTGCCATGCATCGGTTCAGTATGATTGGCCGGTAGGTTTCCTATCTGGGCCGTCGATTGACTCTTCCAGAGGAAGGGCAGGAGATGCCATCTTTAGCATTTCACATGTCTCCTCCTCCTCCTTATATGATGTAGCTGTGAAGAGCATTAAAAGGGACGTGAGGAGCATAAAAGTGATCTACGTCCGAATGGCCGAAAACTCTCACATTATCAGAGTGATTAAGTATCTCATGTCTGGAAGGGACGAATATCACTCCACAGATGAGAAAGACGATACTGCACAATCAAAATGGAGCTCAAATCTTTTGATGGCATAAATGCAAGTAAATTCTCAACTTACTGATGGACACACGGGTTATGCGTAGATATTTGCATTTTAACGAGAAAATTATTACAAGAAACAAAAAATTCCCATGTTGGGGAAGACCTGTTTGTACTTGTTTCTGTCAAGAAAAGAAGTGTTTTCAAAATTAGGCTCTTTTATCCATTATTGATTTGCTTTAAGTCATCCATGCTTTTATGTATTCTCGTGTAGTCGGCTGTAGCTTTGTGTTTTTCGCCTCAGTGAGAGGCCTCTCTTGTTTCCAATTTGTACAAACATGGCACCTAGGAGACTTCCTGGAGCACTGACTCTGTTTTTTTTATCGATTCTGGTGTTGATTCCTTTGTGTTATTCAACCCGTGTGGAGGGCAGTGCAGCTGTGAAAGTCCTGCACAAAAATAATTATTGCTTTAATTATATAATTTTAAAACAAACAGGAAATCTGTAATTGCATTTTAATAAACGCCACGCTTCGATTTAAGCAGTTAGTATAATTTAATACTCGCACCACGGTGCAGCAGTTTTTCGAAAATATGCTTCTTACCTTGGAGATACGCACACTGATATGATAAATACTGTGTGCGAGCAAAAACATTTATTTGCATTATGAGCGATTGGCTTCCTAATCCAAAACACATTTGCATGCTAATAAATGCCCATAAAATATAACATGGTAATCAAATGTTTGGGAGTATGATACTGCCCAACTGATTCTATCCTCCTGATGATTTGCTGTATTAAAAACAAACGGTCAGTGAAGTAACTTGTTAAATGAAGTATTTGAGGCATCGTCAAACAAAAATTATGTTGCTACGTGCCTGGAAATCTGGGAGATGTAGTAAATTTTTTTTTACCAGCTTTCCCCATGAATAGGACCTTGATCACTCCATGATTTAGTGTGTCACGTCTAGTCAGTTTTCACCCCTCCAACGTGATGTTGTTGAGAACTCTGCCAGGCAGCAAGATGCAGAGGCCAAAAATATTCCCAGTACAACCACAGATCATCCAAAATATATTACGCCAGGTATAATGCTCCCTTCTGCGCTGGCGACAGGTCCTGTCTCAGCCAGACAGTGCATCTGGTGATGTGGGAATATTTGAAGCCTCTGTCTCTACCTGCCAAGTGTAGTTTTTAACGGCAATGAGCAACACATCAAAAACCATATGCCGACCGGGCTCCGATGCTCAGAGACGCATGATCAAGGATTAATCTCATGTTGGAGGCTGCCATCAAATGCATTATTTCACATTGCAATATTTCAGATGCTGAATCTGTAACGTTGCTGTCTTCTACTGGCTATCGCATTGAAACACACACTAGGTCTTCTCTGTGTATACAATGGAAGTGCATACATCACTGCAATATTGTCAAATGACTCAGAATTGTGTCTCCTTACAGTAATTATATTACTTGTAAGGTTACAGTAGCTTATTTGCGCTTATGTAAAGGCTCAGACTGGCTATATTAAAAAAAACTGTCTCCAAAGTCTAACTTTCATAACAAAGATTAATTTTTTTTCAGTACTTTGTATGCCCTCTTTGATTTTTGATGATGGACCTAATCCTTATACGTATCATTTAATTTTTTTTTTTTTTTTTACACTGCTCATTGCTGTAAGGCTTCTGTTCTTTTACCTTTTCCTTTAAAATACACCAAAGGTGTTCTATGGATTCAAGTCAGACTCACCCTTGGTCAGGTCATAGTTTTCACTTATTTGGTCTTAATAAACCTCCTGTGTGGTTTTGGCAGCATGCTTTTGATCACTGGAATATTCCTTCCCTGCGGAATGCATCCATCAGGCTTCTTGTTATGTACTTTAGAAAAATTTTGGAGTTTTGCGCCAAAGAGCAATTTAGAGGTTATTTTTGTGTGTGTGTGTGTTTTTTTTCTTGGATGCATCCATAGATGTTGACATGATGCAGTGTCCTTCGCACTGTCTGAGCTGCTACAAACTGATTTTCAGTGATAACCAAATCTGAAGCACTTGCCCATCTGTTTTTAGAGCTCGATTGTGCAAGTATTACACTGTTTATGGTGTCATTTTTGGGAGAACGGCCATTACTGCTCTGATTAGAAGTGCTGTGGCCCCTTCTGTACAGTTAGGTCCATATGTTTTTGACAGTGACAGTTTTTGTAATTTTGTCTCTATACTGTACACCACCACAGTGTATTTTAAAATAAAAAATCATGATGCTATATCATCTACAAGAGCTTGTACGGTTCCAGGGTAAAAGAAAAATCCTTAGACAGATGAAACTAAGATCAACTTGTACCAGAATGATGGGACGAGAAAATCAGAGAGAAGGATACCACATCATCTGTCAAGCATGGTGGAGGCAGTGTTATAGCACAGGCATGTATGGCTGCCAGTGAAACTCGATCACTAGTGTTTATTGATGATGTTGTTGCTGCTAGAAGTAGCAGGATGAACTGTGAAGTGCACAGGGCTGCACTCCCTGCTCAGATTCAGCCAAATGCTGCAAAACTGATCAAACAGCTCTTCACAGTGCAAATGGATAATGACCCGAAGCAAACTGCAAAAGCAACCCAAGATTTTTTTACAAGGCAAAGAAATGGGATGTTCTTCAAAGGCTAAGTCAGTCACCTGATCTCACCCCAGCAGAGCAGCTTTTCAGCTACTGAAGACAAAGCTGAAGCCAAAAAGGCAGACAAACAAGAGAGCATTTCAAGGAAGGAAACACAGCATTTGATAATGTCTGAAAATGATGGACAGTGTATAAAAATGGCTGTAACTCCTGAACAGTTAATGCAACATTTTTGTTAAACCCTTTGAATTAAAGCTGGAAGTCTGCATGTCAGTCACATCCTGATTGTTTCATTTTAAATCCACTGTGGTGGTGTACAAGAGGCAAAAGTGCAAAAATTGTCTCCTGGTCCAAAAACATATGGAGAAAATTGTACCTCCTAAAAACTGCTGTAACGTTTTCTTGCAGCAACTGTTTCTGCTGATTTTTCCTTTTTTAGTTGGTAGCCAATCTTCCCTTGATCTCTTCGCACAATATTTTTTTTTTATTTTCCTGGCAGTTCTACACGTGAAGCCATGATGCAGACGAGCAGAGTCACAGCCAGTCTGTCCAAAACTGAGAAACTTTCAGTGTTCACAGGAGGGATATACCAATATATCCGATGAAGCTCAGTATCATCCTTCTTTGCTGCTGTCAGCCTACAGTTTAAGCACATAAGATGACATTTACCAGTGGCAGTGGCCAGTCTTTATCTGTTGCATCACAGAAATAAATAACTGAGCCTTTTTGGTTTGTTATGATTTTAAAACACATTTCACACTAAAGGGTTCATTAAAAGGCATTTTTAACATTTTTATCAGTTTTACAATATATTGAATTCTCTCCCCTGTTTTGTAATTTGTGACAGTGCCCATTACGTTGTGTCTATCATTTAATTCTTGTTTGCTCCATCAGGTAGGAGTGGATGATATGTCCCTTGAGACAATATTCATTTGTGTACAGTCATACAGTTGCCATGTGTGTTTATACTGTGATATAAATCCCTTTAATATCTTTGGTTGTGTCCTTTTATTGCAGGCAATAATTAAAATGAACAGGAAGACCTTCTTTATGGTAATATTGGAGTGAAATATTTAACACTAGATCAGTTTTAATTAAAAAAAAAAGTTTAAGCTATCTTACCAGAAATGTAACTATATCAAAATACATATAATATTACAATTTAAATAACTACTGATCAGGTGAAATGGTTAAAAAAAAAATATTGAGCCGGCACACTGGACTTCTCAGAGAAGTCAGAAATCAATCAATGCTAACTGTAATTTGGCATCTTGATCAAAAATTAATGTGCTTTACTATTTTTTCCAGCTTTTTTGTAATACAGCAGATTTGGAAATTCATGGATAACAACAATAATTATATTTTAGCATTAAAAACATAATTTTGATTTTAATCATCAATACTGTTAATTTAGGGAACCTGTGGCAAAAAACCTTACACTGGGTGGTGGTCTAACAAGTCTATTAGGCACCATATTTAAGATTGAGAAACTAAGAACCGGACTAGGTCAAATTTAATAAGATTTCCATCATGACTTTTAAAAAAGAAGTGATTCTGGTCTGGAACGTGTAAAATCTGCAGCACATTTAGACCGCGATGAGTATCTGTGAAAGGGCCGTGATCGAAGTCCCAGCCCTCATAGCAGAAGCCTTTACCACGACCCTGCCTCTGCTAACTTTAAGTACATTTGGACTGGCAGGTTTTGGTTAATCTTGCTTGCAAAAAAATGTAGAAACAGTACTCATTACACAGCTGTGTCTCAGCTCTCGCCTTGCTGGAGTACCTTCCTCTGCAGATATTCACTATTTAACGCTCTACATGCCTGAATCTGTTCTGCTGAAATCAGTTATTTTCTCAACTTTGCACAGAATAATATTCTTTAGACATTAAGACATTTGGTAGATTAATAAATGTCTTTGCTTTCATCAATAATAGATCGTATAAGAAATTGGCGCACTTGTCATGCATGAAAACGAGAGCACGTTCGCTTTTTGGTTAAAAATTAAAGCGCGAATTTATTCCATCATTACATCAGATTGTCTAACAAGGCAATGATTGTCTACAACTGTCCTGTGTCATTTTAATGTTTCAGGTCCTTTTCAATAATTGATAGCTAGAAAAAATCTCATTGTATATTCATAAGAGTGAGCCAGTCACAGCTCAGCATGCTGTGCAATGTTCTTGTAACCCTGCAGTTCTTACAGTTTGGGGTCGATGATCATTTCATTTAATCAACTTTAGCTAACAGCTTCTACAGACACATACAACAATTCTGATATATTAACTAATGAGCTTTTGATCTAAAAAACAATCACAGCCGAGGCTTCACAGTCCTCTCTCCATCTCTGACTTCATGCCTGCCTGAAACGCTGCACTTCTCCACCTTGGCACGGTTTCATAATAACTTTATTTTCTCCTCCTTTCTTCCCTCTTCTTGTCTCACCTTTTGCCTTTAGTCTCCTCCGCAGGGGTTGCGTCTTTCTTTCTGTCTCTTTCTTGACACACTGCTGCACAGAAACACAAATGCTCTCAAAGTCAAACTCAGACACACAGCATCCAGCAAACGCAGTAACAAAAAGAACAAATGCGGCCCCCTTATGAATTAGGGAGTCCTTTCTGGTGTTTGGCATTGTGCTTTCTTTTTCCTATTTATCACCAATGAAATATCCACATATATGTGTCCACACAGATCACACATATCAAAGAGAAAAAGATAGAACTGGCTTAAAGTCTGCCCCACTAACACATGTACACACGTTTCTCAGCATTCCTGAAATTTTGATGTGGAATCAGGCTGTTGGGCTGTTAAAAGACTGTGTCGAGGGGAGCAGGGAGCAGGCAGCCGTTTTTATCGAGGACAAGCAGGAAGGCACTTGGAACTTGCATCAGTGTTAAACAAATAAAACTGTGATATTTGAAACAAGCCCTTTCCACCGTATTCTGTCATCAAATCGAGACAACAAACATTTGTGTTTTGCAATTTAGCGTCTGGGTGGGTGGATAATGAGACGCGCCGTGCTGGAAAAATGAACCATGGCAGTCGAAGGTCATAAGAATAATATTTAAATGTGTAATTTGAAAGCGAAAAAGTATTAAGATTATTCAAAGGTGATGCACTGCACCTGTGCAAAACTGAAACCATTTTTAAATGATTTTGTGTTATCTAAGTGTCGTGCTTTTATTTGTTTTCCTGACCATATTCTCACAGATTTATAAAATATTAGAAGATTATACATTATGAGAATTTCTCAGGAATAGTACAATTGTGTCATTTTACTGATTCAGATTTTTTACCTTAGACTACAGGTCAGAACCGGCCCACCGAAGGGTCCAATCCCGCCCACTCGACGTGCATATTTCAAATAAAGAGCATAAAGTTTGGACTTTTAACTGTATCATCATTTTTTTTACAGTATTCTTACTGACCAAGATGTAACCCACAGTATGTTATGTGAGAATGCGAGAACAAAAATGTGTTTCTTTGATTTCCTAATATGGAAAAACTGAGACATATTTAATCTGTAGTTAAACTTCATTACACTGAAGGTAGGGGTAACAATTTTATTTTTACAAAATTTTTATACAGGTTATTAAACAATTGCTTTACAGGTCTAGCCCTCTAAAATAAAATTGGGCTATATGTGGGCCACGATGTAAAATGACACAGAGCCGGAGCCATCAACGGCTATCCTCAGTTATAAGATCAACAAGGAGTTTTGTAATAGATAATAATGGAATAATGCCCTGAGCCACATTATGTGGTGGGAGGCAGATACTTGGATTAAATTCACAGGTCATCCTAAATGTAAATTTGATCTGTTGGGAGGCTTTTTAGCCTTTATTGTGTGAGGACAGTGCAGAGGAGACAGTAAAGCTGAGAGAGAGAGCAGAGGGAAGACGTGCAGTAAAAGGCCTCGGGGCAGATTCAAACCCAAACCTCCGCAGTAGCCTTACAGCATATGGGTCACCTGCTCGACCTGGTGAGCTACACCAGTTGCCATGGCTTTGATGTCTGACTCATAATTTCTATGAAGTTAATTAAATCAAAAACAAACAAACAAAAAAATAATTTTCAGTTTCTCTTAACAATAAATATCCTTGCATGCTACTTTAATTATTTATTTAGTATAATTTTTTAAACAGGCTTACAAAGCTAACAAACCTTCATAAAGATGAACACAGTTACTTTATATGGACAAAAGAACGGGGCCACCTACACATTACACATACAGGAGCTGCTCAGCCATGGAAACCCATGGATGAAGCTCCTAATACACAGTGTTTGTGCTGCTCTTAATGCCAGAAGAGGCTTGCAATAACTCTGCAGATATTGAATCAGCGACTTTTACGCACTATGCAACGCAGCATTCGATGACCCTGCTCTGTAAACTTTATGTGACCTGACACTTTTTGGCTGAGTTGCTGAGGTTCCTAAATGCTTCCACCTTGTAATAACACCACTTACAGTTGATCGTGGAATATCTAGGAAGGGAAAAAATTTCACAAACTGATTTGTTGCAATGGTGGCTATTACAGTAACACACACTCAAATTCAGTGAGTTCTTTGGAACAGCCTGTTATTTCACTAATGTTTGTAAATGGAGGCTGCACAGCTACGTGCTTGATTTTATACACTTGCAGTAATGGGACAAAAAAACACCTGAATTCAAAGATTAAGAGGTATGACTCAGCTCTTTTGTACATGTAGTGTATTTTTCTGGCTGGCAGTGAAATAAATCAAACAATCTGAACCAAACCATTAAAATGTGAATGATATGAACAAACAATGAATACATACAGGAGTTTCCAGGAGGACGGAATATCAGACGCCTGAAACAAAATCACATCTTCATCTTAGAACTTGGCCTTTATTTTGATTCCATCCACGCACCCGTGAAGTTTGCGCTCCATTGTGTTGGCAATGTTTGCGCACATATAAACAGACAGACATTATTCACCTGCCAAAGTCCTCAAACCTGCGCTTAGTTTCTGCTGGTTTGTGTCTTAAGAAGCATATTGCAATGAATATACACACATGCAAACAGACACACAAAGTGAAAACAATACCAGCCATACCACATTGCATTCAAATTTATTAGGAGGCACTATCTTGTCTTCTCATATGTTTTTGAAGTAATTGTAAAATTGGCTGGGTGCACTTAGAAGTGCTATAAGGACTGTTTTTAATTGAAAATGACAGGCTCGGTCCCTCACTGAAAGCCCGAGAAGCTGAGAGCTGCCAACATGCCTCCGAGCATTCAGTGATGCTGACTAGTTTGTTTTGTGCTACTTGAAGTTTGCGTTTTAAGGCCTTTGTGAGAGCCCAGAGCATTGATTAACAGCCTTACTGGAAACACACGGGATCCAAAAATCTGCGCAGTGTTTGACTGATTCTTGCCTTTTATTTCTACAAAAGATGCAGCATGTGCATGTGTGGACCATTCAGAGTTGTTTATCATATAATTAGTTTTTCAACTTATTGTTGATTCCATTTTTTAAAGCAAATCACCCATCAATGGAAGTTACATCCTGCCAGTGTCATTTCCAGATGACAAACCAATATGCTGATTTAAGAACCGGCATTTCTGGATGCTGACTTTGAGTGCTCGGAGCCACATTGATCTCATCCACCTGTTATTTATCTTGCTTGCTCTTTGAGGATAAACATGTTGAACTACATCATCTCCTTTTCACGCTGCTTGACCTCAGTGCTGTGCCTCCAACTGGCAGAATCAGCCTTCATTCTGCACGAAACCATCCTTTTATAAATCACTGAACAAATCTGCGAGGTGGGCAGAGATTCAAAAGGTCTGGAAGGCGGCTAAGCTGCACCTCATTACTAGGTTATTGTCGAGGATGCAGCCCAAGTAATTAAAAGGCAAACTACTGATTCTCCTCCTGTCTGATCCTCATCTTCATAAGATAGATTTGCTCCTATTGCCTGACAGATTCTTGGACCATTTAACTCATCCACTAATATCTCCAGATTTTCTCTTTATGTTGGCCATCTGTTTGCCTTTGTTTCCAGTCTTTATGCTAAGCTAAAACAGCTAGCTGCTGGCTGCAGGTTCTTACTTATCTGCTTCTTTGTATCTGGAACGAATGCAGAGATTTAATAGGTTCAGTACCAACTATGGGGTGAACCTGTTGATGCAAGTTTATATAAAGGAAAGGAACAGCTGCAAAGTATAAAATACTTTTGCACCATTAACATATCTGATGCAGATAATTCCAGCAGCCCCCATTAAGCGCTCAGTACCGTGAATGTCAGCTGCAAGTGCAGTATTTCTCGTGACTTTTTTTTAATATCGCTTTTATCAGCTAAAATTGATTTAAATGCTAAATGACAGCTGGATGAATGTTAAGCTGTCAGTCTCATTTTTCATACCTATTAAATGTAGTGTGGCGCGTGTGAGAGCATGTGTATTTATGTGTGTGTGAGTGCCTACTTTCAATATTGTGACTTGCCTGCTAAAATTTCACTCCAAAAACGCTTCCTCTCTCATTCAGGGTTTCTCACGATACCTGAACCCGCAAAAAAGCAGATTCTGTGCAGATATTGCAGTCTTGCGGTGCTAAATTCAGCTGTCTGTCTCGCATTGTCTCTCAGGAGTCCATAACGAATCATAAACAGACCCGTGCATTGGTTTATTTACTGCCTGTGCAGCAGTGGAAAAAGAAGAAACGTCCACCAAATGCAAACAAAATCCAAGAATTCTTTAAATCTGACATTGATATCTAATGGTAGTGTTTGCCACTTGTTTACCTGTATTAGACCAACTGCAGACCGCATCCGACATGTTTACAGCAGGCAGCGTGCCCGAGATGTTGGGTGACTCTGTGCAGTTCTGCTCCCATCAGTCACACATTAGTGTCTCTGCCTTGCCGAGGTCGGTGTAAACATCACAGGCTACACTCACACTGTGTCCAAACTCAATAACCTATATTAGGGTGACAGTGCACTGGCGCGGTTAAAATACAAGACTGTAAATGAGTCAAGACGTTTGCTCATGGAAACTTACTTAGGAAAGCTACAGTTTAAAACATAAAAAAATACACACAGGCAAGCTAGAATTTTTCTTTTTTCTCAAGGATTCCACACCTTTTAAAACATTTTCCTGAAATATGCCCCTGAAGACGTCACGCCGCCATCTGCAAGTTCTTCCAACTGAGACACAGTTTAGCACAGACTGGCCGGTAATGTGACAAGCATGGTTAGCTTCTCACAGTACTATTGCAGCCAAATAAAACTTAGAAACAATAAAGGTGGGTGGCCAACTCTTCTTTTAACTTCTGTACACTATGAATCTTCCAAACACTGAACTGCTCTCTTCTAAAGAGACACGGGTTCCTCGTTCCTTTGCTTTCTCATATATGTATGCATTATGCGCTGGCTGCCAGTTTCTTCAGACAACGCTGCTAACTCTGCCAGTCTTGTCAAGTTATAAGCACGTATGAAAACCGACATCAGTGTAAGTTTACTTGGCGTGCGTGTTATTTACCGAACAGGTGCCTGGAAGCGCAGTTTGAGATGCAGCTTGTGTGCATTCAGTGAAGTATGCCTCTCTTCTTAATGCAAATGCACTTAGCATTTAAAGGGCTGCACAGACATCAGAGGGAGAGTGCACGTTTTGTGGTCGACTGCACATTCTGGTACATTTATTAAGGCTCGCCCGATATTCAGAGGTCAGCGTTAGGGGGGATGATTCTCAGATTTGAAATGAACTGTTAAAGGAAGGTTGTGGACAGACACGAGATGGAAAGCTGAGATCGTTTAAGCTGAACTTGAACTGACGCCGCAGCTAATTTGTGCAAACCCACTGTGGTGATTGTAATGCTGATCTTGATCTAAGCTGCTGTGGCTTTTATTTTCCAAACATTTTATGTTGTCAGTGACTCCTACTCCACATGCTCCAATAATTTTCCAAGTTAACATTAAATAAAGACCTTGGTAAATGGTTTGGAAAGTTAAAAATTTCCATTTAATGAGGACCTTTATTTCCGTATCAGCACATTTTTCTTGCTTTTCTAGACTTGATTTCTTCCTTGATTGATTACCCCCGCTGCATCCCCATTTCACTGCTAAAGTGCATCTTTGGAGATCTCGTTTACATGCAGAAAGCACCTAAAAGACAGTCCCAGTTACTGATAATTAGCTACTGCTTTAGTAAATCAGACGCTAATTTCATGCAGATTGCCAGTTCAAATATGCACATAAATCTGGCCCTGACACTCAGATTTTAGAACTGGGTATTACAGGGATTAACATACCAAACTGAAAAAATATATATTTAATGATTTTTAGAAAATGCTTTTTTACCACTCCAGACCAGAAAGGGGGTGGCGAGATATTTTAGTTTGAAAGTTGTTGTCCTGTGGTACCACAGTGGCTGTGCATATCAAAAGAAATGCTAATATGTTTTAAGTCACTGAAGCCTGAGATTGTGGAGAGCAGCCTACTAGCATCATATAATGCAAAAAATCCTGCACTTGTGTTCTTGTTTATGTGCACTTTAATGTAATCACTTCTACATGCTTTGTCAGGAAAAGGGCAACACATTTCTCAGGTGCTTCTATAACAATACTGTCGAGTCAAAGAACAATATTATTACCACAGGATGATGAAGAGGAGCGCTAAACAGACCTGTTTTACTAATTTGTTATTGTACTGATTTTTCTTCTTCTCTCTCTGAGCTTGCCACTGCAGTTACATTGTTGCTGACCACTAATTTGGCCATGTTAGAAATCTAACTGTATAATTTAATGTTTAGCTCCAACACCGCAGTGAACAGTTATTAATTTAGGATGGCTGTGCCTCAGGAGGTTGAACAGGTCACCCATTAATCGGAAGGCCGGGGTGGGGGGCGTGGGAGTGTGGCTCTTTCAGTCCCTGGGGGGATGCTGAATTCCAAATAGCCCTGATGGATCCATCAGTGTGTAAGTGTGATGTATAAAGGAGTTGCACACTCCTGCATGTGCGTGAATAGATTGATTTTAGTGGTTAGTAAGGCTAGAAGAGTGCTACATAAGTGCCAGTCAGTTTTATACATATCCCAGCGCATCATTAGTTAGAAAAACAGCAAGAATAATTTGATCAAATTTCACAGGAAACAGCGCTTCCACACAAATTCAGATTTGTATGATGGATACTTGAAGAGAATCTCCACCTAAAACTGTGTGCATATTTGTGCAAATGACTTTTGTCAATTAAATTCCCTCAGTGACTGGCTAAGCCTCTAATCTGCTGCAAGAAGCCTATAAAGGTTTAAAGAGAGATATCGAGTGGAATACCACTTTAAGGTATTTTGGGGAAACAGCCGTATAACCAAGAGCCTAATTTGTGTTGTCATCTAGAGGCACTATGTAGGTCTGCTTCATTGGCGATGAATGAAAGGATGAAATTGTGGACTGATAGATTTAAGCAATTACACCCACATGAGCTTTATTTAATAGGAGTTAGGGCTAACATTGTTGAACCAAAAAATGTGCTTATATCCGAGGAAAATCACTCTGGATTGTGTTACAGCGTGCACACAGACATCCTCTGATTCTCTGTCACTGAAGCAGCTTGAGGGCCCGTTAATGCAAGCTCCTGCTCAGGCGTTGGGTGTGTTAGCTGCAGTTTTGACAGATACATCATTTTTACAAATCTAGATTTAAGTTCAGCCATGAAAACAACAACATTTTTTAGACAAGACTCATTTTCTGCTTGGAGGCAAGCTTGTTCGATTTAGGAAGCGTGCTTAATAATCGCAAATGAAAAAGCTCCTTACAGTTTCCTTCACTGCAGTAAATCAGCTACTGGGAAAAAATATATATTTTTTTTTTTTCATAGTCACTTTTTAAAGAGTGAGCACCAATTTTTGTTGGCAGAGAATTATCTCACTGAACATTTTACTTCATTAAGATCTTGCTTCGCCTTCATCTGGCAATATTAGCATAACTGCTAACACAGTTATCCCTCCTGACACATCACAGGAGTCAGCGGATGTAATTTTAAGCACAAATGCAAATCCTCCAAGACAGCGTGAACACTCACTGACCCAAAGTTTTCTAGCTACGTTGACCATTTTGAAAACTGCGGAGCAGCACACTCTGGCTCCTAGTTATGTTAGCTCTGATGCTAACTCCAGGGAAAGTTAGTGTAATCTTGTCCCATTGGTTGGAGCTGACACTAATTCCCTGGGACAGGAGTGTAGCGGTGTGTGATTTAGCGGCGTATGCTAAGTGCTGCTGGAGCTTCGGGCTAGTATGTGGGCACCAGGGCAGAGAGAGCAAGCTGGGAAAGTACTGCCTTCACTAACTGGCCTGATTAGGCCGGGTGTGAGATGACATGGATCAGATACACATACTAAACCCAGCTGGAAAGACAGATTGGCAAAATTAAATAAAAAGAGTAAAAAAAACAAACCCAAAAACATAACTACATTAAGAGAAAATGAACAGATACGGATGATTAGGAGAAATGGGTGGAAAGTTAAAAACCAAGAGAGGGGAAAATGAAGAGATAAAAAGACAGTAGGTTAATTTTGTGGACGTGATGTTTCCTCCTGGGGTGTTTTTCAGCTCTGCTGGACTGTGGCGGTGTAAGAAATTGGCTGAGCTGCAACGTAGCATTTGCATCATGGTTTCATTAGCTCTCATTCAGCCCAAGGCGTTTCACACTGCATTTCCTCTACTCATCTGCTTCTCTTAGATCTGTTCGCATTACAGAAAAGAAGGTAACACAGAGTAAGCTGAAACTGGGAGCAGGAGCTTGTCTTAGGCTGAAACTCGGTTAGGACATGGAGCTAAAGAAATGTTCTTTTTCATCTCAGCCTGTGTTGTTGATTGATGCAGACACTTGTGTGTGCTGTTAGCGATTTTGGTTTCCCCTCATACCTCCCCCGCCCCCAAGGAATGAGGTAAAATCAGATTATTTATTTCTGGGTTATTTTATCTGCTAATAGCTGGCACTTTGCTGTGAACACTGCCTACAGGCATAGATTACGTTCAAATAAAAGCAGACAGTGGAAAAGAGATTTGGGGCATCTCTTGAATCCCGATTAGTGGTTAGTTAGGTTTAACCCTGGGCTCCTCGTGGTTGCCCACTTTGACACCGAATTAAGTTATTTTTGAACACCAGAGGACACAAAGAGGATGACAAGCTTCTAGTCACAGTTATTTCCCATCATATAATCTTTGGTTTTGCTCTTGAGACTAATCACTGAATGCAAATCACATTTTTGAGTCACACTGTTTTTAGATAACTGCAAGCCGGTCTTTGGGAAATCTTTTATGTCACTTTGTGTGCTTTTGAAGACGTGTGAATGCACTCTGCTGAAATATAGCCTGTCTAATAAACAGTAAAGTACTGCAGATTTTAACATGTTCTTGCTTGTCTTGTATGACACAAGTAAATTCTATACATTAAAATAGCAAAGATCAGATTTTGTTGTGGCAGAAACTGTATAGACTTTATAACCACCAGGATTAATATTTTAAGTTTTAAGATGTTCATAAAATATGAACATATCAGTATTTTTTACCTTGACAGTGAACAAATAACCACCTGACAGTGCTGTATGTCTCAGCTGCACCTGTGACAAGCTGCTCATAGCAGGCAGAATTTGTCAAGGTAAAGAAATATTGTTACAGCCTGAGTATATGAGCTTAGTACCATCAGTTCAGGATTAAAATATTCTGTTACAGCTTCTTATTTGTATTGATGTGTGTGTGTTTGTGTGTGTTTTACAGGGTATAATGGGTGTAGTGGGCTGGATGTTGCTCCTACTCTCCCATATGATGGCGCCTGTGGCATCCCAAAAGCCCCCAGGGCTCAGCGTGGGTGTGATCCTGGGACAGACGCGCACCGTTAACGACCAGGAGCTCCGATCACCCCGGCGCCCCGAGGACGCGCTTGATGTTAACGTGGTCACGCTGAAAATGAACCAAACAGATCCAAAGTCTGTGATTACACAGGTGAAAAACACAGCGCACATTCACCAGTGTTACGCACGTGAACGCGTCGTCTGCCACAAACTGATGTTTGAATTTGTTTTACTGTGCCCCCTAGGTGTGTGAGCTTCTGTCTCGCACTCGTCTCCATGGCATTGTGTTTGCTGATGGCACCGATCAGGAGGCCATTGCCCAGATCCTTGACTTCCTGTCTGTTCAGACACAACTTCCAGTCCTGGGAGTCCACGGAGGCTCCTCTATGATTATGGCTGATAAGGTGGGTGACTTGATACAGAGCTGGCCATTTCAAGCATAAGCATGCAAAGGGGGCTTTGACTGCTTTGTATACACAGTGTTTGTTGTTTGGAAGTGAAATGAAGGAGTCCCTCTGCTGCTCTAACCATTAAATGTTTTTCATACTTCATGTTTTTAAGAGACTTGTGGATGTGGTCTTTTGGAGCTCACTCCACCTTTTTTCCCCAAAATGAAAATTGATAAGCTTCACTCGTTACATATGTGTAGTATGTTCTCAGTTGGTAGGTACATGTGTGAAATGAATAATTTGCTTCAAGTGAGTTACTTTAAGCTCCTTTCAGCGGCTGTCTAATGGATGTTTTCAGGTTGTTTGTCTTATAAATGGATGTTCTAGATGAGAAAATAATATACCGGGAGGTTTTGAGTGACATTTTTGCTATCAACAGCTCCATCAGCTTAGCGTCTGTTTAAGTTTAAAGTAGAAATACTGCTGTCAAAGTTAAACAGATTTTTAATCGGTCTGAATTGATATCTGAAATCACCCCAAGCAATTTTATGTTAATTAGGCTTTTACGAGGTTACAAAGAGCGCATTTAAAATGAAGTGTTCATAAGGTCAGAAGGAGACTTTGCAGAGTGCATCTTCTGGTACATCATTTTTATTTTAGCTGATGATCAAGCATTGTTTAAATATGTAATAATGCATGTTTTGCTTGGTCTAAAACTGGGCTATGCGAAGCTTTAAAAAAAAAACAAGAAAAAGCAATTCTGAGCTGGATGTAGCTGTATCATGTCTAGTGCTCAGCAGGATGCCAGAGAAAAAACAAAAACAAAACAGATTTCTAGTTTTTAAAAGAAAAAAGAAGTGATATCCTTTAAGAATGGGTTTTTGTTTTATTTTGGTGCTGTGCTCAGTGCAAAGTTAGGGATGTACATTACTTTCTAAGCTGAATTCTCTCTCTGGTACTGGCTCTGTAGACCTCGCTGACTGACAGATAGACTGAAGAAGCTTTGATAAAAACACAACTGGTTCTTTAGCTTTTAAACCTCTGAGGGCACAGCAGCCAAAACACAGGAACCAATAACTGCCGCAGTACAGCAGCCTTTTGAAGTACTCGTTGACGGGGGATGCGGTACGCGAGCGCGTGAGAGAAAAGAGGAGAAAAACGACAAGAGAGACGGGGAGCAAGGTAAGGGAGAGAGAATTGGCTCGAAGGTGAGGGGACTGCGACGGCAACGTGAAGGTCAGTGGTTTGGACTACCCACTGAGTTTATAATGATAGGGGAAATAAATAAATAATGTTTTTCGCGCTCTCAATCTCTGCCGTTAATGTGCCATTAAACGGGGTACTTAGCCCCCGACGTCTCTAATTGAACAGCTCGGTGGCCAAAAGTACAAGAGTGCGGTCATTTTTGGCAGCTCCCAGGTGTGAGCGCGAGTGTGTAGAGCCTGTAAGTAACCAGCCCCTCACAACAGTTCCTGCAGGTTTTACCTGTAAATAACAAAGACTCCCTGCCTGGGTTAAATTGGGACGGAACCATCTCAATAGCAGGCAGGTGTGAGTCAGCAGATCACCGAAAGCCTTGCTGGTAGGTTGACTCAAATTCTCAGGCATGTGGTTGCTGTAGTTCACCTCTGCCTTCACAGAAGGAGTTCAGAAATGTAGAGGAGAGGCACAAAAAGGGCAGCAGGGGCTTTCCTTGTGCATATTCAGGCACTATATATGCCTTAGCGGGTATGATTAGGATTATAGCTTTTCATTACCTGTTGATCATTTGATCATCATCCCCACATTTCCTGGTTTTCTGTGTTGCACCTATCTAATAACATCCCCCCAAGTTTAACAAGAGATGAATACATTTTAAGGGGAGAAATGATCACCTCTTTGGGATATGAGTTCTGTTTTTACTGCATATTTTCAGCTAAGATGGGCCACATAAAAATAGTCATGATGCACATGCCATGGTAATAAGGAGAGGTTCCCCAGCATGTGGCAGCTGGCTTTAGATTCGCAGGGCTATATTTCTTTTTTCTAGGAGGCAGCTATCAAATGTAAAAGGCTTCTTTACATTTTTCTGAACAAATGGATATTGTTACTTTTCAGAATCTTAATAAGTAGATACAAATACATTCATAATGATGCAAAACCAACAAAAGTGTTACATTTGAGAAACTTCAACCATCAAAAGGTTGGTGTTTTTGTTTGATTAAAAGCTGTAAAGTATCGCTGATAATTATTTCTGTTAATTGACTGATTAATTAGAGAATATTTCTGAGCATCAGACATACTTGTGTGCTGTAACATCTGCTGATGGCGCCTAATAAAAATGATTACAGAGGTGTTGAGGACTCTCGGAGAGGCTGACACATGCTTTGCACTTGACACTCCCTCTGTGATCGAGACAGCTTCACAATAACCTCCCATCAGCACTTTTTTTTTCAGCTCTATTAGCTCCCATTAATCTCACAACATCAAACACATTTAAGCAGAAATGGTGTGGAGACTTTAATAAATAAAAACAAACCAACTCCAGCAAACATAATTTGCTGTGAAGAAGAAAAAAAAAAAGCTTGGCTATGTGAAATACCTCTTGGCTGTGTGACCGCTGCTTTCATACCTGCTGTCAGTGGTGTAGTGATAATCTGGAGGATCGAAATAAATCCCAATGGGCTGGTAGCAATTCAGCTTGATTACTGTGGACTAGCAAACGATATTGTGCTTTTTGCAGCCTGAGCGAGTCGAGTCCTGCGCTCTCTGTTGCCACATGTACATACAATTCACTCTGTTAGTGTGCCAATCAAGTTTGTACACGAGGAGTGAAAAATGAGCCGATCCTCCTGTGGTATCTTGGGTGCGCTAGCTGGCCACAGTAATATTTTAGACAGCATGTTTTTGAGGGAGAGCAAAAACAGAAGGAAGAAGACGGTGCCAAGAAAATACAGAAAAAAATAAAAACTTCAGCAGGCAGGCAAGTGCTCTAAAATAATGGATATACATGGAGGTGGGCAGTGCAAGTGTGAAATCCTTGGTGTTAAAGCAGTGTTAAGCTGCCAGAATGCCAACCTAACTGTCATGATTGTGTCACATTTCAAGAAAAGGCTTTCTCCAGTTGTCACTTTTATTAGCTATACACAGGGATGGGCACTGCACCGATCCACGCACACCAATAAACAACCAGTGTGAAGAGACCAGTGACTTACTGCAACCGCTCGTTATTTAAAGAAAAACTTTAAAAAGTGTTAAAACAAGGGGTTTTTATATATATTTTACTTTTCAAGATGGCTCTCATTCACAAACTATACGACTTCTGAACTTTTGAATGTTCGTCCCACAAATATTTTTAGTAGCTTTTGAGTTGGACGTAATTGTTAATTTCAAATAGTCTGAAACCAAATCAGGGAACTGAAAGTCCTGCCCCCCCCCCCCTCCCCCCCCCCCCGCCACCTCTAAAAGAGAGCTTTGTAATCTGATCTTGGCAGGTTACCATGTCTCACAAGTAAGCATAATCTTAAAGCTTGGTGTATGTGTGCAGTCCATTACATTGTTCTGTTTTTTTCAGGTTCCTAAGCACTGTAGAATAAACTAATAACATTACAATGTTTGGCCACATACGTAGTTATTTGGCCTGGATCGCACATGTATGTGCAAGGGTCATCTGTTGGTTAGCATGAGGCAGGCTAGGAGACTTCGTAAGCTAGTTTTTGCAGTCAGGGCTGTTCTGTCAGATTTATGGATTTCAAGAATCTTTTATGAATCATTTGGAATTACCGGGATTTCTAAATTGATTACTCATTAAATGTAGCCATCTCCTTCAAAGTCACATTTAGGGAAAAGCATTATATGACTATACCAAAAAAAACCCCAAAACAAGACAGGTGTACTTTCAGTAAAGGCTGAAAATCCCTCCAAAAAAAAAATAAAAAAAAAAAAAAAATTAAATAAATAAATTAAACATATATATATATATATATATATATATATATATATATAAAGCTGCACCATCAGTGTCTTTATTGAACACACCCTAGTGAACCCTTGAAATGAGTAGAACCTCCTTTAGCAGCATCCATCAGGCTTTTCTGTAGCTTCTTGCACAACAAGGAGGAATTTTGGTCCTTTAGTCGTACAAACCTGTTTCAGTTCATCAGTATTTCTGGCATGCCTTGATTGAAAAGCTCTGTTTAGGTAATGCCACAGCATCTGAACTGGGATAAGACTGAGACTCGGAATTTGTGATTTGAAAATCTCTTCTTCCTTTTAAACTTCAATGGCTGCACTGCGTCCAAGCTCCAAAATAGCCCAAACTATGATGCTCCCTCCACCGTGCTTCACTGTTAGAGTTTTTGGTGTGTAGTTACTTTTTTGTTGTTTGTATAGCTTTGTGCATTTTTGTAGAAAAGATGACTGGTTAAAAAAGTGTTATGCAACATCTATTGGGTCTTTTTTTTTTGTAGTGCAATTTTTCTTTTATACTCTTCCTCTGTTACCACTAACATCTTTTTTTATTCGGTTTTTCTCTCATTGTGGACACATGAACACAGTTTTTCTTAGTGTTTACGTGTCACTCGAGTTCTTTTTCACCTCTTTCGGGATTGCAAGTTGCGTTCTTAGTGTGATCTTTGCAGGACGCCCACTCCCAGGGAGAATTTCCTCCATTTGTTGACAGCTCGTCTTTGTGGATTGATGACCAACTAGGTTTTTGAAAAGTTTTTGCAGCCCATCCAGCTTCATATGTCTCCATAAAGCTTTTTCTAAGCCCTTTAAAAGTTGTTGTCATCGAGGAATGCTTCACACAAAGCTGTATTTCCTGATAAAAGCAGACTTTCTCTGTAACCAGATTTTGTATGCCTTTATTTGTAGAGAGAGGCACCTCGACAACCTACGCATCAATCTCATTTCCTTAATTGTTCGCTCACTTTTTCCTCAGTGTGTTCAGTAAAGACATGAAAAGTATGGCAGTTTGTTTGTTCTCTGTTTAGTAATTTTGTTCTTGTCTACATTGGTGGCTTTTATAAAGAGTAAACCACGTTTTATTATCAGAAATCCTGATAAGTCCTGGTAGTGCTCGTTTTGAAAGAAGCTTTTTACCTCAGTCTCATTCTGCAGTTGCACACCAGAAATTGGCTGGCCCTCCAGATAGTAACCTTATCCACCATCACCCTACATTGTTATTACACACCAAAATTTTGACTCCTGAACTAAAATTAAGTGAGTTATATCAGCCTCTGCCAGCTGCAGACCAAAATGCTTTTTTGATCTGTCCACTCTTTATCTTTGCCTTTCTCTCTTTTCCGGTCTCTGCCTCCTCCTCATCCCTTATAATGTATGTCAGGGGATAAACTGTGGGAAGTTTGATGTTGTGCTGCTGGGAGAGAGGCATGGTTAGGGAACATGGAACAGATGAGGACAGAGTATGTGTAAGCCCGGGAGAGGAACAGGATTAGTTTGGAATGCTGTGCTTCCATTTCAAAGGGACCGCTTTGGGAAATAAGAGATGTTGTTGGCTTCACCTCAGCCTTATATGTGCTCACCCATTCTCTGCCAGCCTTGTTCATCTCTTGTTTAAACTTCCTATTTCTTGGTGTGTGTGTGTGGGGGGGGGGGGGGTATAGAGGGTCACAGTGTGTAGGAACAGGAACATGCTGAAATGGAGGGTTGTGAATTAAACATGCATGTTCTTTCTGCTTTGCTCTGCCTCTGTGGTCGGATGCTGCTCTTAGTGTCTGTGTATCTGTGCGCGTGCGTGTGAGTGGGTGGGTGTGTGTGTATGTGTACGCGTCTAAGACTCTGTGTGTGTCCCAGCCTGGGATGTCCCATATCAGTAGGGGCCATTTGCCCAGGTTCTCTGCTGTGTCTCTTTAATATTTAACACCTGCTTCCCTCACCTGCTGTCACTTGCCGAAGAGACACTACTGTGTCATTCACTTACCGAGCTCTTCTATACGTTCACCTCTAATTTCTTTTCCCTTCTACCATTTGTTTCCTTTATATCTTCCTGTCTCCTCCAGCCCCGTGTTTCTTTCTGAGCTTCCACTGCTGCTTCTTTCTCCCACACATCTCCATTTGTGCTGCCACCCTATCCTTCTCTTCTTTTTTTTTCATTTCATCCACTCTTACTTCTGTGGCTGTTATTCTCATAAGGCTCGGGTTGTGTGAAGAACAGCCAGCCATGTTAGAAGGATTTGGGAAGTCTTGCTGGCCTTGAAGCCCGTGAAGCATGCTTGGATGATGGCTTTGTGGGTCTGTATGTGAGAGAAATAAAAAAACCTCAAAGGAGGCGGGAGGGAAAGATAAAGTAGCTCGGTTAGTATGGTTACAATGGTGACTAAACCAGACTACATCATTTAGTTATGTTTTCCTGGCTGCTGTCCTTCTCTGGTTGCACAGGGCTTGATGCCTGGTTTCTTCAAGCTTGGCTGAGCACCACTTTGACACAACTGACAGTCAATGTGAACCTAGTTTGAGGTATTTTTTCCAACAACAGTGAAATAATTATGACTAATTTAAAAAAAAAAAAAACCTATGCTGTTGTGAAGTGTGTTCACACCAGCATAGGTCAGTTTTTCAAAGGTGCTGATCCACACTAAAATGTCTGAAAAATAGGACGTCTCTTTTGTGCCTTATTACTTTGGTTGACAAACAGCTAAACAGCTGCATTCACAATATGCTGTGTATTTATTATTCAGTGTTTAAATGTAGTTTAAAGCAGTTAAAGAGGTCTTATTATGCCCCTCAATATTTTCACTGTTAAAACGGTGGAGCCTCATATTAAACATGGCCAAAGTTTGAAATAATGAGGTCAGTGTATGTACAGTACATGTAATCCCTGTGAGCCAAAGGTTCAGGCTTCATATTGCTCTCAATAACCAGTTTTTTTCTTACTGTTGGCTCTGTATGATGTCAGAGAGCCCCACCCACCTGCTGCTCACACCAGTCAGAAGACAGTTCTGAAGAAAGCTTGTTTTAGACAGTCGATAAACTGAGGGGCACCACTAAGGAGTGTTTTGAACTTTGAATTATCATCCATCCATCCATCCATCACTCCATCACTCCATCCATCCATCCATCACTCCATCCATCCATCCATCCATCCATCACTCCATCACTCCATCCATCCATCCATCCATCCATCCATCCATCCATCCATCCATCCATCACTCCATCCATCCATCCATCCATCCAT
>JAVDPK010001485.1:147783-163621 GCA_034780415.1 Cichlasoma orientale
ATTAAATTAAGTTTAAATTAATAGTGTATAGGGGAGTTACCGACTTTGTTGTGTGGCCATGGGTTTGGCCATCACAGTCTCAAAGAAAAAAGTCAACTTGAATATTTCAAAAGCAAAGCTGGTGTTTTAATAAAACAGGCGGGATCTCCAGATAATAAACCTGGCAGTAAAACCTGACTCAAAGAATATTGCCTGCTCATTTTTTTTTGCCACAGCAGTATAATATTTCCAGTTGTGAACTGTTTGATCCCTTGCCCTTCATCATATGCTTGTTACTAGCACAGAGTAGCAGTTCTCTCTTTTCTGTAGTGCTTGGTCTGCCATTTCTGAGTCATTGCCCCTTTTAAACTTATAAAAAAATAAAGATAGGCACAGCCGTGGCTCTGAGCCAGCACGGTACCTGGGCCCCTTGGAGGGAAAGGTGAGAAAGAGGAAAGATTTTCACTTATTTCATAGACTGCTTAAATCATCAGGAGACAGTCAAGGTCATGACAGAAATATACTTGTCTGGCCTCACAATAAAAATTCACCATGCTAATTACGCCAGCAGAGTAAAAGCCCAGCAATAAAATGTCACTTAAGTAGAACAAAATGCACTTTACCAGCTAAATAAGCTTTAAATGATATAAGCAAAAGTCATATGTCCTGTATATATATTATCCTGTATTATGACTGTAAAGCCCTGTGACACACTGACAACCTGTACAGGGTGTAGCCCGCTATCCACAGCTGGGATAGGCTTCAGCCACCCCGCAGCGCTGAAGTGATAAGTGGAAGATGGATGGATGGATGGATGCATGCATGGATGGATGGATGGATGGATGGATGGATGGATGCATGCATGGATGGATGGATGGATTGCAGCCCACTTATCCCCGCAAATGGAAGTGTTGTGGCTTTAGTATGAAAAAGAGCACAACATAGAACTAATCCTGTTGCTCTGCTAACATAGGTGCAGCTGACTGATGTATAAATGTGTAATGTAGGTTGTCACTCCAGTAATGATGAGTAAAACTGATCAGAATTCTTTCAGAAATTTGGTGGCATATTCTTGAAATGGTAGCAGAACCTAGAACAACTTTAGTAAGTACTTCCAGTACTTGAGTAAGTGTGCATGGCTGTGTGTGTTCCACCACTGCTGCTGTGAACATTAACATCTGCTGTTTTAAATTCAAACAAATGACCAGCGCTGTTGTTTTCTGGAGTGGACAGTCTCATGGGTCCTGTTCCACACTAATAAATGTGTTGCTTTTGTGGTGTCCTACAAATGTCCCCCAACGTTTCTATTTCACCGGGAAATTCTGCTGTGCTGAACTGCTGTGAGCTTTCTTAATAGAGACTGTTTCCTACATGAAATCTACAACCTGCCTCTTGACATTATCCCCACAAGCCCCCCTTAAGGGATTTCTGATATCGTCGGTCCAAGTGTCATCTCCACTGTAAATAGCTGCGTGGCCACTGGGCCTTTTCCGTCCTGTTTTATACATACAATGGGCCAGATTGTTAAAATTGTAGTCTTTTAAAATCATTTACATATTGGTGTTTTTGTACAATGAACTATGTGCTCCTTTTGACTGGTAACCACACTTGCCTGACTGCTGGCTCTGCCTGTGTTTTCCTCATGCACTCATAAAGTAAATCATACTACTAAAACTGATTGTTCTGAGCATGGGGCTAGTGCAAACAGTCCAGTCCTGGCTACGTTTATGTCAATTTTACATTTACTTCATCTTGGATCTTTCACGGGGTCCCACAGGGTTCAATTTAAAACACATTTCTCTTCTACATTAGTTTGCTACATCTCTGTGTAATATACTTTAGATTTACATTTCCTTTCACTGTTACCGAGACAACACCCAGTGGTATGTCCTGCTAAAGCCCACTGATTTGTACAATTCATAAAATGTCTTTATCACAATACATAAATGCTAAATTACCCCAAACTAAAGGTTTCTCAATAATCTTACTAAGCCTTAACAAAAATGTATTCTGACCTGACAGCTGTAATTTTTTTTCACTGTTTTTGTTCTCTGTGCTGTCAGGGTCAATTTGTTTATGAGTCAACTACAACAAATACAGTCTTGTTGCATCGGATTATTCTGTCACATTCTGCTCATGCATTTTTCTGCACAGTTCAGGTCAAACATTAAGGTTAAATAACACGAAGCAAACATGGAGAAATCACACTTTAGTGACTGTGAGGAAATGCTCTGCATTTGGCCTGTCGGGACGTTTTGTATTGGGCTACCAGTGTGACTGATATTTATATGTTGTTCAGTAAAATCTGATATGAAAAACCTTTAATTTTGGTTGTCTTTACATAATGTATTGCTACAAAGGTAATAAGCAATGACCATGTTATCGTATCTTTTTAATACATTAATGTGCAAAAGTCTTGAGCCACCCCTCATTTCTTTAGATTTTGCAAGGAAAATGGGAAATAGGCGCAGTGATTTATTGAAATGTGCAAACATACATGGAAATATAGTATATAAGGCAAAAACAGAGTTTGTACAACTCTAAAGACTTTGAAAGTTATCCATCCATCCATTTTCTTCCGCTTACCCAACACAGCCTGAACTCTCTTAGGCAGCTTTCTAGTCATTCCTTTAAGTAGTCTTCAGGAATAGTTCTCCAGGCTTCTTCTGTTCTATTCTGTTGTCTCTCAGGATGATCCCACACTGCTTCAATAATGTTGAGGTCTGGGCTCTGGGGAGGCCAATCTATGACTCATAGTGTTTCATTGTTTGGTTTTCTATCAAGGTATGCTTTTTCTGCATCTCAGTTTTTTTAAGGACACACTGCACACCATGCAGAGATATGCCAAGTTTTCAGCTAATAGCTCTTTGGGAATCACCTTGTTGGTGCAAAAATACTATTTTATGCCTCTTATCTTTGACATTTTTCATAGATTCAGCTAAAGAAATGGGAACAAATTATGTGCTTTTATGACAGGCTGCTGACAAAAAAGTGCCTAAAGATACATTTGATTTTTTGCTAAGTTTTCTGTTACGTGTAAACATGCTTTTTTTTATGCTTGAATGATTCATAGGCCAATGTTAAGAGGTTTAACAAGCAAAAAAACATTCCTCTGAAAATGGTCGGGTACAAGTATCAGGCTCCTACACTGTTCAAAAAAATGACACTTTGAAAACACATCAGATCTCAGTGGGGAAAAAAAGTCATGCTGGATGTCTATACTGATGTATTAGGAATGAAAGGATGCCGCATTGTTTGATGGAAATGAAAATTATAAACCTACAGAGGGCTGAATTCAAAGACAACCCAATTATTAAAGTGAAAAAGCTGATGTGGCAGGCTAGTCCATTTTACTGAAATTTCATTGCAGCAACTCAGTAGTTTGTAGGGCCTCCATGCCTGACAGCATCAGGTCATGCTCCTAATGAGACGACAGATGATGTCTTGGAGGAGCTCCTTCCAGATCTGAGCCAAAGCATCACTGAGCTCCTGGACAGTCTGAGGTGCAACCTGATGGCATCGGATGGACCCAAACATAATGTCCCAGCGGTGTTCTGTTGGATTTAGGTCAGGCAAGCGTGGCGGCCAGTCAATGGTATCAATCCCTTCATTGTCCATGAACTGCCTGCATACTCTCACCACATGAGTCCGGGCGTTGTTGTGCACCAGAGACATTCACACCAGTGGTCTGCTGCAGGTCATTTTGTAGGGCTCTGCACAAAGGAGCAGATACCGGTCCTGCTGATGGATTATGAACCTTCTCCGGCCCCGCCCAGCTCTCCTAGAGTAACTGCCTGTCTCCTGGAATCTCCTTCATGCACTTGACACAGCAAACCTTCTGGCAATGGCATGCATTGATGTGTCATCCTGGAGGAGTTGGACTACCTTTGCAACCTCTGTAGGGTCCAGGTATCACCTCATGCTACCAGCAGTGACACGACCCCTAGCCAAATGTAACACTAGTGAACAAACAGTCAGAGGAGGGAAAAATGTCAGTGGCCTCAACCTGTAAAACCATTCCTGTTTTTGGGGTCATCTCATTGTTGCCCCTCTAGTGCACCTCTTGTTAATTCCATGAACACCAACATCAGAATCCTTTAACTGACTTGATGCTACACTCTGATTAAAAAGTGTTCCTTTAATTTTTTTGAGCAGTGTATAAAATGAATGGGGTTTGGCTCAAGACTTTTGCACAGTACAAATACCCCTCTGCCGTTGTATTTGTGTCTAATTTTTTTAATTGACTAATGATCAGCATAGGCTGAGGGCCAAAACATCCAGCACTGACTGGCCTCTGCTTTTCCAGAACCACACGTACAGCATAGCATCTACATGTAGAGCCTGTCTCCAGTTCTGAGACCACTGCCATTTATCCCTCCTCTACTGGATTACTTTAATTCCTTGCACATATGGATTGGTCTGTCTTTCATGTCCTGCATGATGAATAGTACATTGCTACCAGTCTTACAAGAGAAAGGTAAGCCACATTTCCCCGTCGGCTTCTCTTAATCTCACTTTCGTGCTTTCATAGCACAGATGTGTTGTATAAGGATTGTATTGTAAGACTAACTGGCTGTTCTTTAAAGACCCTTCAAATGGCTTAAACATCAGTTCCTCTTAATCTACAGTTTGTTTATGTCACAGGGGATTCTTTATTGATCCATATTCAGAGGAGGCACCTTTGCCTTTTCTTAGACTATGAACATATCCTGGCTTACAGTATTTAGTATTTTAAACTGGATTTTATAACCTATTTTTTGCACTTCAGCAGTGAACAGCGTTTCCTGTGCATGTGTGCATTTATGTGTGCTTGGGATTGAGAATTAAGTACCTCTTCTTAGCCGCAGCAGAAGATCAGCATTGATGAGATTACATACCACTGTCACTGTCTATCAGGACAAAGAACTTAATAGCCTTTTATATCAGAATAGTCCAAGTCTTTGACATATGGACTTCTAAGCCGCAGTTGTCGATGATAATGACAGTGATGTCAAAGATGATAACGACTACGATGACAGCGATGAAGGTAACAATGACAAGGATTTGGATGGCGATGAGTAGTGAAGATCCCGTGAAGACTAGAGAGCTCCTTTTATCTCTGATGTCAGGAAATAGGAAATAATAATCATCACAGCAGCACTGAGGTCATTCTCTGTAATTAGATTTTTTTTTATCATTAAAAAGGATTTTCTATGTCTGCGTGCAATATTCAGATTATATAGAAACATGCTAATGAACAGTAAAATAACATCTACATTAATAATGTAAACATCTGCTGTGTAATTAAACTGGTCCATCCCCCTGAAAAACAAAGCTGTTCACTGCAGTGTTTGCCTTCAAAATCCCACTAATCATGTAGAATTTAATTTCAAAGTTATTGTTTGAATATATTATCTGTGATTTGGCTCAATGACGATTTGTTTTTGTGAAAACATGTGCTCAGCACCGCAGATTAAGAACAGCATTATCCAAGTCATCAGTGTTAGGAAAGTACATTTCCTAATTAAGTTGTTAGACAGTGATGCGAAGGCTTTCATGGGAATTCAAATCAAGACAAATCAGCGCAATTAAATATTCACTAAACCAGAAGCCATAGCGACTCTCTACTTTATAATATCTTTTTGACATTTATTTACTCTTCTAATAACTTAATTGTTGACACAGACGCACACACTCATACCTTTGGTGCTAAACTGCAGCAAATTAGACGACATGGTGAAAATAAATACACAACGCAACCCGACTGGGTCTGACCTGATATGAACTGAACCAGTGTTTCATGTGAGTCTTGGTTCTGTAAACTTGTCCATTAAGCCGCTCGGTAGACGGCAGCGATGCTTCTCTTGGGGGAGAGTTAAGGATTTTGTCTGGATTAGATGGATGGCTAATAATTTGTGCATGACTGGTGGCAAGAACACGTTAATCACTAGTTACTTGATGCATTGTGAGCATTTTTAAAGGCATTTTAACCGCATTGTTTTACCTTCATTAGACAGATGGCAGAAGAGGAGTAGCAAGAAAAACAAGGAGAAGAGATGAGAAATGACATGCAACAAAGGTCAGCAGTGGATGCAAAGCAGGGACATCGCAGTTCATTGGCCATGCCTTAACCCCTAAGCCAAAATAGCGTCCCAGTGTTCAGAGCATATTTTAATTAGGAGGTAATAAAACTATTACAAGATTATAGTTCCAAAGTTCAAGGCAAGTGCAGGCTGGAACATTTTTTGGCTTGTTTGTCCTGACCTGGGCTTGGGCCTGAATAAATAGGACCTGTTTGTGTTGCAGGCTCAGGCTCAGACTGCATTTATTAAACTTTGCAAACAGGCAGCTTATTCTTTCTTCTGCAGGAAAGCATGACAGGCAGAGGCAGTTAATCAACCAGTCACACTCTACTGTATGCAAAGACTCAGTGGTGGTAAAAATAACATTAAAATGCTGCTATAATTTTCAGTGCTCAAGCCAATAAGTGCTTCCCTCCTAATACTTAAGATTACTTCATAATTCCCTAAAAATGTGATAGAATCTGAGTGTAATCACAGTCAGTAATAATCCCGTGCATGCACTGCCCATTCCAGCACTGCTAGAAGAAACATCTAAGTATCGACTAGCTGACTGTTGTGTAATTATCTGAAACAAAGATAGGTGGCAGGCTAAAAGTTCTGTATTTATTGATACTTCTTTACTTTTACTGCTGCAATGCTCACTCACAGTAATTGGTTTGTGAACAAAGGGCTGAATTCTCCAGAGCAGATATTCTCCATAGGTGGAATACCACCTCCTAACTTTTCAATTGTTTGATATGCCAGTTACTGCAGCTGGCATGCAACCCAATCAATCATAGTTACTGTAAGATGGTGCTTGACAAAGTTGCAAGACATGAGGGACCAATAGCTTCTGTTTCGCATCAGTCATCTCTCAAGTGCAAACGAGTGCAAAATACTGAAGGAAAGTGATTTTTAGATTCATGTTACTGTAAACTGAACACTGAAACAATGGATTGAATCAATTTACAAGATAATTATCAAAAACCTGACAAGTTTCTGTTTTAGTTTAGGTTTAGAGGCCGGTCAGTGACCCCATGGCAATGTGCTGGTTGCAGCAGAAAGGAACATCTTTCCCTTTGAAGACAAATCGGTTTGCATTATACCTCTCACAGTTTTACTACTGCTTGCTGAGTAGTTGTCAACTAGTTGCAGACAAGTTAGGGTCCTCCACGCAATCTACGGGTAACCACTTTAACCTGCCAGTGACCAAAGCAGTTACAAGGAGCAGCACCGTATACCTCTTTGAAACCAACATCACCTACTGACTGCCTGCAAGACATGAGTATGTGGTACTATACTTGCAATCCCCGATTATCACTAATGTGTCAGCCCAGCGACATATGGTACATAAGTTACACAAGCATATGTAACACTGCCATAAGTGAGCTGTTGCTCTACATAATAGACAACTGCAGTGAATGATTAAACCTGCATGTATGCAAAGTAGTGTTTCTCACCACCATCTACTGTACAGCTAGGCAACCATTAATGCTAGAGTTGGCCCATGCACCTCGAGGCATCCACCATCCATGTGCTTCATGTGATCTATTGGGAGAGAGGAAGAAGTTGGGAGAGGGGAAATATACAAAGAAAAAGGTGGATAAAAAGTAAATTTGAGTGAAGCTTGTGTCAGAGGCATACCATGTTGGTGTCAGTTCCACTCCTCTTCCTCCATGTTAAGAAGTTTCTCTCTCCCTCAGAGGGAAAACACACCAACTGGCCCTGAGACAGAGGAACGAAGAAGAGACATGGGCAATGGAAATAATAGACAGGACAAGAGGAGATAGCAAAACAAAAGCAAACTGATAGTTTAGTTAACAAAACACTGCATGCAGCTGTGGTGTTCAATCATATGCCTTGGAGAGCTGACTTCTGTGTGTACAGCATTTCCATTCAAACAACTGAGCCTATTTTTTTTTTTATATTTGCTCATGTTTCCCTCATGACATTTCATTTAGTCTGTAGCTTATAGTACACAGAGAGTGGAAATGGGAAGTCATTGATCTTGTAGAATATCACGCTTTCAGCCCATCTCTACATGCTGGGAAGTATCCTTGTATTTGTTTAGGAGTAAACAGTCTCTCCAAGTTCTTTTATGTGATTATCTCTTTGCTACCCTGGCTGTAGCCAGGCTTGGTGCATTCAGAAAATAAAGCACCTTATTCTAGAAGCTGACAGGGAAAGCATTGGTGTCGTCTGAGCTTTTCAGTCGTACAGTATCAACTTGATCATAGTTTGAGGTTAAATAAAAGCAACCAAGGAATGCCTCCAAGCTTCTGGCTATTTGTTATAAGCTCCCTTCATGCTATGTTAGCTCTCCTGCTAGTGTTGTAGAACTAAACTAAATAGATTTGTTGCCAGGATTGACAACAAATCTACCAGAGGAGACCCTGAACCTCTGGTGGCAGAATGTAATGGCAGAAAAAGGTGCAAAATAGCATGCACGATACATATTAATTCAATTCAGTTCATTTCAATTTTATTTATATAGCATCAAGGTGCTTTATGTTGTAATATAATACAGAGAAAACTCCAACAATCAGACAACCCCCTATGAGAAACCACTTAGTGACAGTGGGAAGGAAAAACTCCCTTTTAACAGGAAGAACCCTCCGGCACAACCTGGCTCAGGGTGGGGCAGCCATTTTTGCAACCGGTTGGGGGTGAGGGGAGGGAGACAGGACAATAGACATGCTGTGGAAGAGAGCCAGAGATTAATAATAACGAATGCTTAAATGCAGAGTGGTGTGTAAACACATAGAGAGTGAAAAGAGGTGAGTGAAAAAGAAACACTCAGTGCATCATGGGAAGCCCCCAGTAGCCTAGGCTTATTGCAGCAAAACTAAGGGATGGTTCAGGGTCACCTGATCCAGCCCTAACTGTAAGCTTGATCACTTAGGAATGTTTTAATCCTAATCTTAAAAATAGAGAGGGGGTCTGTCTCCCGAATCCAAACTGGGAGCTGGTTCCACAAAAGAGGGACCTGAAGGCTGAAGGCTCCCATTCTACTTTTAAATACCCTAGGAACCACAAGTAAGCCAGCAGTCTGAGACTGAAGTTCTCTATTGGGGGTGATATGGTACTATGAGGTTTTTAAGATAATCTGCTGTATCTATCTATTCATCCAGTTTCTTCTAGCTGTCATAGGTTGAGAGGCCGGGTACACCGTGGACAGGCAACAAGCATGCCTTTGGGCTGTGGGTGGAGGCTGATGTACCCTGAGGGAACCCACGCAGGCACAGTGACTCCAATCCAGAAAATTATTAATTGAAATTTCTGAGAATATATTAAATACTGTTATTCAACTTTTATTTAACTTAAATAAACAGCACCACAAAATAAAAAATCATTTAGCTTTTTGGCTCTTGAAAAAGTACACACACTGAAGTTACATTGAGGAGCACTACTGTTAAGTACTGTGCACTTTGAGGTACACTACTGTACTGTTAAGTACATTTGTGTATTTTGCACTTGTAGAGACAGAATAGACTCTTACTGTACCTGTATTTATGAGAGTGTGTGACTTTATAGTCACTATATGGCAGCTGATGTCACTGATTAGCTATACCGTAAAGCTGAGAGGATGCAATTAGTTAGTGAAATCAACTGAAGCATTAATTAGATGGTAGCAAAGCCTTTATCTTCTTGTCGTCTCAGTTTCTTTCAGACTCTTTTCCCCCTTTTTTTATGGCAATAGATCTCTAAATGTTTTTTTCAATCACCAATAATTACGTGAGACACGCTGGCAGACGTGTCAGTGGTGCTGCTGAAACAGTTTGAGATACTGTCTCTTCTGTTTTAGCCACTAAGTGAGAGTATTTCATATTTTATTGTTAGAGTTTTATATTCAGTACTTGTGAAAGCTAGTTCACTTTTACTGGCTCCTGCTCTTTAAGCCAGGCTGGGGACTTGAGCTTGCAGCCAAGCTGTGCACTTAGTGTCCGTGGTTCAAGTATGAATTAATGGGGAGCTGCTTTCTGGTGGCCCCACCACCCGTGATACTGGATAGAGACATATTTGGTCCAGGCACACTGAACAGTATTGGGTACCAATCTTCTAGTATGAGACATTTAGTTCCAGTACCCCGAAGTGAAAGCTGTTTTTTTATACCTGCCATTAAGTCTTATGTGTTCAATATGGATCAAGGACTTGTCTTTTTGTCTGCTTTTCTGTTCTCGACTTTTGTGAGCGAGGCAGGGAGCTGCAGCTGTGGTGCGATGTGGAAAAACTCCACTTTTGTCATTTTCTTTAAATCACAGATGGTGCTGTCCTTGTGGTTTCATCAGTCTGCGACCTCCGGTGTGCAGTTTGAGCTTTTTACTTCTGAGTGGTGAGAAACGGGTTAGCACCTCCAAATCGGAGGTTGTGGCTTTTTCACAAACAAGACGGCTGGCTGTGTTCATTCAGAAGGGAGCGTCTGCATCAGGTGTAGGAGTTAGAATACCTTTGGGTCACTGTCACTTATGAGTGTAAAAGAGGGGCCAGGAAGTTGACAAGTGTTGTTGCTACGTGGGTGCTGCACCAGAATGTGGCGGCAGAGGCAGAGCTAATTTATGAGACAGTTTGCTGGTCAGGATAAACCACAGTCCTCATCTGTTGTGTTTTCTGGAGCCTGAGCTTGTGTCCAAATAATAAAATTGTGGATATACATGCTAGCACTGTGGTTATCCACAGGTTTGCTGGACTTCAAATTTGCAAGAACGGTCAGCATGTCCAGGCAGAAATTGTCCTTGGTGCCTCCCACTGGAAGTGTCACCTTGGAAGAGAATCCAAAAGAAAGAAGGTGGTTATATTTTATAACTGTCTGGCAATGCCACTGGATCCTTGAAGAGTGGCTGAAGGATGTTACCTGGGAAATTGTCTCTTGTCCATTATATTTGCTCACATTCAGTTATAACCCTGTAAAGAACCTGCAGCTTCAGAAAATGGATATTTATACACTGACGGTGCTGTAGCCTGTAGCAGCTTTACATCTCAGCTACCAGAGCTGAAATCCAAGACAAATATAATAATTAATTAAGTCACAACTAAGTCTAGAATCAAGCAAAAATAAAAGAAAAAAAAAATTCTGCTCATTAGAGGCGATATAGCCTCAAAGTTATATCGTGATATTTTAAGGAAATTTGCGATAACGATAGTTATGAAGATGTAGAAAACAAAAATACCGAACATTTTATCGGTGATTGCAGCTCGCAGGCAGCTGCATTTATTTGCGCAAACAAAATGATCCATCCTTCATTTTCAATGAGCTGCTGTCTTAGATGACAGACTAGCTAATTCAAAGTGTGAATCTCCTGAAACAAGGTGCCAGCAGCAGCATTATAGTGTAACAGCAGTGACACAGCATTGTATCCGGTGACACAGCATAAGTCAAACTTAAGCATAAAAATAGCCTAGGTGGTGTTTTCCCTGGAAATCTTAAATAAAAGGACACGCTTAACACTTTAATCCAACAGTAACTTTACCTTGTAACTCATCAGGAGCTGCACATCATTGCCACACAATAAAAGTGAAAAATATTTTCTGCCTGGGATGTTGTATCTTGGGTCAAGCATTTTAACCAGCTGCTTAATGCCCTCCTTTATCACCATGAGGCCGCATCAGTAATTTCCACCGGCCGTTTGCTTTCCCTGTCATAAGGAGTCCATCTAGCGAGTGCTTCAGTGACACTCAGTGGAGTCATTTGTTTAGTCCTAGCAGCACATCACCAGCTGCTGGTATCTCCATCTCATAGCCTGGCTGTGCTCGGCGGTGTGCTTCTTGCCTAAAGTGATGAAATAAGTTTGTTGTTTCTACCTTTTCCTGCATATTTTGTAAAGAATTGTACTTTGGTGGAGGTTGTTGAAATAGCTTTCACGCATGGCATTGCTAAACCGATATCATGATATGACACTTTTTTTTTATCGCAGAAAACTTTTTTATGCTTTCCTGACCCAGATTTATGGACTAATTTAACCTTAACCAGTTATCCAACTATCCAGTCAATATCAAAAGGGGATTTTTAATCAAAAAAAGGGTAATTCTAGTAAATGGTTTCTTCCTAAATTTTTCTTAAAATTACCTTGTCAGGGCCAGCCATAGTAACTGTGGCCCACACTAAAAGCATTGTTCTAAAATATGAAAAAGACAGAATATGTGTGAGTTCAAACAGAGTCCAGATAAGCAAGGAAGTCATGTTAGTCAGGGTAGGCAGTGGGATTTATTTTTCTATTTTTATCCAACTAAAGTTGAGTGAGTATCCATGTTATTTTTTATTAGATGTTCCCAGCCAGTCAATAATTCACACTAGCAACCTTTGAGTCATAGTCCCACTTCTCTGACCTCCATACAGAGCTCTGACTCACTGCACATAATATGATGTTTCAGTATCCAAATCAGGAAAATGTGCTATAGAGAAAAAAAACCTTCAAACGCTTTTTAGACAGCTTTCAACAACCTCGCTGTTAATCCCTTATGATAATAAGAAAAACTATACATGAATATATTTTGCAAACATATTCCAATCTCCTCCATATTACTCTGGAAAGAAAGCTTATGTGTTTTATGCAGTCATTTCTTATCCCGTTTACTGTAACCCCCCCCCCCCCCATTCATTTAACCATACCTCACTTTGAGAGTGTGAACTGCAGGCATTTGATGACACAAAGATAAAGAAAGTGAGCGGTGTAGCCATAGATGGAGTACAGGAAAGAAGAGTTTTGTTGTGTTTCTGAGGTGATGCCCACTTTGGCAAGTCAAACTCCCTTCACTGCTCTGTTCTGCTCTGCTCTGCTCTACTCTGCGTGGGTTGTTGCTGTATAAATAACACTCTCAGAGCAGATCAGAGAGGGAGAGAAAGAGTACGCGAACGAATGAGGGAGGCTATAACAGCAGTGAAAGAGATGGTGAAGGAGATGGGGGGGTTGGGAGGGGTGGGTGGGCGGGGGGTGAATGGGGGGAAAGCAGGGAGATGGTGAGAGGAAGAAAAGGAAGGAGAAACACAGTTGATCAGAGTGATTTTAGGAAAAGAGAATAGAACTGTAGAGAGAGAGAGAGAGAGAGAGAGGCGAGAGGAGATTGAGAGCGCTTGTAGGATAATTGAACCATATATGGTAACAGTTAAGTATGAGGCGATTTGAAAAGATGAGAGAGAGAAAGAACAAGTGTGAGAGAGAAAAGGATGTGAAGATGTACAGTATGAACCCTTCAGAGAGAAAGAGAGGGAGAGTTTTCTCTGTGTGTGTGTGTGTGTGTGTGTGTGTCTGTGTGTGTGTCTGTGTGCGCGTGCGTGCTTGTGTGTGTGTTGGTGATCTCATGAGATGGACTGTCTTAGGCGGTGCTTGTGTGACACCATCAGCGTTAGTCACGGTGAAGATGATTAATAGTGTAAAGATACTGCAGCAGCTCATCACTGCCAAACAGCAGATCTTTAATCACTTTGCTTACATACACAACAGCTAATTCTTCCATTTTTTTCTTGTTTGAATACATCCCAAACACGCTGATCAGATACTGTACGTTTAAAGTGAGACACACATCATAGTTTTCGCAGATCAATTTTCAAAGATTAAATAAATGGCAGTTATACAATTTGTGTGGTCGTGTTATAGAAATAACACCTCCTAAATCATTGTTTTGTTTTCTTTTTTAAAGTAACATTAATTAGTTGACTGGCTCTAGAAGCTAAGTGAAATGGTAAGTCATTCTTCTTTTAATACAGTATCCTTACTGATCCATAATAAGCAGATAAAAACTGTGTCCTGACGTCATCCTGTGGATGACAAAAACCCACCCTCCATGCTTGACATGATCCCTAAATAATTAAGTGGCCATTGTCACAGTCACAGTAATTAAATTCAGTCGGGTCACATAGCTTTTCTTTCACAAAATGTTAAATACATTCTTCGGGCATGTGCCCACCAAAGTGTTTTTGCTCGAGGCAGGTGTGCTTTTTTCACATCTTTGCAATCAGAGTGATTTTTTCCCCCCTCGTGCTCAAAAAACAAAAATGAAAAATCTTCAACTTCAGGTGCAAATCTGCGCTTGTCACTGTCACTCTTTACGTAGCTGTCCAGTCACAGTGGATGAGAGAGGGGACAAATATGACACCGATTAACAGTCACATCCTAGTAGTCCAAGTGCCAAACAACAGTGGAGGAGAAGTTAATACTGCTGTGCTCTAAGTGTCCATGACTGTAGCAAATGGCACCACCACCACACTGTCACAATATTCACATGGAGGAAGATTTTGTTTGCTCTGGATCTACCAGTGAAAACAGCTTTCAGGTACCTGCAGCAAAATTGCATCTGTGACTCTTCTGTATCATAGCAACCAAAGCGTCTCCACTGGACCTCCAAAGTGCTCTCAAGTGCTCCCAGCTGGTCAGAAGCACTGTCACCGGTAGCTTTGGTGGACACAGCCCCTTAAACTCAGACACCAGATACAATTTTTTATATTCACATCCATCCATTTTCTTAAGTGCTTATCCAATTCAGGGTCCCATGTCGAAACAGGATATAACCTTGACACGGGCAACCGCACACCCTCACATTCACATCTACAGCCAAATTAGAATCACCAATTAACCTAACATTTGGACTGTGGGAGGAAGCTGGAGAACCTGGAGAGGTTCTGTGCAGGCTCAGGGAGAACATGCAAACTCCACACAGCAGGGCCCCAGCTGTGAGGAGATAGTGCTAACCAATACACCACTGTGCTGCCCTAATATTCACATAAAGGTAAAAATACAACAAATTGGAAGTAAAGTAAAGAATCTAGTTTAGCATAACATGATTAATTCTTCATCAGGTTTCATTCCCAACTTGCACACGCGGATGCTTGCAAAGGCCACATTTAAAAACAACAGGTAAGCATAACAAACCTGCAGGTTCATGCTGTTAGCTTTTCCTAAACCAAATAGCAAACCAGTCTCTCAGCTGGCAATTGTGACTGATTCCATCTCCGCCCTTTTGATTTCTAACGCAGACTTTGATACTTTCTAAAAGAGGACCCTCGCTCTAATATTGCTGCTGCTGGTGCATGAAGACACAGACACCAAAGGGCACCTTCATACATCTCTGTGACACCCGCAGCATGTGCCAGAAAAGCAGTATTTAATGCCCTGGGTTGTGTTCTCCCATACAGCTCTATTAAACCTTTCTGTCTTACCAACCCCCCAAACAGCAGCATTCAACAGCATTGTTCCATAATCACCTCATCTATGGACCCTCCAATTAATATATATATTGCACAATTCTGAATCTAGGTACCAAAAGAGGTTTTATCTAGAACCAATGGAAAATTAACAGCACTGGAAAAAAATATATATGTTTAACTACTTATTAACTGAGGGTTCATGTCCTCTGATATAATATACATTTTTCTTTATTAGATGGGCCAAAATCCAAAATAAGAAGAAAATGCTTAGATTTTTGTCAAATATGGTACCACAGATTCATTATGCATGGTATGTGGGCCAGTTGTGTTTGCATGCATAGTCACCCTTCAAAGGCCCATTCTGAGCAATTAAAGTTCCTGTATTATTTAGTGATTTTCCTCCATGCATTTAACATAAGCATTTGGAGCATGAGGCATATGCGATTTAGTCTGACTGATGTGGTTTGTTGGCATCAACACTTTGTATTGCAATAAGTTAAATTACACTTATGGATATACCCTCACTAGCCACTATATTACATGCACCTATTTATTTAATCAACCAATCAGATGTTAGCAACTCAGTGCATTTAGGCATGTAGTGTCATGGAACGGGGGGTGCAGCAGGCTGAGGACCTCAATGCAGGACACTCCACACAGCATAAACTCAAAAAAAAAA
>JAVDPK010001485.1:163721-175637 GCA_034780415.1 Cichlasoma orientale
GCCACAAGGAGGAACAGAGACGCAGACACAAATTAAACACCAAACACTGGGCCAACGGCCCAGGACCATGACATGTAGACATGGACCAGACAGCTTTCTGAAGTTCAAACCGAGCATCAGAATGGGGAACAAAGGTGATTTCAGTGACTTTAAACGTGGCATGGTTGTTGGTGCCAGATGGGCTGGTCTGAGTATTTCAGAAACTGCTGATCTACTGGGAATTTCCCACAGACCATCTGTAGGGTTTACAGAGAATGTACTGAAAAACAGAAAACATCCAGTGAGCTGCAATTCTCTGGGTGAAAATGCCTTGTTGATGCCAGAGGTCAGGAGAGTACCCAGACTGCTTCAAGCTAATAGAAAGGCAACAGCAACATTTTGTTACAACTAATGTATGCAGGTATGCAGAAGAGCATCTCTGAACGTACGACACATCGAAGCAGATGGGCTACAGCAGTAGAAGATCACACCAGGTGCCACTCCTGTCGACTAAGAGCAGAAAATTGAGGCTACAATTCACACAGGCTCATGGTATGAAAAATTAAGACATATCTGAAGGCAAAAGTAAGGTGTACCTAATAAAGTGTTCAGTGAGTGTAAAATACAGACTGTCAGCTAATCATCTTGGATTTGCACATTCCCGGTCTATCTCATGTATATCCTCAATCAGATCTAATCTACATGTACCTAATTACTCGGCACATGGATCCGTTGAGTGTAATAAATTAAAACACAAAGCTAGCTGACACATCTTAGTCATAATGGATGATACTATGTATGTACAGTTTCCCACTTTTAGACAGTAGAGGGTGAGTGGAACCCCCCTCCCCCCCCCAACTGTAATTATGAATTGCAATAATGCCTTTGCTTATATAAAACTTGTTTGGAGGAAATCATTTATATTATATGTTAACATGTGAAGTCGTAAACAAAATTAAAGTGTTATTAATTGCACCCTGGCTGTGTGTGAGCAATATGGAACAACATGGCCCTACCTCACTGCAGCAGTTTAATGATGGCCAGAGGTGTTGCTGGGCTAGCTGATTGTGATGCATCCTAGAACATTGTTCTCCAGACCAGTGCTAATCAAGTGTTATTGGTACGAGGCTACACAGCGGAGGACTTGAATCAAAGTAGTCTGAGATAGGCCTGCGTCACTAAGGCCGGTTAATGATGGCCAGCGGTGCTACAAGCCTGGCACATCCTAAAAGATTGCAATACAGAGCAGCACGCTGCGGATGCTTACATCACAAGTCTTGCAGGGGTTATGTAGATTATTTTAGGCAATCTTCACATTTTATTAGTTTTACTGCAAGATGTTGTAATTGTAGGATGTGTGGACTGGAGGTTCATTCTTGAACCCTGAGAACGGCTTGTGAAACAAACCGGGCTTTTTCGGAGTGTGTCTGACAGCCTGTCTGTCTTGTCTACATTTTTTTTATCAATATGGGAAAAACAATGGGGGAACAGCCAACTCAAAATTCATCTGATAATAGCAATCCAGTTTGAAGTGACACCCCTATAATCTCAATAATGGCTTTCCTGTGTAGCAGCTAGCAGATTGTCATTACACATGTACTGGAGGGAGGGAGATTTTTGACCTCAAAATAAGCATTATTCTTTTAGGTGCAAGTGTCTCTTTTCTGCTGCTGTGCTGAATTTTTGGGAGTCTCTTTGGAATTTTTTTCTTTTTTTTTTGACAGACCAGAAGTGAACTGGACATTTTACATCACTTCTATCAGCAGAGATTCTTTATGCTGCATGAATGATCTGTGAAATTACAGGCAGAGTAAATCTAATCCGATTTGAACAGTGTAGTTTGAGCAGTGCGGCTCGGTTTTTCTGCTTGGGCCAAGTCCGCCCTAGTGCATGTAAATACTGGCAGATTGGCGCTAGGCAAGGCAAATGCAGGTGCCAAGTGGAGTGTTAAGTGCTCGCCATGTGATGCGGGCCTATGGCTCCTGTTGCCGTTATGAGAGAGGCTCGCTCTCAGTCTCGCCCGGTTGCTGCTAATTGCCTTAATTGAGAGAGTGACCTACATCTGAGAGAGGCTTTGGTGGATCAGCAGAACAGCTGGCGGACCTGCAGAAGGGGGGTGGGGGGGACGAATGAGGGAGAAATTTGGAGAAACAGGAGAAAAATCTGTGTAGTCTGACTCTCACTCAACTATTTAAATATAATTCATAAAGCATGAACACTCCTAAAATAGTTTAAGCTTCCTCTTTTTATTGTTTTTGTGGTTACACACAATGCGATTGATGGACCCAGTTAGGCAATGAAGCGCCAACAAGGCAAGTTTAACCACTGGAATATCAGGGAGGAGGGAGAAGGTGGAAACGGGAAGGGATAAAATAAGGTGCAGGAGGAGGAGGAGAAGGCTGGAAATGACATCATGCTTTTAGAGCAGAGGCCGGCCCTCAGGCCAGTGCTGAATACACTCCTAACAGTCTTGTGTACTTCCCTTAAACTGAATTATTCAACACCCTCCTGATGGAGAGACTGACTGCGACTGTGTGTGTCTGCATGTCTGGGCGTTGCGGTGTGCATGTGTGCATGGGCGTGAGCACATGAATGCATTTGTCTTGAGAGAGGAATGTAAGTTTCGTGTGCATTTGTCTGAACTTTTCTTTATTTGTGTGCTAGAAGGAGTGTGGGAGAGAGAGGCTGCTCTGAGCCACTGAATGGGTTTGTGATGTGTGGGTGGATGCTCACTTTACGTGCATGTGGCGAAGTGCGCACACACGTCTGTCAAGTCTGTTGAAGTAAAAGTGTATTTTCTGTTTTCAGCTACTTTTTTGTTTGTCTTCAAAAAAAAAAAAAGCCTAAATTGTACTCAATCAATCCTCTTTGTCCCCTCAGTCTCACCAGACTGTGTGTCAGTGTTCCCTGCCCGATCCACTCTGACACACACATGAACACACACAGTAAAATGCAGACCACTCTGTGTTTTGGATTTCAAGCTGCAGCTCTCTTCTGTGTGTGTGTGTGTGTGTGTGTGCCCCCATTTCTTGTTTTTGTACGTGTGGTTGTGTGGTCTATGTGTTTTTTCTTTCAGTGTATATGTGTGTTTTTGCCAGCGTGTGTGTGTGTGTGTGTGTGGGAGTGTGTGTGTGTGTGTGGACATTGAGTGTTGGGGTTTGATCCTGTGCTAATGATCTCCCAGTGGCTCAAACTTCTGTAAAGTGTGTTGAGCAGCAGGAAGGGAGAAAGAGGGAGAGGGAGGACTGGGTGGGGGGGAGAAGAGGATGTGATAGTGCCTGATCATCATCATCGTTGTAATCGCTAACTCCCCTCCCACTCCGCCACCCCACCTCCCAACAGACTCTCACTACGCCATTTTTTTAAGTCTCAAGCACCTATTGGCATCTGCGCAGCTCGCTACTGGAGCAGGAGCAGCCACGTTGGCAAAGCCTGCATCAAGAGCTGCAGCATCAAACCGGCTGACAGAAGGATGGAAGGAGGGCTGGATGGATAGACAGATGGATATAGAGAGCCAGCATGTGATGTGTGTGTCACACGCGCGCTCCACTCAGCACATGCATGCACATTAGGAAACATCATCTGCAGACAGTCAGATATTAGAAGTGAGGTTTTCTCTTGTTTCTTTTTTACTGGATGTCACATAGACGGGTTTTCTTTGATATCTCACTCTTTCCATATGTCTGTGTGCCACTCACTCTCTCTCTCTCTCTCTCTCTCTCTCTCTCTCTCTCTCTCTCTCTCTCTCTCTCTCTCTCTCCCTGCCTCTCCCTCCCCTCAGCTCTCCCTGTCAACTCTGTGCTCATCTTCCTGCTTACATGGACTGTAATGCACTTTTGTTTTCTGAATGTGTTAGCACTTCCTCTACTTCCTCCCCATTCTCTAAGTCTTGCCTTACCTTCTCCTGTACTCCCTCCCCATCTGGAAAAGATCTGTCTCACTAATAGGAGGCCTGGTAAATTAGCCCTTCTATCCTTCCCCTCTCTCTCCCTTCTTCTCTCATCTATCTCTCCAAGCGTGCACCGCCTCAGTAGAGCACACTCGTTCACACCCACAGATACGGACATAAAAGTACAGATTTGCCCCATTTGTGTGTCTGTCTGTTTGTCTCCAGGTTGGGTACTGGCTAATAGGGCGTAGTAGGTAATGGGAGCCATAGCCTATTATCTCTGCTCTGCTGTCTAATAGCCACTGGCTTTAAGCATCTGCCATGTAGCTGCTCGTACTCCCCCAGTGGACGCTTAATAACTTAGCAGATACACTAATAGACAACACACACATACACAATCTACCCCATACCGACACACAGCAGAGATAATATACAAACTGCCAAAAGTCATTTGTGCGTGTGTGAGTATATCTGTGCAAGTGTGTGTGTGTGTGTGTGCGTGTGCTTATCACCACATCTAAAGCACCATGCCCTGGCATTTGGTATGCTCTCTTTTCCTTAGGAGCACTGCCTGCCTTTAATTAGTAAAGGAAATAGATTTACTTATCTGATCTTCAACATATTGGCCACACACACATGTGCACGCACATCTGCCTGCATGCACTCAGCCATGCAGCAAATCTACACCAAACCATTACCACAGTGGTGGAATGCCCAAACACACTGTGTGTTCAGGCATGTGTGTGTGTGAGTGTGTGCTCAAGAATGTGCTAGGGCGAAATGAATCTGCTCCCATCTGTAGACTAGCCATTGATTTGCCATGGTAACAGTGGCTGGTGACTGTCGTGTGAACAAAAGCGATGAGAACAAGTGGCTGGATTGGAAGGGCACCGAGAAAGGAGAAGAGGGAGTCGGGGAATAGAGGAGGCCAGCGGTGGCATTAAACAGGCACAAGTGGACTCACACTGGGACAAATTCAACAGAGGCTACAAGAGGGAGGATTAATGTGCGTTAGCCTGTTGCTGGCTTAACTAAATGTAGCAACAAGATTTTTATGTGTGCATTTCACAAGGAGAGAGTGGGTGCACAATAGAGTTGTGGGAATGTTTTTGGTATAAAAAGGCTTACACAAACCTGAGTAAGGCTTATATATAATGAATGAATCCCCCTTCAGCTACCGTTTTTCTTTCCTCTGCAGAATTAGTGATTTGTGTAACTCCCTCCTTTTCCCCGCAAACAATCTTTGCAAAACGCCTTCACCACTTTCCAGCATTGCTCCCAGAATCTGTTCTGCGCCCAACTGACATGCCCCCAGGGTACCCGTGTCATTGTATAAACTTATACTGTGGTATTTAGTAGATATAATGCCGCTGCTGTCATAAATTCACTTAAGAACCACTAGTCTAATGTAATTTTAACCAAAATGTGGATAAACCAATGTTTTAATATTCAGCAGGGCCTGAAGCACTTCTCTAAATGGAGAAAGACTAACACTCTTTGAATTGTCTAATTAATCTTCTGGCTCATGGTATTCCTACATCAGCCAGATTTGTTTGCGTTGCTGTGACTCTGGACAAGTGCCCTGACCCCGACAATGACTGGCCAACCTGTTCTCATACCTGCGGCACTCTGCCTGCTCAGCGTGGTCCAGAGATCAACGCTGCAGTAGTCGGCTGACTCAAAGCTTACTGCCATTTTTACACCAGGCCTAAGGTTTCTAAAGTCCAACGGAGTCACCGTCAGTAGGCTGGGAGAGAGAGAGAGAGAGAGTAGGATTTTTTCACCCCCCCAAGGCACTTCAGCTATAAATATCAAACTGGCAATTCTTTGATTTACCAATGAAGGCTGCCAAAGGAGGGAGGAGGATGCAGGGTCTTGCTCAGTTCTTGAGCTGCTTTAAATTCATTCACCGATGGGGGAAGAGAGGAACCGAGGGAGGAATAGGGTTGGCTTTGTCATTTATTTTCCATGTAGGGGGATGAAATAACATTAACATCTCTTTCTCTCTGAAGCTCTATAAGTCAAGCACTTATTACTCAAACAGCCGTGGCGGCACAAACACACACACACACACACACACACACACATACAGATCATATATAGACAGGCATCCCATTCTTTTCCTGCCACACATATGCTTGCATGTTTGTGGTTGTCACAGCCTGGACAGACACTTCGGTTTTAATAAAGAAGAGGCCTTTGAGTACACTGGCAGATCCTGCTGTAATCTCTCCTAAACAGGTGTTGTGATTAGTCTCTGCCGTGAGCAGCATTCTGACACTTGGATAGGCAGGGCCAACCATACACACAACCATCAGCTACCACTCTGGGGAAAGATTTAACCAGCGGTGCTTGGCAAGCGCACTTCTGCCCTCCAGTACAATGTGCTTTGTTGAAGTTCTGCTTGAAATGAATTTTCCTCGGCTGTGCCAAAAAATTACATTATTTCTTTACGTTATTCTCATTGACTCTTTGCACGCTGATGCAGCAACATATGTGATGGAGTCAGCACTGCAGAGTGCATCTCGATTTATCGAGGACAGCTGATGGATTATTTCTGTGAGCACGCTGAATATTTTTAAAGGCTAAAAAGCGTGAATTCTTGTGTGCGCAGTCTTCGTCACCAGAGTACAATAGGTTAAGCTTTCTGTCTGGGTTTTAATGTGCTTTGTCTTTATGAGGCCGCTTGGTGTTAGAAATAGAAATAGTGTTACCATTATGATCAATATCAAATTACTTGATCATGAGTAAAACAACCAAAAGGATTACATTTGGGAAAAAATGACTCATCTGGCTTTGCAGTCACAATTATGAATTGTATGCAACTAAAGAACATCCGCGTTAGAAACTTTTGCTAATTAGATCAAAATCTTGTAAGAGCCTGTTTCACAGTCTCAACCAAAAAAGTAGGTTGTTTCAGTTGCACATATTTACTTCTTATTTGTCAGTATCAGATAAAAACCCTCTTTTTACTCAGTGATTGCAACTATATTTTGGGACTCCAAACCTTGAATGAAATTCAGCTTTAAAAAGAAATTACTTTACCAGCCTTGTTATTCAGTGATATTTCTCACAGATTTTCACTGTAATAATTCCTTGATTAATATGGATCTTTACCTCAGGACCAACTTTGACAAACTGAAGCAGACATGTCAGGTATCAGAGCTGGAGCACAGTGTTACAACAGAAACATAGTAAATAAAAGCTGATGTTGATGGCAGAGTGGTGAAGAGATATCTTACCTGATTTAATCACTAGGATTTGCTCCGGTACGTTAAGAGGAGTGTGACACCGGATTACTGACTCACTAATCTGCTAATCTCATCGTGTGTTAATAACTGATAATTTGTTTTTGCTTCACCAAGATTCCCAACAAAACTGTAAAAAAAAAAAAAAGTCTTGACGGACATGTTGTCAGGAGAGAACTATATTACACCGGTGTGATGGATTATAATACGTTAAGCGGCATGTCCGCAAGCTGTTTTTAATGGATTTTTGAAAACAAATGTGAGTTTACGACTTCTCTGAGATAATGAAGGTAAACCTGCAGCAGATGAGTGCATTAACTTTTGACTAAAGCAAATACAGCGGCGGGTTCAAAGAGCTAAACCACTTCTCTATATATGTCAAATTTTAAAAAAAAAGATGTCTGTATGCATTTGACGCACCTGAACAGTAATAAACTAAATTATGCTGAATACTTACACTTTAACAGCTGTGACCACTGCATTTAATACAATTATTTTACTTTGAATTTATCTGACTTCATAAAACTCCCGTTTTAAAATTCACAATAGATCATTTCTAATTGTGCATTTAAAAGGGGGTTAAAATTTCATATTCAAATGCAATAAAAATTCAAAAACTTGAGTGATTTTATATTTAACATTCAAGTCGAGCTCATCCAATAAGAAGATATAAATGAGAAAATGTAAACAATGTTTCCAAACATGAGCAAAATAAACCCATCGCTAAAACTGATTAAATTAAAATACACACACATAGAAATAATCCTGAAATAACGTTAGCTGAGCAAACTTACATTAAATCGCCTCAGCTGAAAAAGCGACACTGAACATGCTTAGCTTCACAGAGCTACCTCCTAATTTAAAGCAAACTAATGGATCAGTCACACGATAGAACAGCAACCTTTTTGCATCTACAAAACTCTGTGCCTGCCTGGTGATTGTATTGAATTTTTTCACATACTGTGACTGATTGCAGCTTGTGGTGACTAAATGGTTGCCCAGACCTTTTGATCATAAGGTGGTTGCACAGGTCACCTGATAGGAGGCAAGCAGTTGTAGTCTCACTTGGACTGACTGCAATCACTCTGAGAGAGATTGTTGAAGGTTAGCAAATAATTGCTGTCCAATTTATAAATGCATACAGACTGCCAACATGTTGGCATCAGTCTGAATGAGTCTTTGTCAATGAGCACTCGACCTGGTTGTATTGTGGATATATTCTTATAGCATAGGAAGATTGCCAATGCCACCTGGGCTCCAGGGTGTCGGGTAGTGACTACAGGGCCCACTAGCGGACGTCGGGCCCTTGGGCCACCCTCATGAAGTTTGTTTCTGATTGTTTGGTCAGAGACATTCACACCAGTGGCCTGCTGGAGGTCATTTTGTAGCTCTGGCACTGCTCATACTGTACCGCCTTGCACAAAAATGCCGATACCAGTCCTGCTGATGGGTTAAGGACCTTCTACAGCCCAGTCCAGCTGTCCTAGAGTAACTGCCTGCCTCCTGGAATCTCCTCCATGTTCTTGAGACTGTGCTGGGAGACACAGCAAACCTTCTGGCAATGGCATGCATTAATGTTCCATCCTGGAGGAGTTGGACTACCTGTGCAACCTCTGTAGGGTCCAGGTATCACCTCATGCTACCAGCAGTAACACTGACCCTAGCCAAATGTAAAACTAGTGAAAATATGATCAGAAAAGATGAGGAGAGAAAAATGTCAGTGACCTCCACCTGTAAAACCATTCCTGTTTTTGGGTTGCCTGTCTAGGGCACCTCTTGTTAATTTCATTAATACCAAAGCAGCTGAAACTAATGAACAACCCCCTCTGCTACTTAACTGACCAGATCAATATCACAGAAATTTAATTGACTTGATGCTGTACTCTGATTAAAAAGTGTTCCTTTAATTTTTTTGTGCAGTGTAGTTTCCTGATCTTAGCCGAGTGAGTAGAATGGCACATGGTGCGGTCTTCTGCTGCTGTAGCTCATCTGCTTTAAGGATCGAAATTTTGTGCGTTCACAGTTGCTCTTCTGCATACCTTGGTTGTAACCAGTGGTTATTGGCGTTAATGTTGCCTTCTTATGAACTCAAATCAGTCTGCCTATTTTTCCCTGACCTCTGGTATCAACAAGGCATTTTTGCCTAGAGAACTGCAGCTTACTGGGTATTTCCTCTTATTCAGACCATTCTCTGTAAACCCTGGAGATGACTGTGTGAGAAAATTGCAGATCAGCAGTTTCTGAAATAGTCAGACCAGCTGACTATTTCAGAACCATGCCACTCTCAAAGTCAATTAAATCATCTTTTACCTCATTCTGTTGCTCGGTTTGAGCCTCCTCAGGTCGTCTTGTGTGCATACTTAAATGCATTGAGTTGCTGAAATGTGACTGGCTGATTAGATATTTGTGTTAATGAGCAGCTGAACGGGTGTACCTAATAAAGTGGCTGTGTAGTGTATATTCTAACAGTAATTTAATAATAACCCTTTCTGCTTCCATAGTTTTTTACATAAGTTGATATAAGCCTTTACTTCAAAAGTAGCATCCCCAGCAGCGTGACCGTTTAGGACCATGTGTTCTGGATAACTCAGGAGTAAAATAACATCAAACCATTTAAGTGTTGGGGCGGAGGAGGAAACGTGTTTTAAGTGTCAGGAGTATTCCAGGCCCGTGTTACATACTGAGGTTTTGCTGTGGTCCTGTCCATTACATGCTTCTCTTGGTTTAGTGGTGAGACCTAATGCTTTACTAATTTGAGCTAGGCTATGCTAGCTTCGGGGCTCTGCACTGTGTTAAATGGTGTTCTCTGTTTCCGTGGGGAGTGAGAGACTTTTAAATACTACAGTAGATTTAAGCAGTGGGACTTACCTCTTGTTAAATACTAAAGTAGTCTTTGTTAGCACTGGGAACCAATGTCTGCAAGCTAAATGCTATAGTTCTCTGTCAATCCTGGGAATGTAGAAAGCCTGCGCTAGGTTGGTGGATGTGGGCTTTGGGACCTGTCTCTGTTCTAAAACTGAAGCGCTTTCAGCGCTTAAGGGACCACTGCTTGTTAGCTATTGAAGGACCTGCCTTACGTCAGTGTTTTTAATGTTGTAGAGGTTGTCGACTGTGATGTCCCTGCTCACAGCCTTCAGTAATACCCACAGACTGATGTTTGATGTAACATGTGTTACTATTGTATTCATAAAACTGCTCTTTGTAGAGTTTCTGAAGTCACAGCACAGTTCAAACGCCAAGAAATCAAAGTACACGTGTAGAATTAAATGTCCCATTGTACTGTAGCTATTCTAACACAAGCAGCTCTTTCTGAACGGCTTTTCTTTGGCCATGAATGTTCTGGTTTTGGTCAAGTGGAAAAAAAATTCATTTCCTAGGCTACCCGAGGTGTTTGTTTGCGAGTAGATTCCCTGAGCTAATTCTTTGTTAGCGGATGGATTAAGAGCGGCGCTTGTTAGGACTTGGGTTCGCAGAACATCTGCTGAGCATTTACAGAGAATTAGACTGCAGCAGAAAATGTGTCCTGTTTACCAGTGTAGCTCTTTAGTGCAGTTTTAATGTTTAACGGGCCCGCTTTTCACGTGCTTGTTTCACCCTTGTAACATACTAACCTGCAGTGTTTAATTATTCCTAATTGCACAGATAAGATCTGATGTCACAAGAAGCCTTTGACAAAACCAAAATCTACTCTGTACAGCTGTCTCTAAATGTGCTTACTGATGCCATCCCATAATTTATATACTAAAGTAGTTCTTGGTGTTTTGTCACCTGTACCTCAGCTCAGGGAACAGAGGGAGTACATTTTCTGCACTATGTAGCCAGTGGACTTTGATGTTCAGTTCACCAGAATAATTTGGGGATTTATTTTAAGCTTTCTACAACTCAACTTTGGGCAGAATCTCATTTTTCAAAGGCTCTGCCTTTATAGTACTGCCACTGTGGCTGTTTTCTTCTACAAGTGACCCTTGAAGCTGCAGTGAGCTTCACTTTGTTGACACAGATTTTATTTTGCCATGCTAGTTTGTTTGCACTTGGGGGCCATACTTTGTCAGTCTAAGTTAATGTAGCCGCTCTATCCTAACTGACCTGCTGCATTAAATATTAATGTAGCACATTGCTGGCTTCATCATCATCTTCCTCCTCCTCCTCACATCTATTTGTCATCATCCTGCGCACTAGCTTCATCCTTTTATTTTCTGTTGCCCCATGTCATGTACTCTTCTTCCAGTCGTTTGGTTGTGGTTTCTTAGCATGTGGTTGCTCAGTTCTTGCTTCATCCACCTTCACTAAGTGTAAATTCAACTCCTCTTCCTCCTCCTCCTCCTCCTCCTCTAGCCCACATGACTCCATCTCCCAGCCATTTCTAGAAATGTGTCAGTCCATCCGTCATTAGCCTGAATCTGCACCGCTCCCACTACACTTTCATATTTTCTTAATCTGATTGCTGTAAACAAAAATGAATTTTGACATGAAGCACCATGTGTGTTAGGGGGGGTGCAGGAATAAGTGAGATACTGTCTTGGTTTTGCTGGTGTATTATTCATCGGTACGCTGGCTTATGAGTAAGGCTATATTTTAGCTGCCTTTGTGTATGTATGCACTGTGTGTGTATGCACATGGAATGATGTGAAACTGTACATGAAATTCACTTTATTTGTATAATTGATGCACAATGTCTTCAGTAAATCTCAAGGTATGTGCAGTTATAATGTGGAAACACATTTACAGTTTGTGTGTGTGTGTGTGTGTGTGTGTGTGTGTGTGTGTGTGTGTGTGTGTGTGTGTGTGTGTGTGTGTGTG
>JAVDPK010001485.1:175737-199392 GCA_034780415.1 Cichlasoma orientale
TGTGTGTGTGTGTGTGTGTGTGTGTGTGTGTGTGTGTGTGTGTGTGTGTGTGTGTGTGTGTGTGTGTGCGCACATGCGTTACATTCATGCATTATTCATAGGTAAGCTTCTTGGTGGACTTGTGTGATTTGATGAGAAGATGCAGGTCTGTGTCAGCGTCTCTTATCCTTTATAATTCAGCAACCACCAGCAATTATCATCTTCCCCTTCAGCCTTCTGAAAAGACTTTCACCTCATTCATTCTAAATTGTCCACATGCCCTCCATCCCTCACTCTGCCCTTTCCGCTGAGGTAATGGCACACTGCAAAAAACAAAATCTAAGAAAAAAATGTGATTTGAGTACATGCACCTGTGAAAGATGAATTCATTTTGCTGCGCAGTGAGATAATGGTATGATTTTTATTTTTTTATATATATGAGAAGAAATAAAGTATTTTAAAAAGTGAGAATCTCTCAGAATAAGAGATAAACACTGAACACATGTGCTGTCCTGCAGTTTGCAGAAAAATCATGTGTACAGTAAATGCATTTTGCTTTTTTGAAAATATCTGTACTAGTCAAAAAAGAAGCGCAAGTTTGTGTTTTAAATAGTTTTTATAGACCAACCCTATCACATATGTATATACAAGACATTTAATATGCAGGTGCCTATGGACTGCACAAATGTCCAGATCTGTTGAAGAATTGCTCTCCATTCCAGGACGAGTGTAGCCTGCAGCTGTGCAGTGGTATTGGCTGTGGTTAACCCTGATGAACACGCAGGTACAGTTTGGAGCACCTCATCTCGGTACCTCTGTTCAGTCAGATTTCCACCAAAAACAATCAGATCAGAAATGGTGATCTCGTGGACATGCAAGGCTGCGGCAACAGCTCGGACAGTCACTCCAGCATCCAGCATGTCGAAAGCCCAGCTTCAGCTTCAGTCAGTCGCAGCATGGTTGCGCATATACTCTGGTTTTTGATATTCTCACTGGCACAACAAATGTTAGTCAACCAAACCCAAAACTGCCAACAGAATATGTTCTTCCAAGAGATTAAAATGATGTTCTGAGAAATGGATTTAAAGCAAAGATTGAAAATGTTTAGATATTGCATATTTTAAGCACTTAGAGAAGTACAATAGAGAATATCAGCACTTTCATGTAAAACAGAGTACTGCTAAAGGACAAAGAATCCTGAATGTAACACATACACCATAAACTACTGCAAAATCATAGTTAACAAGTCACAGTCTTAGTCTTGGTTTGGGACAGTAAGCAGAGTTTGACCTTATCTTTAATTCATACTCAAAGCTCTTTATCCACACCCTGCTACAGTGAAGGATACAGGTCAATGGTGGAAAGTTTCACATTACCGATTCCTTCAAAAATTACATTTGTTTTTGGCAGCTATGTATTTCTGTACTTGTTTTGAGGCAATGGAAACCTCTTTCTTTTGGTAATACATACTTCAACCTTCATTTGAAAGTGCAGTTAGAAAAGAATACACGCAATTAAAGCAGCAAAGGACTTTATAGCTCACAGATCTTTTTACTGGAGAAAGTAACGTACTAAACAGCTACAAACAGTGAACCTTCAGTGATCGGAAAATAAAAGTACCAAAGAGTTGGGATGCTGTGGGGTTTTTTTTCTGATTGCTTAGGTAGCACTGTCGCCCCAAAGCAAGTAGGTCCTTGGTTCAGATCCCTTGGCTAGCTGCAGCCTTTCTTTGTGGAGTTTGTATGTTCTGCCTGTGCCTGCATGGGTTCATTCTGGGTGCTCCGGCTTCCTCCCACAGTTTAAAGACATGCATATTAGTTTATGTGTGAATGTGAGCATGAATGTCTCTCTGTCTCAGCGCTGTGATAGACTGGCGACCTGTCAGTGGAGTACCGCACCTCTTGCCTCATGAGTGCTACAATAGGCTCCAGCTCCCCTGCAACCCTGAATTGGATGAGCTGTTAAGAAAGTCAATGAATGAATGCTTAGACACAGTCTTTAACAACTCTATGCTATTCCAGCAAAAACCAAACAACTCTTGTAAAATTTGTCAAACTGCTTTGAACATAAATCATCATTTGAATAAGTACACAAAGCACCGCCTACACACAAATACTCAAAATGAAAAACACTTGTGGCAATTTGCAATAACATTTTGTCATAAATACTGTAAACTTATACACAGGTATCCAAATGTGCTTGTGTAATCTGAACACACTATCAGCGCATTTTTAACTCTCTTCAAACAACAAAAGCACAAACATTTGTGATTAAAGAACAACAAAAAATACAGGAAAAAAATTAGGGGAAACCTAGAAGTCTTCAGACTAGAAGTCTTCATCCACATCACTTGTGATGTTTTATTGAGGTTGTGTGGAAAGTATTGTCTCGAGTGCCAGTCTAAAGTATGAGGGGGTTTAGAGCTTTCAAAAAGCAAAAATTAACATCAAATTTTGAAACGAGTTGGGAAAAAGTTGGGACAGGGACAACAAAGGATTGTTTAAGCTGTGCAAAACAAAAACAAACAAACAAAAAAAACCCAGCAGAAAATCTCACTTCTAATTATGTTAATTTCCTGCAGGTGAATAACATGATTGGGCATAAACAAGGCATCCAGGAGAAGCTGAGTGTTTCAGAAGTAAAGATTAAACATGAAATACCAACGGATTTAGGGATTTCATCATCTACGGTGCCAAATATCTTTAAAAGATTTAGAGAATCTGTGAAAATCTCTGTACACAAGAGACAAGGCCAAAAATCAATATGGAACGGCTGTGATCTTTGAGGTGTCGGGAAGCACGGCATTAAAACGGGCACCTTTCTGTAGTGGAAATCACTGCATGCATCATCCTCTCTTGCCTGTCACATTGTTTCCATCCGTTGCTGGCATTAACCTTCAGCTCACCCGAGCGGCATTCTCTACTGGCATACATTGGTTTCATCACATCAAATGAGTCTGAACAATTCTGCAACACAGTGTGCAAGCAGTGACGTGTGCTGTAGTTGTGCTTGATTCCAGGCCCATACTGTTATGCATGACAACACAATTTAGTGGAAATATGTTTTTTCAGAAGTGGGAATGTCTTTAAAGTTTTTCCAAAAGAGTAACTGCGATCAGTGGAAAGGGTTTTGAGCGGCTTAGTAAATGTGGATTTGTTTCAGAGAATAGGACTTTTTTTGTAACTGTAACTGAAATAGCACTTAAAACTAGTCTGTTTAGTGTTTTTTCTGTTTATTAATGTGAAATATGAAACATGTAATAATCGCAGTTCTGCAAGTGTTCTCGTTCATCCGTTTAAACATACGCTCACACACCGGTGACGGAGGAGCAATGAACGCGTTGACATGTAGGCATGAACTGAACTTCAAAATGTCTGGAAATCACTTGTGAAATGTGATCAGTTTTTTGAAAGTTAGCTAAATAAAACTGGCATCTCATTTTTCTAAATAGAAGGAAGAAGGAATTGTGTCCGGTCCCCAAAGTGACACGTATGTAGTACAAAGACCAACATTTTCACCTGTTGTAGCAGAACTAATACCAGCAGCAATGGCTGCATTCCATTTAGGTGAGTCCCTTCCAGGTATTGCGCTGGCTGGTTGAAATGGATTGATGGGACACTTAATGGAACTCAATAGTCATTAGGGTTATTCATTACACCTGCACTTATTCTCCTGGGATGAGCTAAAATGCAGGCGCTGTAAAGTGACTTATTCTGACTGGTGATAAGTCACTAAGGAGAGGTCCAGAGCAAGTGTACATTTCTGTAAACTAATAAAAAAACCCATCTGTGGACTGTTCGTGTTATTGTTCTGAATAGAGATCTGTGAGCATATGTTGCTGTAATCTAATAATCCTGCCCAGGAAACAGAGCTGATAGATGCTGAAAAGCAAGCTGATCAAAAATCCTGTTATTCAAGCCGTTCATTCGACGGTGTTTATCCTTCTGATGTTCTACTCAAAAAACTAATATCCACAATGAAGTATCCTGATGATCCTGCTAATTATGCAATGTTTGTAAATAAACGATTTGATGCTGATACAGCACCGTGTTTAAACAAATAAGAAATCTTAGTGTGATTTAAGCGCTTGTTACTGGACAGGCTGTGCAATAGTCCCGCAGCTGAAAGCAGTCTTAAAAGACATAGCCTCAAACACAGTCCTTGACGGTAATTAAGCTTGAATTTTCTTGTAGAATAACTAACTTCACATTCAGCAGCTTCGGTAAGAAATAAAACACACGTATTCTTAAAACAATCTGGGTAATCTTACACAATCGGCTCCTGCTTAGTAAATTATTCTCAAAATGAATAAAGACTTCATGGTGAGATGTAAGATTGCAAGTCTTGGTTAGATCAGGAGTTTTAGCAGGGAGCTTAAACTGAGAAGTTACGTAAGAGGTCTTACTCTTAAATTAAGGACAACAATCTTGTTCCTCTGCTGGAATATTATGCAAACGATTTGTTCAATCCTGTTAACTCTAGCTCAGTGTTAGCTGGAGTATCCTATTATAACAATGTTAGATATATTGTCTTAAAATAAGATTACTATTCTAATGCAAAACCCTTCTTAGACAAAAAATAAGACTCATTTCCTACAAAGAAGGCCATGTACTTTCTTGATATGGCTTTTTTTTACTGGGTATTTTAAAGAATGTGTGTGTTTGATTGCAATGACAGGTGTAAACATGCTATGAACATACACTCAACAGACACTTTTTTAGGTACAGCTTGGTTGGCTTCAGAACTGCTTTAATTCTTCATGGTGCAGATTCAACAAGGTGCTGGGAACATTCCTCACAGATTTTGGTCCATATTGACATGATAGCATCACACAGTTGCTGCAGATTTGTTGGCTGCACATCCATGATGAGAATCCCCTACTCCACCACATCCCAAAGGTCCTCTATTGGATTGAGATGTGGTGACTATGGAAGTCATTTGCGTGCAGGGAATTCAGACATGTTTGTCAAACCAGTTTGAGATTATTTGAGTTTGTGACATGGTCTGTTATCTTACTGCAGCAGCCATCAGAAGATGGCACACTGTGGTCATAAAGGGATGGATATGGTCAACAGCAACACTCAAGTAGGCTGTTGTATTTAAATGATGCTCAGTTGGTACTAAGGATGAATCCATGCTTTTATGTTGTTTATGCCATATTCTGACCCTACCATCTGAATTCTGCAGACTCATCAGACCAGGCAACATCTTTTCAATATTCTATTGTCCAGTTTTGGTCAGCCCGTGTGAAGTGAAGCTTCAGTTTCCTGTTTTTAGCTGACAGGAGTGGCACCTGGTGGGGTATCCTGCTGCTGTAGCCCATGTGCACCAAGGTTTGCCAATTGTGTGTTCAGAGATGCTTTTCTGCAGTGATGCTCTTCTTCATAGCTTGGTTGTAACAAGTGGTTATTTGAGTTACTGTTGCCTTCCAATCTGCTCAAAGCAGTCTGGCCACTCTCCTCTGACCTCTGACACCAACAAGGTATTTTCACCCAGAGAACTGCTGCTCACTGGATATTTTCTCTTTCTTGGACCATTCTTTGTAAACCCTAGAGATGACTGCGTGAAAAAATTGCAGCAGATCAGCAATTCTGAAATAGTCAGACCAGCCCATCTGGCACAAACAACCATGCTACATTTAAAGTCACTTAAATCACCTTTCTTCCCCATTCTGATGTTCGGTTTGAACTCCAGTAGGTCATTTTGGCCATGTCTACATCCCTGAAAGCACTGAATCGCTGCCATGTGATTGGCTAATTAGATAATAGAGTTAATGAGCAGTTGACCAGGTGGACCTAATGAAGTGACCAGTGAGTGTATATAACCTTTAGCACCACCTAGGGTGCCTTGTTCTGTTTCAATAAAAGTTATATGTGCACAGATTAGATCTGGAAAATTTGGAGGCCAAGTCAACACCTCAAACTCATTGTTGTGCTCCTCCAAACATTTTTGCTTAGTGGCTGGGCACATTATCCTGCTGAAAGAGGCCACTAACAGGTGTCACGATTACACGATTATGACCACCAACTGTTGCACATAGTCGGTGTACTGTATGTCCAACCAATAACCTTGAAACTCAAAAAAAAAAATACCCTTCATGATAGGCAAACTTATTTGAACGTGAAAATGGAGGTGCGTAGTAAGATAATTACACAATCAGTGGTAAAAATCACTCATGGTTTGCTGACTTCCTTTTTTCCGATATTGACGCACTTGGTGCAGTTGTGCGCATGCATTATTACAGTCATTTTGTGTGCACTCATTTACACATGAATGATTTAGATAATGTGGCTATTATATGTAAATTTGGTCTTGTTTACAAGACGACTCAGACAATCAGGCAAGTCGGACTTTGTTGCAATGTCATGATGTTCCTTTGTTCCTGATCTCAACAATTGCCTTGACAAATAATAATCTGCAATCCGCAACGGCCGAAACTAGAAATGTATGACCCAGAATTATTACTGTTGTTAAAGTGCTGACAGATCATTTGTTTGACTGGCTACTTGACAAATCAGATTGCTTGTGCGCTCACTTGCAGCACTGATTTATATGTGAGTGTACAGCTGTGTGCTTGAATATGCGAGAGTGTTGGTGTATGTCAGCACCTGTGCTTGTGTGTCCCTCTTATCTTGGAAGAGATGAGGATGTGCCTGTTGCCACACAGAGGGAGATTTTTTTTTTTCCTTTTTCTAAATCTCAGTAAAGTATAAAGACACACACACAGGCACACACATGCACACAGATGAAAACAGCAAGATAGATCTTTTTGAAGTACAATTTCATCCTCTCCTCTTCCCACTTTTCTCCTTCTTTTGTTGTGGTTGAGGGAGGGGGTGCTGGATCTCAGGGGGTCGGCTTTATGTGTGTGACGGCTGCAGCCGAGACATTTTTGTTGAACCGAGGTACAAGGCTAGAGCCACAATATAAGTTTACGTGCAGTATAGATGCGCACACATACTGTACACGCTCGCACGCACGCACACGGCTGATGAGAAGAACTGGTTCTTCATGTGTGTTGATGAGGGCTTTGATGTTTAATGTGTCACGTTCTTCGATGCCCTCTGCTGAAAGAGCGTTAAAGCATGTATGTGCGCATGTGATCGTTCTGCTTGTAGAACAGAGACACGGTCATAATGAGGGAGGGTTTGATGTCAGTGTCTCTCTCACTTTTTGTTCCCCACCTCTCTCGGCAGCAGGTATCTCAATCTCATTCAGAAGGCTGGAACATTTTTCTCCATCTCATTCACCCCCTCAGCCTTTTCTCGTTCTCCCCATCCCCCTGGCTGTGTTGCTGTCTAGTTGTTGGGTCCTGGGGGGGGGGGGGGGGGGGGTGAAACTCAGATTACACTTTATGCAAACATGCATTCTGCAGTCATTAGCAACTTATTTCACACTCAGTTTGGGTTTCCTTCTGTTTAATAGCTGGTTTGGTTATGCTCTCACACAGGCCTTCAGTTTCCTCCTACATCTGAGACTAAATGATTTAACTGTGCATGGCATTGTGAATTATTGCTGCAAAATCGTGAACATTTGGATCTGCAGTTTACAGACGATGTTTTCCAAATGAGACAGTTATAAGATGATTCTATATATTATTGCAGTTAGCATGCGCACGCACGCACGCACGCACGCACGCACGCACGCACACACACACACACACACACACACACACACAAGAACAAGTCCATTATTAATGACAAATGTTTTTAAGTGAATCCACATAATAGGAGGCATCAGTATTTGGCTGAATTAGCTTTCAAGACAATGCCTGGCTGTTTGTTACATTGGCTACAGAGTGCTGAAGTGAATCAAACCTGTGAGTTATGAGGCAGTTATCTCCGACCATTAGGCCCCCCTGTTGCCGGCAGTCACTCTTCTTGCTGTGCAGTCTCACTTGTTGTCTGAATCTCTCAGCATCTCTTCCTCCCTTTCCCATTTTCTCTCTCTACTTGTCGCTTCTCCGGCGTTTTCAAGTCTCTCTTATCTCCCTTCCTCTCCTGGTCTGTCTCACTGATTGCAAAATTGAAAATGGTTCTAATTCTATTTTTTTTTTTTTTTTTGGTCTGATTTGCTCACATAGACTCCAGCACTTTCCCCCCTTTTTCTGCAATTAATTCACTTACTGTGAAAAATCTGCTGACTGTCTCTGCTGCTGGCCTACGTGTCATTGCAGGATGAGAAATCCACATTCTTCCAGTTCGGCGCGGCTCTGCAGCAGGAGGCTCTGCTCATGCTTGCTATCATGGAGGAGTACGACTGGCATGTTTTTTCTATTGTCACGTCCAAGTTCCCCGGGTACCAGGAATTCATAAGCACTCTGAGGATAACTGTGGATCACAGGTAATGAACACACACACTTACACACAAACACACACACACATTGTTTTCATCCTTAACCTTTATTTATGGCAGCTGACAAGATTAAGTGTGTTGTATTATTTAATGGTGTATTGTTACAGCTTTGTGCGATGGGACCTGCAGAGTGTGGTGACTCTAGATGCTGTCGATGGTGACCCAAACTCTAAATCACACATTGCCCTCAAGAGGATCCAGAGTCCTGTTATATTGCTCTACTGCTCCAAGGATGAAGCTTTGTAAGTGTTTGGGTCAATTATTTCATGGTGCCATTTCCGCCTCTTTGTTGCACACTGCCAGACTTCAACTTTCGCTCTGTCTCGTCTCTTTGACAGGTATATAATGGAGGAAGCTCGGTCTTTGGGACTGATAGGAGCTGGTTACATTTGGATTGTGTCCAGTCTCACCACTGGCAACCCAGACTTTACCCCTGAGGTAGTGAGGCCCCATATGTAGCAACAATTGCCACTTTTGAATGGGTTGACAAGACAAGCAATGTTGCAGGTCATCTGCTGCCTATCCTGTATTTCCTCTTCTATCACTGATGAGCGCTACTGCTGTAGTTTGTGAAATAGAGTACTGGAAAGATAAAAAATGTAGTGTTGGTGAGGCACTAAATTAAAATACCAAATGTAATACTGATAGATGTTTTATGAGGGGCTCGTGTGTTTTGACTGTTGAACTCTGTTGAACTCTTGATAACCTCACAGTGACAGCAAGACTCCAGGAAGTCACAGCTTCCAGCCAAAAATGTATTCGGGCAGATAAACCCTTATGGCACTGCAATATGGTGTTTCTACCTGTTTTGTTTGTCTGTAGATCAGACAAACAAGATAATTAAGAAATTCTTAATTAGTGGGGTTAAGAGCGGCTTGCAGGCAGATTTGATTACATAGACAAGCCTCGTTGTGTATCTGTGTAGAAGTATAAATTTCATTAATAAAGTCCCAGAATGTGAGGCTTTATTGTTAAGCCATATATTACATATTAAAAGATACTGTAGAGACAAATCATGTTGACCACTGTAATACAATTCACATCATAATTTATAGCTTGGTGAATCCAGCAAAAAGTCCTCTTTTACACTACTTTGTACGTAATATATGATCAGTCCCAAAGGCAGTAAATGCATACTTGCTAAAGGTCGGAAAATAAGGTACCTGCCACCTGAATAGCATATAAAAAATCTGAGTACATAATTCAAAGCACTAAAAGTGGTAACATGTTATTTCATCTTTTCTCAGAAGCCTCTCAAATGTTTATTCTCCTAATTCTTCACCGTCTCTGACTCGAGTGTTCCTGTTTGTGTTGGGTTTCTGCCTCTGTTTTCTTTCTCCGACATGGATCTGATTCTACAGCTAATGCCAAATTAAAATGTAAAAACAAAGTACTGTAGGGTAGACTGACAGATTGCCGTGCCTGCATTTTTTGATGTTTTCTCAGTCTGCTTTAGAGAGATAAAGTTTGAGCTGTATAGTTTGTCAGATTTTTTTTTTTTAATGACAGCTGCAAGATGTAGGCGACACCTGAATGAGTAATTCAGTTTATAGACATACAGTCTGTTCACACATATCTAGTAGCCAGCTATGAATTATTTCAGGAAGACACACAGAACCAATAAATCATCTGCCTGACACCTCTGAGAAATGCATATGGATGTTTAAAACTGGGGTAAAAATGTCAAATTAAAGTAAACTTGAAGCTTACAAACCATATGTGCCACATCTTAGATGTCTTCTCCTCTCCTCTCAGGTGTTTCCCCTGGGCATGATCTCTGTGTCCTATGATGACTGGGAGTACCCGCTGGAGACGCGGGTGCGGGATGGGGTGGGCATTATTTCCTCTGCAGCCACCTTCATGCTGCGGGAGAAGGGAGAGCTGCCAGAGGCCCAGAGCAGCTGCTACAGCACAGCATCAGACAGGAGCCCGGGGAAGCTCCCACCTAGTGCCCTGCGCAGGTGTGTGTATGTGTGCATGTGTGTGTGATGATTGCGAGGAGATCAAGGTCTAGGGACTTGCATAACTCGGTTTGTCTTTGTAGCTGAGTGTTCGGCAGTCTTACATAACGCTTTTTAATGTAGTAATGAGAGGGGAAGAGGCGAGAAAGGAAGCAGAGATGACAGCAGTGTTAAACACTGTGATTTCTAATGGCTTTTAACACTGTTAGCTGTTGTGTACACGGCTGCTCTGTGTATGAGCTCATTCTGCCTCCTTAGCTGGGAGACCGAGTGTTGAACCTCAGGCAGACCTCCTTGTTGTTGCCACCCTGTGTTAACTAGAGCTTAGGATGTGTGTAGTGTATTTCTGTGTGCGCTTCAGTGCTTTACATCCTGACCGGACTGTCATTACGTTGGGATTAGAGCTGGCGTTAGTCGCTTTGTTCTCCAGCATTCCTTCTTACTTGTTACATGGCTCTGCGGGTGGCTCATACAGTGTTTGTAAGAAGGTGTGTGTGTGTGTATATATATATATATATATATATACATGTGCACATCAGTATGCATGATAATGTACTCTTCTCTGAAGTCTCTGTGATGTACAGACGTGCATACAAAGAAACAGAAGCATGCAGATTCATACTGAGCATCCACAACTGTTGAGGCTGCAGGGCTGTTAGCTGAACGGCTTCCATAAAGTTTTCTCAGAGTGATATTGGGACTGCATTGAATATGAAGCATACAGTTGCTAATATGTTATTATAAATTCAGAAGTCTATATTAAACAAACTAAAAATATAAAGGTCATGTTGCTAGGTTCTGCACATTGGTGATGACTTATGAGCTGGCTCATTAGAATGAAAGCCACACTGTGATTTTCACCATTATGGCTTTATTATCCCATTTTTCTCTCCTATTAGGCCATTACAGTGTTTATCAAAGCATATACAATACTGCTGTTGTTGACAGGTTGATCCAATATAACTCAGACTCCGACAGAAACTCAAATGTTTATTCAGAGCTCTATTCTTCCTGTCAGAGGTACCTCATTTGTCTCACTAACTTATTAGATCGAGTTTGCATATTTGTCAAAACAACTGCAGCCAATTTTTTTGCGATAATAAACTGACAGGTTGGATTTCCCCACCCTGATTTGGAAGTGGCGAGGCTCTGATCAGGATTCTGCATACATTAGTCTAGATACAATCTTGCCGCAGTGTGCATATAAACAACGTGAGGTGGGGAGGAATAGGACAACATAATCTGGCACTTAAAAGACACTATCAGACCCGCCGGATTTTCTGTCATTCTCGCTTGACAGGAATTAATATCGCAGACTCTAGTTGAGCTTATTTGGTCTTCACAATGATACAGGTTTTTATGGAGGTTTGTCCTTGTTGTAAATTTGAAAAGGTTATTCTTTTTGATGGAACCAGTGTACCGTGCAAACCCCTAAGCTGTCACTTTTCTCTAAAAATATGCTCCCTGCCATAATACAGAATTTGGGAAGAGCCTCCCTTTTCTTCTTTATTCATGCTTTCATAAGAGTGCTCAGACAATAGCAACCAAAGTCTTTCAGTTAATAGAAAAATGCTTCTCGCATAGCGGTAGCAGGATCCACATTAAACACTGCACTTACAGAAGATGGGGTTTCATATATTTCTGTGATGCAGCTCTTTCTGCTACTTTAACCTCCACTGACTTTCTAGGCGATGTATACATTTATATAAAAATCACTGAACCCATTTATAATGTAGCTGTACATTTCATTTTCATCACACAAGGCATCGCAATATAACATGAGTATAAATATAAATAAAGAAATATGAATAGGATTTGTCTCTAGTGCATCCCTCAAAACACAGCGGCTTCATTCGTTTACATCAGAAACTTTTTTTCCCCCCCAAAATGGTAACAAACCTGAAATAGGAGGCGACAGCAGTTTCCCAGAATAAACTGCTACAGCGTTTCCGCTACATGTATTCAGCTGTGGCAATGCACTGTGACAAGGGCATCACCTGCTGCACCAGGAAGATTTTTCCAGCACAAAAAAAATATATATTTGTCTTGACATGCCACTAATAGTCCAAACCATTGTGAAATATGACGTAGGTCCAATCACAGAGGGAAGAAGTGTCTCTAATGTTTGGCTGTGTAGGTTTATATTTAATTATTGTGTTTACTGGGAGAGGACAAACCCACAGCAGATATATTTGGGGGTTTTTTTGGTTTTTTTTGTGCATTGCCAGTGTGTGAGGAAGACGGGGACCTTTTATTTACTCTTTTCTCGGTGTGAGTGGAGCCTGCTTTCACAGAGCACAGGCCTTTTTCCAAGTCTTTGTAAAAAGAGATGATTAATGTAGCTCTCTTTAATCCACTGTCCGACAACAATATTTATGTGTGTTGACTCTAATACCTCTCGTGAAGATGAGACAACATAAAATCCCACCTGTTTGAACTGGAGTGTAATTATCATAGTTTTCAGCTGCAGGGTGCATGCTAAACAGCACTCAGATGGTTCTCTTTATGCATCTTGACTTGATGTCGCAATATTTGAGCATATGCACGACTCCTTTGTGGCCCTCTGCCCTGTTAAGCACACATAAAAAAGCAAGTGCTGTTTTGGTTACCTGCTTTTAACTCTTAAAAAAAAAACAATAATTCAAAAGCATTAATAAATGTATGTTTAGATAGTTCATAGACTGAGTAGGAAAGGCCATTTTTTATGTTTGAAAGGAGAGTCTTGTGCAGAGTATAAATATGTTTATAAAGCAGATGTTTGGCTTTTGAAATATTCAGTTTTAGCCACATGATATTTCATTCGCACAGCATCATCCGACATGGTGTCAAGATGAATCAAACAATTCCTAATAACATAGAACACAAGGCATCAGAGAAAAGGTGTTGGCTGTTTCGGGCAGCTGCTGTCCCTCTGGCAATTCAATCTTTAAGGTAAACTTCCTTAGACAGACCTTCTCTCCCCTACTGGGAATCCATACTATTATCCCAGTCTTGACACTCAGAAATCCACTCCTTCTGAAAATTGTTGTACTGGAGTGAGTGTATCTTTAATCCCCATATCACTGTGTGTGATACTGGTTCATTTACTCCTCTCTGCCGCTTCACTTTAGCGAGTGTGTAAATGTTTCAGCATAGGATCTGTTTGTGTATGCAGGATAGCTTTAGTGAGTAAGAGAGTGAGGGCAGCCTTGTTGCACCAGTGACTTGTCTTTCAGGCATATATCTGTGGAGAAATCAATGCAGAATGTTGATCGGAGAGATACGTGGCCTCTGACTCTTCCCCTTCCTACACACAAATAGATGCATGCACAGGCGTACACACTCAAGCGTGCATGCACATGCGACGGGTGAAGAAAACACTGATTTGAAGCTGAGACTCTTGTAGTGATTACAGAATGCTTAACTTGTTATTTCGAATGTATTTGCTCTTGTGCACATATACAAACACTCCAGCAGATGCAACTGAACAACTTCCTGCTCTCTCCCCCCCAATCATGTGTTTCAGACACATGATGCACGTGGGGAATGAAGGGCGAGATTTATCCTTTACTCCAGATGGCTACCAGGCCAACCCGAAACTGGTCGTCATCGTCCTAAATGTGGAAAGGAAGTGGGAGAAGGTAACAAATGAAAAAGTCCAAAAATTAAAAAATCAAAACACCTTTATTGAGATTTCTTTTTCTGAATTTGGTGTGCATCCCCCTCAGATGGGCCGCTGGGAGAATGGGACGTTGTCACTGATGTTCCCGGTGTGGCCGAGGTATAACTCCTTTGGGGACGAGGATGCCGATGAAAACCACCTTTCAATCGTCACTCTGGAAGAGAAACCTTTCGTCATTGTCGACAATGTGGACATCCTCACTGGCACCTGTATGAGAAACTCTGTGCCCTGCCGCAAACATGTCAAAAAGTAAGTACCCGCACCCACACCTGCCCACTGCCCACATAAAATCAGGAGCCAGTTTCTTTGCCGTACTTCTCGAAACGGTGGCGCTACAAGAGGTGAAACAGGTACCTGTTTGTTCTTAGAATAAGTTAAATCCCATTTGGAGGCAGGTAGTGTTAGTTTGTTTATATATGTCTTGGCTGAACAGAATCACACCTCTCTAACCAATCTGAGTCTGTCTGACAGTGTGATTGTCAATCAGCTGCCCTTTGTTCTTGCTCTTTTCGGGATCTATACTGGGCCCACTCATTTTTACTTTATATAATAATGATTCACCATCTGTTTGTCCTCAAGACTGAAATCCAAATGTACAGTATGTAGCTCGCACTGTAATCAAGGCAAATGGTAGTGCTTAAGCGCAACTTAATACTAAACTCAAACTCAGCGGCCCGTGTTACAACTTGACTGAAAATGTATGCACATAGAAGAGGAGCGACTTTTGTCTAGCTCCATTTTTTTCTTTCTCTACTGTCTGTTCTTTGCAAGTGTTGTACAAGAATAAAACTCTTCTGTCAAAGACAGAACCGACACATACAGCCAGAGTTCTCATTTGGTTCAGAGGTAATCAGTTCTGTCAGCATTAATAATTAATTGCTCTCTGTTGCTGTCAGCTCGCTAATGCCAATCTGTCGGCATACTCGATTTTTGTTTCTGCTGCCACTGTAGTAGCAAGTGCAGCCCTCTGTGGTTTTATTGTTTTATTAGTTCAGTTTGATTTGTGTTTTATTTTAAATGGTCTGAATGTGATGCTTGTTTTTAAATATTGCAACTGCTAATTAGTAATTTGTCTTATTGTTTTCCTCATATTGCTCATGTACATTAAGACTGGTCTCATTCATGCTGTCTGTGCTTGGATCCTGGAAGAAAATGGATCTTACACTTAATGGGAAAATTAATCCCCTGAGGAATACTGTGCACCTTTCTTCTTTGCGTTATATGACTTAGTGAACTTATTCAAAATGTTCAGTTTGAAGTTTTTCTGAAAGAGGTTGGCTTGAATTTAATTTAATAGGTTCAAAAACAACCAATGAATCTCTTGGCCTGAGCTTGATTACAGGATTTTATGACTCTGTTTCATCGACAGCCTTGGTGTAGTTGTCCATTCAATTGTGCAAACATCTGTCCATCCCATTTTTATGAAGGAGATATCATCTGAAAATCTTCTTCAAGTTCAGCATGATATTCAATGGATGCAAGGATGAACTGATCTGACTTTGGTGGTAAAAGGCCAAAAGGTCACTATGACCTCATTTCTGTCCCATTGCTTTGAATGCAGTGTCACAGAATCACCTGCAGAGAATCTCATTATATCTGGCACAGATGTTCCGTCTGGCTTAAGGAACTTATTTGAATCCAGTGGTCCAAGGTCACTTTGACCTCACAAAACACATTTTTTGGACTCAAGAATTCATAAACCAATGATAACAAAACGTCACATAAATGTATATGTGGCAAATGTATTTGGTCCCTACAGACTTCACAGACACAATATAAAATGTTCAGTTCAACGCTTTATTTTCCTTTTTCAACCTGCGGCACCCTTTTGGGTGCGGTTGGTTAACGGGATGGTCAGCGCCGCAAAGTTTGGAACGAACCTGCAGTGAGAGCTGGCCAGCCCGAAAAACCACCTCACCTCCTTTTTGGTCTTGGGACGTGGGCAGGATGCGATGGCTGCTGCCTTCTCTTTCTGGGGATGCACCTGCCCACCTCCCAAGTGGTACATGCTCTGCTCAGGTGTCACTGTGGATGATAACGTCATCCAAATCGGTGGCAGCATAAGCAGCGTGTGGACGCAGCACCTGGTCTATGAGGCGCTGGAAAGTGGGGCCCCGAACAAGCCGGAGGGAAGCATCAGGAATTGGTACAATCCGAATGGAGTTGAGAAAGCCATCTTTTTTTTGGACTCTGGAGACAAAGGAATCTGCCAGCAGCCCTTGGTCAAATCCGGTGTCATGAAAAAATTAGTAGTGCCTAACCGGTCCAGGAGCTTGTTGACCTGGGGCATGGGATATGTGTCAAGCTGTGACACCTCATTCACTTTGTGATAGTCAACACAGGATCAGATAAACCCATCTTTTTCACCACCAGAACTATGGGCCTACTTCGTGCACTGTGTGACTCTTCTATTACCTCATCTGCAGCATTGCTGCTAATTCCTTCTGAACAGTTTGTCTCTTGTGTTCAGGTAAACAATAAGGACGTGAACGCACCGTCACCCCAGGGCGAGTCTCAAAATGGTGCAGTATGAGGGTGGTGCGAGCGGGCAGGGGGGGAAGCACATCTGCAAAACACTGTTGTAATGACATGACAACCTTCCCAGTGTGTGTAGCTTTGCTCTCAGGTCCAGAACGTATTGAGTCTCTTTTTTACTCGGGCTTGGACCTTCTCCCAGTTTTCTTTAAGTAGGTCCAACACTCCGCTGGGTTTTCTGTCAAACAGCAGCTCAAAGGGACAAAATCCCATGGTGGCCTGGGGCACCTTCCTCAGAGGGGTCTAACCAGCGATCTCAATTGAGCTCATCCTCGTGAATGAGCTTACGAATCATGGACTTCAGGGACTTATTCAGGCGCTCCACCAGCCCATTGGTCTGGGGGTGGTACACGCTAGTCCGAACAGACTTAATGGCCAGTAATTTGTACAGCTCCTTTAATGTGTGAGACATGAACGAAGTACCCTGGTTGGTCAGTATCTCATTTTGGGAGATGACCTGAAATAGTACCTGTGCCACACTCTTTGCAGCACTGCTTCAGGATATCATGTTACATAGCTCACCAGAACTAATACAAAACAATATCCCCGTGCGCTCCAGTTAAATGGCTTGATGAGGTCCACGCCAATGGGCTCTAATGGGACCTCCACTAATGGTAATGGGCTTTTGGAATGGTCGGCAGGCTCACTATAAATCTGGGCAGACATGGATGTAAACTGCATCTTGATTGGTTTGCAGATACCTAAAACCTAAAGGCAGCATTTCTAGTTAAAATCTGGTCATTTTTGAGTTTTCTGTATAAATTTGTGACGCCTACAATATTTTAAAAAAAAATACATTTTAAAACGTAACTGGTTTAGTAATTGATTAATGCACTGCACAGAAAATTTATAATTTTATAAACAAACACGCTAAACATGCTTCAGCTTGTCAGTGGTGAGAATTTGCTAGTACATATTTGGTTGTTGTTTGGATAGCAGACATCAAATTGCATTCTTTTCTAGTATTCTCTGGACCAAACACCTTATCTATGCATCAAGACAATATTCAGCAGAGCAGAAAGTGTTGATCATCAGATGCATTAATATTAAATTTCTTTCTGCCTTTTTTGTTTTCATACCAAGAACAAAATCGTGCTTTCTGGATAACTCCAGGCCATTCGGTTATATGTATCAATTCTAGTGGAGGTTAATTCATATATTAAAAAAAAGAACAAACCCCAGCATGTGCCATGCCTGGAGACAGAAAATGAAAAGATGTTTCATGTGGGACGCTGCCCAACCTTTTGTCATCGCCCATCTGGACTGCCGCAGCTTCCACCAAGCCGGGCTCGTAAAGTATTCTGTTCAGCAGAACGCTGCAGCCTGCCCTGTCGTCAACCTCCCCAAGTTCTCCTTTGTCACCTCCCCGTGCTCCCCACCCCCTTCACACTCTTCCTCCCCACTGGCTGCCGGTGGCTATTCACATCATATTCTAAATTCTGGTCCTGGCGCTCAAGGCTCCTCGGGGAGTCGTGCGTCCATATCTGCAGGCTACGGTCTATCCGTACTCACCAGCTTGTGCTTTGTGCTCTGCTACAACCGGCCACTTAGCTCTCTGCTCCCTGCGGCAGCTTCGTCATCATTTCACCTGGCCTTGACTTCTTTTTCTATTTTTTTTTTTTTTTTGCTCTTCCCCAATAGCAAAATTTTCTTCCTACTCCAGGCGGGAAAGCAGAATTTCTCCATATCCTGTGTTGTAAAATATTCCGTTGAATATCTAGTTTCCTCGCTCACTTTAAAAACATCTCTCGTACCTGTTTGCTTACATTTTTTTTTCTTATTATTATTTTTAGCAAGTCTTTATCTGAAATCTATCTTGGATCCCAGGAGCATTTTGTTATCTGTTACCAGCAGTCTTGACAACAGTATCACAAATTCACACCACTGACTACACTGACTATGCCATGCTTCTTCACCTAATGTGATTAATATATATATATATATATATTTTTTTTGATGACATCAAATATACATTCTTCAGATTTCACATCAGTTCAGTGTGTTTTAATGTACATGGCATTTGTTTTTAAGTCAGCCCAGCAGAGAGCTTTAGAGCCTTTTTTCAACAACGGCACGCCAAACAATACAGAGGACTCTTCTCGTTGAAAGAACTTAAAAGGCATTATTGCAGGGGCTGAAATATGTTGCACGCCTTCTTGAATGTATAAACAAAGTGGAGCTTTTTCTCAAAAATATTCAGTGAAAGTAAAACTTTCACAATTAAACTCTTCTTGGATTTATTTTTTTGGGGGGGTGGGGGGGATTTGCTCCAATTATCTGCTTTACAAATGGACACCTGAACAAGAGGCTCTCCATGAGAAGGCAGCTTTTCGTTTTTGCTAATTTCTACACTTTAGATCACATCTATGTCCAGTTGACACTACCTAAATATTCATCATAATTGGCTGAGGTTTGTTTGTCACGGGTTGAGTACATTCCGGTCTGTCATTTACCACAACACAGTCCTAATGTTCAACTAAGATCTGAATTACTCTTTGTCATGAATGCATCAGTTCATCCTGACAGTAGAAAATAGTTAAAATTGATGAGGATAGTCATTAGCGTGGGTTAGCATGGATGGGATAGGATAGGACTGTCACCGCTAACCACAGGGGAAGTGCAAAAACTCACCAGTAATTACTTTCTTTGAAGATTTCTTTAACAGCCGGAAGCCACCATATTAAAGGTTTTGTATCTGAAGAACATAAAAAAGACAGACAGGAGACGCCTTGGAGAAATGGATGCATCATAACAACCTCTGAGATTATCAGCACCGTAGGCAAGGACTATTAGATGTCTGAATCACCTCTCGTAGAAAGCTTAACTTGTGACCTTAACCAGCCATCTTCTTGCGGGGATTGCTGTGAAAGTCTGAGTAGGCCAAAAAGAGACTAGTTTCTTCTACATTTGTTTTTTTGTGTGTGTATGTGTGTGTTCAGAGAAGGCCCAGCTGGGAAGAACTAATGTGTACAGTATGTGTGCTTTAGAGCACCTGAGACATGGGCTTTACATGCTCAGACTCGCTCACACATATGTATACGATGCTCGCTCTCGCTCTGTCTCTCTCATACACACATAATGATGCGCCGCAGATGCAGTTGACTGCAGTTAAAGGATCTGTTAATCCTTTGATGTAGCGCGTCTCTGACAGTCGTTCTCGGTGTTCTGCGTGCGTGAATCCCTCAGTTCTTCGTGAACTTTCTCTTGAATTGGAGTCAGCGAAAATGGCAAGTGAAAAGGTCACAGAGCTGCTGTTCCGATCCATATAGAGTACGCTACATCAAAGATTGCTGACATGGGAATGGAATTAAGTTTTCATGGAAATGCTTTTGAAAATGCTGGTAGGGTTTAATAGATTATGAGAATCATTTGATCCAACAATGCAGTTTAGTTCACTGCTCTGAGGTCCTCGGGGACGGCTGTCAGAAAAGTTTACTTAAACATCGCCTCGAATTCTGTGCATCCTGTGTGGCGGTGGAGCGTGCGTGTATGCTGTGAGTTTTTGGGGGGGATGCATCTTCCTACAGACTGAAGCTGAGAAACGCCGAGGAGGCAGAGCGAAAAGGACACAGAAGACAGACGAGGAAAGGACAGCTGATATTTTAATTATGTGGGCTGGCTGTTCTGTAGAGCCTGGCTCTATTTAAAGCCCAGCAGCTTCTGCTCAATACCCCTGTGTTTTCATCTGGTTTGGTTAGCTAGCACTAAGGGAAACACACAGTCACTCACACAGACCGTGCGAGCTCTCTCTGCCCTTTAGCAGTGTTTATGGTTACACTGTGCTGTCATAATTCTAGTTTTACAGTTTGATGGAACCACCAGATGTGGAGTGAACAGGCAGCTTGTACAGTTACACAAATAACACTGAAATGTCCTCTGATAAAAAAAAAAAGACCTAATTTTGTATGTGCATATGTTTGTTGCAGTAACAGCACATTGGGAGGTGCTTATATTAAGCAGTGCTGCAAGGGTTTCTGCATTGACATTCTCAAGAAGATAGCCAGGAATGTGAAGTTTACTTATGACCTCTACCTGGTCACCAACGGAAAACATGGAAAGAAGATCAACAACGTCTGGAATGGCATGGTTGGAGAGGTAATGCTTGTCTCTCTGTTAATAAATGACTCTGTGCGTCTGACTTTCTGTGCAAACATTTAAATGTACAGTGATTTGAAATAGAACTTTAAGTATATCAGGAGCTACAGCATGTTCTCATCTCAGGGCATAGTATAATGACGTTCTGTGAGATGCCACCTGCATTTCGCACTTACACACAAGGTGTCCTGTGGCGCTGGTTCCTTTGCACACTGGCCACGGATATATTGGCTGCTTTTAGAGATCAACAATGGCTGTGTTTACACTCACTGGCTACTCCTTTAGTTTGAGATGGTTTGAGCTTTGTGCCATAGTGCATACCTGTGTTGTAACGAGTAGTTATTTGAGTTACTGCTGCCTTCCTGTCACTCAACTTTCTTCCCCATTCCCCATATTCAATTTGAACTTAAGCAGGTCGTCTTCACCATATCTACATGCTTAAATGCATTGAGTTGCTGCTATGTGATTAGTTGATTAGATATTTGCATGAACGAGCAGTTGAACAGGTGTGCCAAATGCAGTGACCGGTGAATGTATCTCACTAGGAAACTATGGTTCATTTCCTGTTGGGATCTTTGTGTTTTGTATTGTATTTTGCTTATTTTCACTTTCTGGTTTGGTTTAGGCACTAAACTAAACATTGAAACACCCAACTCGGTCAAGTTTATTAAAAGATTGTGATTTAGATTAAAATATGCTTCTTCACATCATTAAAACCACAAATAAGCTTGGCTAATTCAACATTAATTGTTGGACCTGGAAATGAGAACGGGGCTGAGAGGCAAGGGCCCAGCTAAACAATAATATTTATCAGGTAAAATGAATAAGCAGTAAGAGCCCCATAATATTTATTTTCAAATTAACTCATTTATTAACTACACCGACGTGGTCAACACACTCAGAGTGTAACGGGTATATATTGTAGGGCAGCCTACTGCTGCGATGGCATTTTAGTTGCAAATGCTTTGATTACATTTCCATCTTTTTTTTTGTGAATTAGAAATCAGACAGCGGGCCGGCCGGCACTCTGTGGTGGGCCTGTTTTTACCACTTTCATTTCCTTTCATACTGATAAAAGTGATTCTTAAAAAAAAAAAATGGGTCACTAGTGTTTTGTTTTTTAAAGAGGCTCAGTAATTTCAATTGTTTTTTTAATGAAATTAATTAATTGCTCAATACAAGCGGAATACTGTTTAAGTGGGATGAACTTGAAATAAACCAGAGTGCCTGTGTTAATTCTAATGAGGGAACTTGTAATTATAATGACTTCTTTTTATTACTTTAAGTGCAACGATGAAGCCCCGGGGTACAGAGGCACATATTAGGCTTTGGTTCCAAAAACAGTGCAATTAGTTGGATCAATTCAGTGTTTTTGGTCATTTCACGGGGTTTATTTTCAACAGGAAACTATCTCACCAAATTTCAAAACGCGGGCACTGAGACGAACTGTGTCTTTTGACCTTATTTCAAACAATTTCAGTTTGATTATGATTCGTTTCAAAGCATCACAGAAATGCAAAAATTGGTCATCTGCTGGTTTCTGTTCGCTCATCAGTCGTGTAAGTGGGTCCAGGTTTAACAAGGGGGCAGGACACCTTGAGCCTTACTCAGTTCCTATCAGTTATTTTGTCTGGAAATGATTTATTCAGCCACAGATTATATTAAAGCTAAATGCTGCCACCGGGAAACCTTTTAACCAAAACATAACACATGCGATAATGAAACCTGACGTTACGATTCACAAATTGTTCACAGGAGCAGACCGCTAGAAGCCTTTCAACAATTAAATTTAAGAAAAACATAACACTTTATTACGTCCTAAAAGAGACATCTTTATGAGCTGAATGTCCTTCTGTCACAATACATTGAGACATTTACAAATGGTGGCTCTATGAAAAAGACAGCTGTACTTTCATTTTTCATCTGATATGGCTGGAACTGCCCTCCAACTACGACTGACATTCGGAGTTATACCCTTAACACAATGTGATATTTCACATCCAAAATAAAAAGCAGGAACAAGTCAGAATGTAACAGTGTGATGTTGTCCAAATATTTACAGAGCGCACTGCATTTATTTCTGACAGTGTAGGCAGTAAGCCATGCTCTCAGTATAGCAATGCTTCTCTCTGTTTGCCAGGTGGTGTATAAAAAGGCGGAGATGGCCGTAGGCTCATTGACCATCAACGAAGAGAGGTCGGAGGTCATCGACTTCTCTGTGCCCTTCGTGGAGACTGGCATCAGCGTCATGGTGTCACGCAGCAATGGGACGGTCTCACCTTCTGCCTTCCTCGGTAAATCCATCGCACATCCGCACACACACACACACACACACACACACACACACACACACACACACACACACACACATTCGCTGGCTGTTCCCCAGCTGAGTTGACTACTCGGGGCAGATAAAAGGGGAGGTGCTTGCATGTTGGTGAAATCTTACACATAAAATGGAATATTTTATTCAGACAGTATATGCTGGCCAAATTCCACTTGTACTCTTGACTTTATCTGGGCCTCAACACCCTAAGCACATTAATATTTCTACCAGAGCAGAGGAAGTGGAGCGTGCCAGCTGTTTTTTGAAAAGTCAGCTCAAACAAAGCACTCTTGATACTCGCCTCCCCTCCACCCCCACCCCCACCCCCTGCCTCTTTTCTTCTCCCCTGCCTTCTCCTCCTCTCCTCCAGTTGTTCAGATGACTAGGAATTGAAGCGCTCCTCTGTGGTTGCCTAATGTCTTGTATTGTCATTGGAGCGAGGCGGGGAGCGAGGGGATGTATTGGACCATGCATGTGTTGGTCCCTGTGTATCAAGCCATGTGTCAGTATGTACGCGTGTGTTGGGGGGGGGGGGACGAGACGTTTGTGCGATATTGCACTAATATATCAGGATGTTTGTGTATTGAGTCAAAGATGTGTGGAGAGTGAATGTGCTGTGGCCGTATGTATGTTGAGGGGTGAATGCTTTGTGTGCGTATTTATATGAAAGCTTATTGTGTGTGTGTGTGTGTGTGTGTGTGTGTGTGTGTGTGTGTGTGTGTGTGTGTGTGTGTGTGTGTGTG
>JAVDPK010001485.1:207193-220689 GCA_034780415.1 Cichlasoma orientale
TGTGTGTGTGTGTGTGTGTGTGTGTGTGTGTGTGTGTGTGTGTGTGTGTGTGTGTGTGTGTGTGTGTGCGTGCACGTGCGTGCACGTGCGTGTGTGTATGTGCCCACTGTGTCCTGTTATGTTTACTCCTCCAGATTGTTCTGTATAATAAGCTGTGAGATGGTGCGAATGGAAGAAAGAGAACGAGCCAGACAGAAATCAAACTGCTGAAACCACTAAAGCGCTTCGCTTCACACCCGGCCGTTTTATTCAGGGCAAACACCCTCATGCGCAAGCACACACGTGCTCAGACACACTCGGTCTGATAATAATTCCTCCCATCTTTCCTTATCACTCCATCACTATCAATTCTTCACCCTCCTCCTACAACCTCTTTTTTTCACTCTGCCTCCTGTCTCTTTTCCATTACGATCTATTTACCACTTCACCTCTCGCCCTCCCTCCCTTCTCCACATCTCCCCTCGTAATAATATGCCTCTTTTCCCACCACACTGCTCTCTTGCCCTCTGCCACCCATCACCTTATTCGTTTTTTCTCCTTGCGTCTCGAATTCCTTTTCCTTCATTCCGCACACTGTCATGTTAACCCTTCACATTCCTCTTTGTCTATCTTTGCAACAGGTGAGATGGAGGAACTGGAAGCTCAGTGGCTGACTGGGATCTGCCACAATGAGAAGAACGAGGTGATGTCCAGTCAGCTGGATGTGGACAACATGGCAGGGGTCTTCTACATGCTGGCCACGGCCATGGGCCTCTCCATCCTCACCTTCATCTCAGAGCACCTTTTCTACTGGAGGCTGAGATACTGCTTCACTGGTGTCTGCTCTGGAAGGCCGGGCATTCTCTTCACTATCAGTAGGGTAAGAAGGAGGAAATCACCACCCACCAGGAACTGTGCTCAACAACCCGCATTTGCATGGCTCCTGGGTTGCAGTTTTAGACAGCTCATGTATTTTAATAGTACAGTCACACTGGTGAAAACAGTGATTGGAGACCGCAGCATGACCAAATTTATTGCATCCATGTGCAATAGACTTGCAGTCTCACTGTCTCTGAAATGGTTGCTTCACAGACAGGGACGGAGTCTGCGACCTCCAGCACTCTGTTAGAGTCTGTGTCAGAGGAATTTTGGTTGTTCTATTTTGTTCTGCTTGTGCAGTTTAGGGTTTGCGAGAGGATCCTATCCCAGCTGTAATAGCACAAGAGACGGGACAGGTTGCAGAAATTTCCATTAAACAGACGGACTCAGATTGATTGCAATTCACTGGAAATCTGTCTGCATTTAGAAATGAGACAGTAGTTATTTGCAAATTTTCACCAGTCTGTTTGAGACGGATTGCAACCAGTCCAAGTCAGACCGCGACTGTTTAGAGACAGGTTGCCTTCCACTTTGCGATCTGTGCATTTGCCTTGCAATCGAAAATGGTTGCCCAAAGGTTGAGTGTGTTGTGTGCTCAATCTCTGGGTGAGCAGTTGGCCACTGCAACTATTTGCACTTCGTTACCAAATGTGAAAAAAATTCAATGTAATCACCAGGCAACCAACAATTTTTCTAAGTCACAAGGAGGTTGCTGTCCTATTTTTACTGAGCCATAAGATGCTGCTGTTAGAATTTATAGCAGTGAATGCCACAGTGATCAAACAGGATCCTATAGAATATAACAACTGATGTGCAGCGTTGATTCAGACTGCAAGAAAGCACTGGATTTTGCTATATCAATAATGGGATGAGGGCTGCGAATATCTCATAATGTTACTGATGTTTAACAGCACGGCCGACTAACAGAGTCAAAGAAAATCCGATAAAGAGAAGGAGTGGGCTAAACATACAGCGAATCAGCAAGAGAAACAAACATAACTATATTTGTAGATTGTTTCAGGCTGAAGCAGAAAAATAACAGAGAAAAACAACTCGGCACATAATTGCGGGTACAAGGGCAGGTGGAAAGCCTTTGTGGTGTCGAACAGCACTAATTCAAACATCACAGTAAATTTTAAAACATGATTAGTTTGCTGCTGTCTTGTTGTGAAAAAATTTCCTCTCAAACAAAGCAGCCAAATTTTAATCTTTTCTGTAATGTGCCTAATCTTTCTGCTTGTTCAGAGGCAGTGAAAATACACAGGAATTTGCAGAAAGGACTTTTCTAGCACATGAAATGTATCAGAAACTCATATAATTGTTACTGAAAAGCTACAGGCCTTGGTGTGTGTGTGTGTGTGTCCCTGCGCTTCAAATGTCTGAAACACACACAGTTGTTACCGTTAGGATACAGAAGGAATTTGTGCGCATACAGTATGTGAGTGTGTGAGTGTGTGTGTGATTAAAAAGGAAGGAGGGGCAGTGTGATAATGGAGCCCAGCTGAGGCAGAGATGAATTTACTGCTGCGCGCATGGGGGGCAGGATAGAGGAATCAGGCAACTAAGAGGATGAGAACGTGGACACAACCTCATTTACATACACACAACGCTCTCTCTCACAAGAGAAAGTTAAAAAAATAGTGAAAGAACAAAGAAATTCTCCCAGTTTTACAACTGGTAAGTGACATCCTGTTTGCCGATAGGCTGATGGCAGTCGGATATCGAGTATTCTGGCGTTCAGTGCGTCGGTGCATCTCATCTAAAAATGGCAACACATTTCCAGGTGGAGTGAGATGAGGGACAGGCCTGACCAAACAGGGGCACACGTAGACAGATGCACACACACACACACACACCTACACACACACACAAAGATCCAAATACACACCCAAAAAACAAAATAGGCACACACAGACAGACCACTATTTCATTATTCATATGTCATGTCTCTGTGTTAGGCAGGGCTTTTATTCCAGACGAGCAGCATTTCACACATTAAGTGTTTTACAAAAAGAGTCCAGTGTGTGTGTGTGTATGTGTGTGTGCGTGTGCGTGTGCATTTCTCGGTGTGCACATGCTGTTAGAGCAGCGATGCTGGAGGTTAAGTGGCTCTAGGAAGAACATCTCCTTGCACTCAAAGGCCCCCTCCAGTGACATCATCACCTAAATTTAATTTTCTAGGCGCCTCAGACAGCAGTTCATCTAAAAAAGTGGCGATTATCTCTTCTAGCCACATTACAAAAACAAAATGAGGTTAAGGTTTGCAGTAAACGCACTAGAGAGAGGATGCCGAGGTCTCTGCTAATTTACCTCACAAGGAAATTAGTCTCGGGGATGTCTGAACTTTTTTTGTTAAGTCACTGAGTTGTGAATTACACTAACTCTCTATTATCTCTCCTATCTCTCTCCTCCCCGGCTCTCATTTCCTTTCCTTTTCTTCCATTAATATCCTCTCCTCTTCTCTTCTCAGGGTATATGGAGCTGTATCCACGGCGTTCATATAGATATGAAGAAAAAGTCACCAGAGCTGGACTTCAGTCCTCAGGCCAACATGCTGCACCTGCTCAAGTCTGCCAAGTCCATTGCTTTGCCTTCTCCCAAACGCAACACAGTCGTCGTGCAGCCTAGCATCCTAGACATGATGTCAGGGAAAGGTACTGCAATATGCTCATACACAGTACACAACACACTCAAAGGTTGAGAGGGTCACTTGGAAATGTCCATGTTTTTTAAAGAAAAGTGCATTTTTTTTTATTTTATATGGAACTGATCAAATCTTGTTAGAAATTTATGGTTATTGGAATCATTGATCAGCAATCAATGGTTCAGATCCCTCAAAAGTTCTCAGTTGGAAGATTCATTAAAGCCAGCTTGTGTTGGTTTGTGAAGAGTGTAGCACACTGTTGTATGTCATAGGGTAGACAAGTTTCAGAAGAAAGTGTGCTTGTTTGAGGGGCATTTTGAAAACAACCGATGACTAATCCAATTTATTGCTCCTTAAATCAGCAAAACAGTTTTCAGCCAGGCTAACATGATCAGTTTGCTGTCTAACTTAATAAACTTGCACTAGGCAATGCAACGAGCAATTCAAACACTGTTGCGGGCCTCTGTACACCATAATTTATGATGATGTCATTAATCATCATTTACAGCTCTCCTAATCAAGTTCACATTATATTCAATAAAAGCTTTGATTGGAAAACCAAGGGCATTTCTAAACTTTAGAGAGGGACCGTGCACTCTGTATTTTGAGGGATCATTGCGTTCAAGACTAATAAATTATGGCAGCACAAATCAGGAAAACATGACACCACACAGAAGCTGCCTTTTCTTTACACTGTGCGTATGCATAAGTAAAGGTGACTCCTTTCACCTTGTTGACTGTCACGTCCAAGCCTTCCTCGTGATTAGAAATGCATTAGATGGTACACATTTCGTGCCAAGGCAGTAGATAATGAATCAGCTGACCTGGCTGAGCATCCATCCAATCGCCCATCTTTGTATCTTCTGTCTGAGGTGCATCTCTCCTTGTCTCCTAGGTAACTCCCTCCATAGTCTGCCTCAGAAGGGTCCTGGTCTCTATAGCAACGCTGCGGGTCCACAGGGCTTCATGTCATTGTCCGGGAGGCACAAAAACCTCCTCAATAATGCTGCACCTTTTCCTGGGCAACAGAAAGGCCCTCCTCACCAGACCAGCCCCAACAAGCCCCAGCTGTCAGTCACCAATGACAACGGCAAGACCCGCCTCACTGGGGCAGGTCTTACTGGGGCAGGTCTCACTGGGGCAGGTCTCACTGGGGCAGGTCTCACTGGGGCAGGGCTCACTGCATCAAAGCCCCGAGCCCTGTGGAAGAAAAGTGTTGAGACCCTGAAGACTCAGCCAAGTGTCATATCTCCCGGCCCAAGTCCCGTTCCTACATCTGGGCCCGGACCTCCACAAATGAAAAGCCAGCGCTACCTGCCGGAAGACCCGCAGCACTCGGACCTCTCAGAGTGCTCCAGTCGGCCACCGTCACACAAAGATTCTGACTCCATGGCAGCAAGGGGCGGATTTAAGCCAATCAATCAACTGAGGAAGAGGGGTGGCGGAGGAGCAGGCAGTGGAGGCGGAGCATCCAAGATTTACTCCATTGATTCAGACCAGGCCAGTCTCCAGTCCGCTCCCCCATACCAGCGAGACAGCCAGGGGGGAAGTGATGAGCACCCTTACCCCCCTGACCTGTTTCCACCTGACAGCACATACCCACACACACTCTCCCACCAGTCAGACGCACCCATTTTGCAGCTGAGCGCCAGCCTTCTGCACCACAGTCACAGCGCTGAGGCCGATCTGCACTCTCTGAAGGATAAGAAATACAGCACCTACACCCACAGCAGGTATTTTATTTGGCATTAAACACGCATAAAACCATGATTCGGGTGCTTGTTTTGTCTCTTTGTGTATATTCAGTGGTGTTCTCTCTCCCTCTAGTGTGAAAGAGAAGCCTGGCGGTTCATTTGAAGCTCCAAACACAGGTTCAGGGACACAAAGCGTCAGGCCCGGCCACTGTCGCTCCTGCCTGACCAAGCTGAGTGGTTACTCCGGCCTCTACACTGTTCGCTCGCCGCAAGCTCGCTGCGATGCCTGTGCCCACCTGGGAAATTTATATGACATCAGTGAAGACCACCTGCACTCGCACTACTCCCACACACATACTCACCCACACAGCGGGGACATGTTCACGCACTACCTTCCCCAGAGCGAGCTGGGCCTGGTGGGCGAGGGGGACGGGCTTGTCAGCCACTTTGAGCCCACCCCTTCCTCCCCATCGCCTCTCCCCACCTCCTCATCGACCCAGCACCTCCAGCTGAGTCGCCAGCACTCTTACGAGAATGTGCTTCCGGACGGCATTCCCGAGCGGCAGTCGCAGGCCCACCCTCACATGCGGGGGCTGAGTCTGCCTGACAGAGATAGGGAGAGGGAGCTGACCCTGGATGAGGGGGCCTATGCTAATGTTCTCACAATGCGCTCTGATCGTCCGTTGAGCAGCCGCAGCCCCCCCTCTCCCTCACCCTCCCACCACCACAGTTTGGACGCCCCGATGCCTCTGCCGCGGCGCTCAAAGAGTCTCTTTCCCGATCGCCCATCTCACAACCCTTTCCTCCAGTCGGCGCCCGGCACGGCACAACGAGATCCCGCCTCCCAGGCTGCCACACGCATGCCACAGAGAAATTCTGCCCATGAGCTCTATAAGCAGCGAATGCCTGTGTCGCTTACCCTCGGTAACCACGGCAACCATCACTTCAACCAGCACGGCGGGCAGGTCGACCAACAGGCGTTCTACCCTCCGCAGGAGCCTCCTGTTGTGGCCTACATGGTCCCACCTGCTGCCTCGCAGCCAATGAGCTATGTGACAGCGCCGCGAGCCTCGAGCGCAGGTGGCAACCGACCCCGGCTCTACCGCCGCATGCCCAGCATCGAGTCTGATGTCTGAGAGTCGCATACAGCACACTATATCTCACTGAAACACACTAACACGCACGCATGCAAGAAAGAGGTGTGTGTGACCGGACTAGGCAGCTCTGATTCTAAGCACATACACAAGAAACACACACAGACACGCACACGGGTGAAAGACGAGAAGCTCTGGACCAAAAGGTTAACAGTGAGTAAATAAATCATTGTTTTCTTTGCCACACCCCTCCATAGGTCAGAGATGGGAGGGCCACGGGGACACCTGGAGGCACAATACAAGATGAAGAGAGTGTGTGTGAGTGTCAGTGTGTGTACCAGCCTCGAGCTGCGGGCAACGAGGCACGAACTGACAATATGTCTGACAAGACAGATCGACATCCTGTGGAATACGAGGGACACTGTACACGGTGCAGCGGCAGCAGTGGGATGTCAGGGAACTTATGATGACGTGTTTGGAAGACGAGCCGACCTGTCACGCCCTCTCACCAGCCTCTTGGAGATAAAGGGGACACACAAAAGAACCTCTTTCTTTCTGAGATTACAGATACACGCACACACATATTTAACCTAAACATACCCACCCCCTCTCTAGGACTCTCCTGTTGCACTATGATTTCTACAGTCAACCCGTATGTTGTCTGAGCCTCCAAACTGCACTGCCAGCATGGCTTAAAGAGTAGTAAACTACACTTAGAGTAATCCTTGACTTGAATGGAAACCACTATCTATGTAACAGACCAGACTGGGTAGCGGGCAGCTGGTCAGGAAACAGGTCTGAGAAGTGCATCAGCGCCTGTCCGCGGACGTGCAAACACTCGAACACACACACACACGCTGTCTGTTGTTAAGGTGGATGTCGGAAAACCACAGACTGTTTGTCACTGTTGATGTCAGTTAATTGAACATTCCAAAAAGTGGTCCAAACGCGGCCACCAGTAAAAGCCTCTCAGGATGAGGGTGTGTGTTCTAGTGTTTATTGATCTAGAGACATACAGTATAGCATCCTTGCTTCCTCTCTTAGCTAGCCTTCAGGTCATACTGCATGCTTCCTACTGCCCTGTGTTACAGTTAAACTCCTATACAGGGTCATATATGCACACATGCATACATGCGTGCACACACACACGCACACACACACACACACATATGCACATACGCAGTAGTCTAGGATAGTAGTGTAGGGTTGGGGGTGTGTGTCGAGGCTATGAGATAGCTTCATTTTGTGCACTTTGTAGATTTTATACCCTGCCAACCTACACAGACGTTTGACCAAAAACACTTTTATACTGAAAAATATGAATATTCTCAGTCATTCGCTGGATAGATGTTTTTCTTTTCTCTTATTTCTCTTCGGCATTGGGGTTTAGGGCACCGTTCCATTGTGAGATTGGAAGTTTTACAGTGTTAGATAATGGGTACAGCGTCATGCATACAGTATACACAACACAAACTTTTAATCTTTCTCTTCTTCTTTTAACTTTTACCATGCTTCATCCCTCCCTCCGAGCCTTTCCTCCCCCCTTCGGCAGGTTTACTCTCGATTCCTCTTTTTCGCTCTTCTCTCCGCTTCCTTCTGTAGAGTAGACTGAGTATGAGAAGATTAAAGTTCAGTCGTGGTGTTTTAAAAACTCAACATATTGCTGGAAATCATTTAACATCAGTAGTTGTGAGAACTCATTCGGCTCTCGTAGGATCCAGTGCTTTTTTCTAATAACTTTCTATGTCAAGCAGAGGAGTCCGTTTTAATGTCTCCGTAGTGAATTTTAAAGGCTGAGTGTATCACTGTTGCAGATTTTACTCATCAAATGAATACTCTTGGACGAGCGTCAGAGTAGCTGGTACTTGTGTGGCTCTCTGTGTTGGCGAGAACACGGCGCTGTGTTTCAGCACAGAGAGTCACGTGGCAACACGGAGAGTTTGCAAAGTGACTCGTTACAGAGGCAACACTCACACACTTACATACACACACACACACACACACACACACACACTCAACAAGCTGGCAATGTGTGTATGAGTGTTCTAGAAATCCATAATCTACTGAATAAGGGCACTGATTTTTCTGAGCACAAGGATTTTGATGGAAAAAGGACTTGATATCCCATTAGCTGAGCGTCTGTCTATTCTCTTTCTTTCTATGCTCTATTCTCTCTCTCTCTCTCTCTCTCTCTCACACACACACACACACACACACACACACTCACCTATATCTAATATATATATTGGCTGCAAAGAATGCAAGACAGTTTGAAACAAAAAAATGCACCTTTGAACGGTGAACGCTGCCCATCTTTTGGTAATCTTAACAGGTTTGGTGTGTGAGTTATATGCACAATATCAGGTTGCAATATTATACTTCTGTACAGAGAAAATCTTTGTTTTAAATGTTAGAAACTGATTTCATTTGTTTGATTTGAATGGTATTAAGTGTTGAATTCATTTCAATAACAACGTGGCTTTTTAATTCTGCTTCTTTAAAAAAGGACTGGCATGTTTTAGATTCTGGTGTGATTTTTTTTTTTCTTTTTTAAATTTATTTTATTTTATCTTCTTTTCTTTTTTTTTCCTCTGGTGTGTTGCTGGTTGGGACCTCACTGTACAGTCGTCACTGCTGGGTAAATGACTAGTTAACTATGCCTGTTAACTAGTTACACGTAGCTGGGTCATCTGAATCACATTCAATGAATAATGATAGTCCAGCCTGTGTGGTTAATACAAAAACCCCCTCCCACCCACATAGTTCTCTTCCACTACAAGTCTGTGCTGTTTTACCTGTGAGCGAGTGTGTGTGTGTGCGAGTACGTGTGTGCGTGCGTTTTACACCGTGCAAGCATTTATATAAGACAGAGGATGTGTGTATTTACAGGTTGTTTGCGGTGTGTGTGTGTGTGTGTGTGTGTATGTTTGTGTGTGCGTGTGCACGCGTGTGTGTGTGTGCTTTCCTGGACTCTCTTCCCTTCGTCCCACACGTAACCCTCTGACCTGGCTCTTACTCATACAACACAAATACAGTTAAGCACACAAAAACGTGCACACACACACACACACACACACACGTTGCGTCTGTGCTGCTGTGGTTCAGCGAGCATGTAGAATGCGTTTTGTATGTCCACCATCGCAGATTTTTACACCAATCTTTCGGTTTTACTTTCTGATTTTTCAAATTGCATGACGTGCTCGTGTTTCTGGTGATACCTATTTTGCTGCAACACCTAAGTTCTCCCTGAGTTAGACCTACGGGACCACACGAACCAGCATGTACCCCTCCACGTCTGGTCAGAGGCCTGAAGGGTTACACTTCCTGGCTCCTGGCCTGTGATGTCAGCAGTAAGGCACCTGACTGGCTCCCACGTAGCCGCTATTGAGGAACGCACCTAGCGTTCCCAGGCTCAGCACAGATCTCAGTTTGGCCCAGGTGTTCACACACAAATACACACACAAACACACACACAGTACTAGGTGGATGGCGTGTGTTGGTGTGTAGTCCTGTGGGTCTCCCTGCTGTGTATCTCACTTGTGTATAAGTTCAGGGGTTTCTAAGCTACTAGTTGTGTTGTAAATACTACCTTGTCACTCAGTACCTCTGTACAATCTGTAAATAAGTAAAGGTTACATTTTTCTACTTGTCTGGGTTGTGTCGGTTATTCTTTCTGTCACTAACTAACTAATGCACTTTTTAAGTGTTAAATATGGAGTTTGAACACAATCAGATAGAATTATTCATTAGCCACTTTTAAACCAAACGGATGGATGGATGGAGATCTGGGGACCCACTGCCAAGGTCCCCTGGGGACCGTATACTTTTCTAGTATTTGTTCTGTTTGCACTGCTAATATGAACTCTAAAGTGATGTAGCAGCCAACCATCAGGTGGTAACATCTTGTTTTCGTACTTTATTGTCTTATAATCCTGTTTCAGAGTCTTAATTTTCTACATTAGGTGCTTTTGGCCAACAGACAATCTTTCAGAGTTCCTGTAACTGTTGAAGACACCCCCACCTCACATCTGTGTCTGTCTGCACTCAAGGAACCTATGATAATGAAAGTTCTTTTAACCCTGCTTTCTGGGGCTGGTAGTGTTCCTGTAGACATTTTCTTTCTGCAGGCCAGTCCTTGAGTTGTTATTGCCTTAGTTCCCATGACACAAAGCCAATGAACTTTCAGATTCAGAAAAATGCTGACTCATTTCCAGGTTTTAGAACTTTTAGGACTGAAGCGCTCTGCTGGGCACCTCAGCAAGTCTCAAATTATTTCACCAAAGTTGCTTATGATTTAGCTGTGTGGATGCTTAGTAACAACTTGAGGGGACCACTCAGATTTTCTCTGCAGCAAACAGTACTGTGCAAAAGTCTTGAGCCACCCCTCAGTTCTTTATATTTTGCTTGGAAAATGGGAAATAGGTGTTATTTCTTTAAGTAGTCTTCAGGAATAGTTCTCCAGGCTTCTTGAAAGACATTCAAAGCTCCCTTTTGTTCTGTACACTGTCAGGATGAGGTTCAGGCTCTGGGGAGGCCAATCCATGACTGATAGTGTTCATTGTGTGGTTTTCTATCCAGGTATGCTTTTACTGCACTGGCAGTGTGTTTGGGATTATTGCCATGCTGAAAAATGAAGCCGGTACCAATCAGGTGCATTCCAGATGGAATTGCATGGTTGATCAAAATCTGATCGTACTTTTCTGCATTTATAATTCCATCAATTTTGACAAGATCTCCAAAACCAATGGCTGCAGTGCAGCCCCAAACCATGATAGAGTCTACACCGTGTTTCACAGATGGTTGCAGACACTCACTGTTGTACCTCTCTCCTGACCTCTTCATACATATTGCTGAATCATTTGATTCATCACTCCATCAGACCTGTTGCCACTGATGTTCAGTCCAGTTTTTGGGTAATTTGGCCTACTTCAGCCTTTTCTCCCTGTTTCCCTTCATTATGAAAGGCTTCTTGGTAAAAGCGATATATTACGCATTACTCCTTGTGTTTATGAAAAGTAATGCAATCACTCCCTACACTACTCATTACATTGCACAGTCTACAGTTCCACACGCCAACACAAACCCCTATCCTAATGAGAACGCACACTGTGTTAGCAGTGTGATTCTGTCCTGCACACAGTTTGCACTTTACCATTGCACTCTTGGTCTTTCGTAAAATTAAAATAAAAGCAAAAGTTGTGGACTGCACCACCACTTTCTTCCTCCCTACACACAAACTGAAATCAGCTGATTGTATGGAGTGTGAAGGAGGAAAAAGGCATGACTGAGGTTTTTTTTTCCTTTCTATCTGCCCATCATGCAGATAATTGAAGAACCTTTGTAACACAAATTATTACATAATCATAAATGTGATTACTGTATTTACATAGAAACATAAAGTGTTACACTGATGCAAAAAATGTAACATGATTACACCCAACACTTGTGTTCAACCTATCAAAGTACCAAAAGTATTTAGGGGTGTGAATAACAGAGTACCTGAAGATACTATCACTATCTCTGCTATCATGATAGGTTTCCCATGAGACCTTTGCACACTGCAAAGGAATGATCTCTATATCTGTGTGACTGAAGAAGAAAATACACTCCTAAAAAGACAAAAACAAAAAAAAAAAAAAAGCAGGATTCATGCATCTATTCACTTCACTGCGGTTCCATTGTGTGTGTATTATCATTATTACTGTTATGTGTTAATTCAATTACATAGCTCACTGGTTTGCTTTTCTCTGCTGTCCTCCATTCTGCCCCTTTGAGTGTCTTTTGCTACACTTTGTCCTCATACGTGCCACAATAAGGCATCATAAAGCAATGACTCTGGTTACCCCTCTTCATGTTTTAATAAAAAATAAATCTATATTTGGGACCACTGTGCCAATCGATAATTATATCACAAGAGGCCGCGGTACAACATTTTGTCCAACACTTATTATTGTACACCTTCCGTACATCACTGAGTTACAGTGGGAGAGGAAAAAAAAACAAAACACAAAAAACCACAAAATCTAATAACTGCAGTGTGATGATCCCCAGATTCTGCACTGTAGACACAGAAAAAAGTACTACCTCCAACATTTGCACTTGGAAAAATTCCTGTTGTCTGCAACCACCTATTGACTTATTAACATGCTACAGACAAAGTAGGTTATGCTGGAAGACGATAAAGAAACCTGGCTACATAAGACATTTAGTACAACTAGTATAACTAGTATGCCCGGTTAGACAGAGTCCCTCTGTCTGCCTCTGTTTGTATCTCCTTCCATCTCTGCAGTTTGCTGACTACTCAGAGAAAAGGGCTTTTTGAATACTGCTGCAAAAGAGCTCTCTGCCCCTCTCTCCGTAGGCTTTCATAATGCACCCTCGGTGTGTGTGTGTGTGTGTGTGTGTGTGTGTGTGTGTGTGTGTGTGTGTGTGTGTGTGTGTATACACAATATGTGTATATATATAAATGTGTGTGTGTGTTCAGATCAGTGTTCTGGTAAAAAGCTTTATTTTTATATTTTTGTCTCCCTCAGGAGACGGACGCTCTAATCTGGGCTGAAGTGGGACAGGAGAGGGGAGCAGAGAAGAGCACACAGATACACAATCGCACACGCACAATTCTATGCATGCTGCAAATCAGCACACACTGAGGCTGGAGGATCTGTCACAAGCCGTAGACCAGCTGCAGCCAGAGGAAAAAGGACGAGAGCGGAGAACAAAGACATGAGGACTCCCGCTGTAGCCATCCAGACTTTCTTTGAGATGTCTTTGTGTGGGAAACATCACAAAACATACCACAGAGCATCTGCACTGGCCCACACGAGTGTCGAATTTTGCATAAGTGTGTGTGTGTGTCTGTATGCATCCTCTGAGACTGAGTGTGAGGACCACAGCGGCCTAATTCTTCCTGACGTGATCCATATGCTTGTATCTAATGGACAGAGTAACAACACACACTCAGACTCGAACCTCTTCCTCTTATGTAATTAATAGGATCGAGTCACCTCACATGTCAGGCTGTAATGTAATTACTGTCACACACAGGGGCAGAATATATATGACCCACCTGCAGTAACTTACAACACACTCTTAAATGTGGATATTCCAGCAGATATACAGACGTAATCCCAAGGCTACACACACACACACACACACACACACACACACACACACACACACACACACACACACACACACACACACACA